>ML058493.1:1441846-1946125 GCA_003013855.2 Liriodendron chinense | reverse complement strand
TTGAACTGGGCTATGGAATGGGGCTTACAAGGGTGAGTTTGGCTGAGTTTGGACTTGGGATTTGGGGGTATGGTCCTCCGTTCAACCAGCTATCTCTACCAACAGTGTAGCCGAAGGTGGGGTGTCTACAGGAGTATACTTGCAAACATGGTAGATGGACATGCATGCAAGAGCTGCATGCATGCATATCGAGCTTATGATAATACATTGTGCTTTCCACACATACCTGTTAACGACACCCTCGATGATCACCAGCTATGCTGTTGTTCTTCCTAATCTATCATACATGCACCCACAATGTCACACAAAGACACAGAGAGGTATGGATAAGTGGTGAAGTTGTATTCCAGCACTCAACGCACTTTGTTCTCAGGATCGAACCTGGCCCTCAAGGAATATTTTTTCTTCCTCCTTGAAGATGAAGAACCCGAAGCCCGAGAGATATACTTGACGAAGAGGGAGGTAGCTACTCTACTCCTGGTGTATTTTCAGGATCTTTTGAAGTGGGCCAACCATCCTAGGCTCCCTCCCATTGCTCTGTCTCACCAGTGTTACAATGAAATGGAACGACGAAGACAAGGCTCCGCTTATATTCGATGGAGTGCCATTTGAGATGGTCGTGCGGACCATCAATGCGACAAAGGTTGGCTTTTCTCTACTACTGTTACATGCATATCTTGTTTGATATGCCTTGGAAGACAACAAAATGGAGGTTTGATTTAATAGTCTTGGTTGTACCTAGTCGTTGATGCAACTCATGTGTTGGTCCCACATGGGCCTCTCTCTGGAAGATCAAAACCATCCACTTAACTCGCCTTGTTGAATTTTATTAGTTATAACGAGAATTAGGGTTAATACATACTTAATTAGGGAATTGGCCATTATTTACAGTAATTAACATCACTAGAAATATAAATCTGCACTTGGGGCTATTCAACCATATGGATGCCTCAGAAGATAATTAGGGCTTATAGTGGACGATGTTGATAATGGCGAATAGTGCATATAGGGGGTCACCGGCAAAGTTGCATCGTCATGTTTGCCTGATGGGGTGTATAGAGGATGATGGAATTTAAAATTGCAAGTATGATTACAGCCAATCTTAGAAGAACTTACAAGAGAAGTTACCGTGGGATTTTCTGCCGACAACCACCTTATACTTTCAAACACATGTCAGTTGTCATCATTGTGCATTTACCATCATTTACGTCCATTTACCAACTACCAAACCCTAAGGGCCTGTTTGTTTTTCCTTATTACTGTCATTTAAGAATTCAGAAAATAATGATGACAAAAATCCACTGTTTGATTTTGTAAAGATTTTACCAGCAAATATGCCTTAGAAATCGGGTAGCAAATCCCATAAAATCTAACTCCTCTTGCAATGAAATGAAGAGGGAAATGACCGTCCGCCGGCACCTTTCTCAAACGTCTTTCACAGCATTGGTAGTCTCAATGACTACACAACTCAATGCTCTTTCAATTCTTCTATATACAGTGCCGAATCACATTGGAGAGAATAACCTCCACCCAACCAGGCCCCATGTTTTTTATCTTCTGTGAGATGTTCATCAGGTGAGATTTTCTCACCACGATCGTCAATCTGATTTATCCGACGCACCAATAGTTCTTTCTTCTTCATCTCACTGATGCTTCCTCTGTGTGCTTTTGTAGGGCTTGATTGATTTCACCGGTAGAGGTGGAGAACAACGTCAAACGGGTGTGCCATTAATACAGAGCAGGTAAGTCTTCTCCATTCTAACCGTTGGTCCAAATATGTTTAAAAAAATTAGATGTATTTGTAACTATCAGGGCCCACGCAGCTATGTGACCCATATCGTAGATGGTGTTGGGGTGAATAGCCAATCAGGTATGAGATCAACGGTCTGGATTGCCTAACCATGAACCCATTTATTTGAGGGGCCAAGGGAGTGGATTACATGAGTCTGCCGTAACAGCTTTGTGCGTCAGTCGCAGACCGTGGGGCCCACCAACATGTATTTGTTGTACATCCATGCCGTCCATCCTTTTGTCTAGATCATGTTTGGGTCATGATTCCAACAAATGAAGCTGATGGAATGTAATGCCCCGAAAAATCGAGAATTTGGGTACACCCGATTTGACGAGTGTTACTTAATAAAATGCTTATTTAGGAATGCTACATGTGAGAAAAGCACCCACGTGTGTCCTCAATCAGTTTTACATTCATTCCATACTCAAATAATCAGAGTAGTGCATTTCAACTTGCGGATCAAAGCAAGGCGGAGATAACTAAATTCAGAAATATAGGCTAACACCTAAAATGGTACAGTTCAATCGCAGTGTAAGCCCATATGAGAATTATACGAATGCAATAAATGAAAAAGGAAGGAAAGTACACTACCAAATGAATGATGCTTTAAGACTACAAGAGCACTCTGAATGCACCACAATCTGGTTCTATACTTGAATCATCTGTATATGTCAAATGGAAGGCGTCAAACGCCAACATAGTGAAGAAATATCCCTAAGATTATGCTCAGGATATTTTAGATATGAGCAAGTTCACATTAAATGTATATATATCTATATGTATTATTCATAAGCTGGTTATTTCTAACGCAAAAATACTAAGCAAATTACACATGTTATGCACGCAAGAAAGCATAAACAATGAAGAAACAAAACAATACATTTTCTAAACGAGTTGATTAAATGCATGTATGTTATGATTCCGCACACAATGCATGTCCCGGGCAAGCCCTGGCCCGACCAATTGGTATCAGAATTCACAATCCACCTATCTAGCGGGTCGCAAGTCGTGACTGAGTACACAGCCCGGATGACACAGAAAAATGACATGAGGTGCTCAAGGTAGTGTTGGCACCACATCAAGCAACCAGGCTACACGAGTCCCCCTCAAATGCAATGTCATGTATGCATGATTAATTAAAGTATTTATTAGTCCAATTCATTCAGCAAATTGGTGAAGCCAGAATACCAACATCGTATCGTAAGTCTAACTGGGATTGTCTGGCTCCCTGCGATGCGTCGCCAATCATCGCCAGTAACCCCTCGATCCGAATTTGAGTATCCTTCCATGAAGGCATGGTCTAGTCGTGACTTGTCAATTATGCCCAAATCAAATCAAAAGGGCTCCTCACCCACATATCAAATACAGTTAATCAATTCAGAGGTGCGGGCTAATCAATCAAAACTAAACCAATACATGCCCGAGTTGTTCGAACAGTGCACAGGCACGTTAACATCGGCCAGGGTCACATTTGTCACAAGGGCTATTCGAACAACGGTCTGTCACCTCTGTTAATGCTCACTGGTCACTACAGGGAGGCTCATCACCCCAGCGTAGGCCGACAGTTCAGACACGGCGTCCGATACTACCATGCCTGGCTCATGAGACTTGGAGATCGTATCGCAATACGGTTTTAAGTGGACTATGCATTAGTAATGTCGGTATTCTAAATTCAATAGAGTGTGATTCAATCAATCAAACATAATAATGATTAACTCTAAATGGATCCTATTCAGTCGACCTAAGTGGACCGCGACCAACCGATAGTGGTCCTTATCTGTCGATCGTGTTCCGTCTAGTTGATTGAATAAGCTCGTAACTGCCAATCGAATGATAGGTAGTACATTAGTCAAACGGTTGTCAGAGCTTAATCCAGACAGCCATAAATTTACTACAACAGAGCACATTAATAGCACAAATATAGAAAACATTATCACCCAATTTATTAAAGCACCTGGCCCGACCGACTAGCCCGACCAATCCAAAGGATTCGGATGACATAGCCCGAATGACACAGGGCGTCACAAACCAACAAAAGCACAAATGAAATATAATATCATGTTTCTCATATCACTCAAGCAATTCATCGAGCATGTTTTCACCCAACTATAACCGAGGCATTTCATCAAGCATGTTATCATCTAAAACAACAATATAGGCATTTCATCAAACATATTTTATGCACATCACTAATTTACAATAAATTATAATTCAAACAATTTTAACATTTATAAAATAAATATAATTCAATATAATTAAGCAATCATCCATTAACAATTCTTGAGAAAAGCTTGGGGTTAGATCTTCACCTTGGAATCGAAATTGCTCGATTCAGATGAGGCCTGAGCGATCCAAATATGGTCCGAACGCCGAAAATTGGGGAATACCTCAATGACCTTCAATGAATCACAAATCTAGTGTTAATCAATTAAGGTTTACTCTAATTAAAGTCCTAATTAGGGTTTTGGGTTTACATACCTCGAATTTGGAAAAATCCCAAATCAATTCGGTGAATCGGGCCGGAGTTGGAGCATGACGGCATCCACATGGGGCCTTGCCCGATCACGGCTTCCACAACGCATGGGTCGCACCAATACAACAGCCGGGACCCCAAGCCCCAACATGAGCAAACCCTAGGTTAGGGTTTGGACGAATCCAACGAGGGTTTCTAACCCTAATGGTCCAAAGATGAAGAAATGGAAGGAAGAGGAAAAGAAGAAGTAGAGAAACACCTTACCTAGCATAGGGAGGTGAATCTGACCCAAAGCCACCGGATTTTGGCCGGAGAGATCTTGAAAATCCAAGATTTCTAAGGTTGGAGGAGGATTTGAGGGAGGAATGAGGTTTGGGAAAGGAGGAAGAGAGCTAGGAAGGCTTAGGAGCAAAGGAGAGAAGAAGATGAAGGAGAGAAATGAGAGAAATGAGAAAGAGAGAGAGAGAATGGGTTTGAAACTTTTAAAGCCGTCCAGCCACGACCGATCGGCCGGTCGCAGATCCGGTCGGCCGGATCTCGCTGTCCACCCATTTTTTTCCTTCAAAATGAGGCAGCACAACCGGTCGGCCGGATGTCAAACCGGTCGGCCGGTCGTCCCTTGGCCATTTTCTCTTAAAATTTCAGATTTCTTCGTTGCATAGTGAGTTCCCATACAGTCCAGGCTACTTGCCAGCCTTATTTACAAAATAACATTTAAATGTCATGTTTAATTTATGTCATGTTTAATTTATGGGTTATTTATGTAAATAAGGAAGTACCCCCCATTTGGATTCAATAAAAAATACTAGAAAATCGAAATCCCAATAATAAAGATTTTGATTTTCCACTCCAAGTATAAATCGCAACTTTTTAACATTTCCAAAACATAGCGCCTTTTAAAAGAGAGGGTTTGTGCCAAATCTAAACCTTTCAAAAAATCTGAAATACCAAAAATAGGCTAAAACACGAAGGTCCGGTAAAATATTCATGATGGTTAGGTCAATCTATGAATAGATTGATAATTCAGGGTTCTTTACTTAGTCTCTACAGACAGCGACATACCCAAGTTAACCCAATCGTCGGAAAACTCTTCCGAACCATGTGATCTTCCAACTCCTAAACTAATTCCATCATTTTTTTTTGGTAAATACATTCATTTTAGTCCCCAATACATGTGAATACACGTGCGGGTACACACTATAACTGACAAACCGAAGGTAGCGCCCAAGGACTTCCAATTTCCAAGTTAGCGAAAATTCGGGACGTTACATGGAAAATAAAGGTGGACCACACCATAGGAACAGTAGGATTTTACGCCTAGCATTAAAAACTTCCTAGGGCCCACTGTAATGTTTATTCTCCATCCAACCTGTCTATTAGGCCACGTAGACATGGATCATTGGGAGATGACCCACGATCAAAAGATGAAGTCCCCAAGAATGCTATTTCAATACCCCCATATGTCGCCAGTAACCTCTGTCTGTGAGGCCCATTGTGATGTGTGGCGACAGTTCAGTTTAGGACATAACCCCGGCCTCACATGTGGTAGATCCAAAACTCAGGTGGACCATCGGGATTTATGTATTTTATCCACTCCGTCCATCCATTTCACCACATAATTTGAGGGCTTGAGCTAAAAATTGAAGCATATCCAAAAAGTAGGTGGACCACACCACATGAAAGAGTGTGAATTGAACGTCTACCCTTGAAAAAATCTCGGGGGCTGCATAAGTTTTGGATCAAGCTGATATTAGCATTCCCCTTCATCTATGTGTGTGTGTGATCTGATGAACAGGCAGGATGACAAATAAACATCACTGTGGGACTAATCAAGACTGTGGTGTGGTCCAATTGAACTTTGGAAATGCTTCAATTTTGGGCTCAACTGTACAATGGGCTAGAAGAACAGATGTCCGGCGTGGAAAAACCACATACATTCACAGTGGGCCCAACAGAGTTTACCCATGAAGTGTACGTAAAATCCAAACTGTTCAATGGGTGAGAGTCCACGTCGGAGCCGTACATCCCAAGACTCACCCCTATTACAAAATCAGGTGGGACACACCATATAGAGAAAATACAATCACTACCACAGTCAATATATTCACTTGTTGTGGCTGATGTAATTTTTGGAATGTTTTTCGTTTCAGTGTGTACATCAATCATGGTGACACGCACCTGTTGGTTGGGTTGGATGGTATATCCATAACATATGGACCCCACATTTCATTAGGAAGTCTCTATAGCTTACCCTTTGGTGGTACCCACCTGAGTTATAGATCGGACCTCATTTTGGGAACGTAGGACTTACATTGGGACCTCAGTTAATGGATGGGTTGGATGGAACTCAAACATCAGTGTGGTCCCCACACAATTTACCATGGCTTCGAGCTAACGTCATTGGTCAACCAGAGGAAAGGGAGGGTTGAAACCTACAACTGGACAAATCGGTTGTAAGGGATTCTTCGGTAAGGTTTACATAGTCAAGGTTTACTAACCTCACACCCACCTTTATAAGTACGACATGTGGCAGGGCTGCAAGCGTACAGAGCATGATCACACCATCAGGTAGGCCACCCCATCACATAAAGGGTGGACAGTTTAAACAAATTTCCCGACTGTCCACATCCAACGAGCTTCTGTGGGCCACCGGATGATTTCACCTGTCTGATGAGTGTTTCTTCCTTTTTAATCATATAATCTCCTTATATATGCACACAACCTTATAAGTACTTGTGTTTATGCTTGTTTTTTTAATCACTTCAATCTACTTACAAGTGGGGCAGGTCCTAACAAATGATTCATTGGACATGGTTGAATTGATTTGTTTGCAACACTATTATTCAAATGCTTTCGATATGAAAAAAGGAAATATTAATATATTATCCAGATTTGATTTTAGAATTTTTTTGCTTATGAGACTGGAGGTGACATGAGTTTCTTTCATTGAATGTTTTAGCAATTTCTTCCATATGAGGTTAGCGTGATCTGTTTTTACATTCAGTTATATTTAAAACTCGACTGAGATTACTTTCACCTCTATTACATGAAAACAACATAAGATGGATCACCATGGACGGACCGAAGAAGAGATGGCTGCATTTGCAGTCACTATATCTGCCACGACCGCAATACTTGCTGCAGGAGAATATTATTGTAACTATTTATTGCGAGCTCCATCTAAAAGCGGGAATATGGAACGAGCCAACATCATAAATGGACTTATTAAATCTCGAGACAACGACTGTAAGGAACAACTACGAATGGTCAAGGAAACGTTTTTCCAGTTATGCGCCATTTTGAGAGATCGGAATGCACTACCTGATGGAAAACATGTTAGTATGGAGGAGCAACTGATCATGTTCCTTCATACGCTTAGCCATAACGTACGCAATCGTGTCATAGGCCATCGCTTCATACGTTCAGGGAAAACTGTTAGCAGATATTTTTCTAGGGCCTTAAATGCAATTATATCATTATACCCAGAGTACGTGAAACAACCAGGCTCAGATACGCCAAAGGAGATATTAACAACCCATATTGGAGTTTCTACTTTCAGGTTTGAAATGTTATAAATTAATTTTAAAGTGTTTGAGGTTTTTTATCGTATAGAGTCAATGTTAATTTTAACAAGCATTTTAATAGGATTGTATCGGTGCGTTCGATGGAATACACATACCGGCTTATGTTTCAACAATGGAAAGTGGGACCTACCGTAATCGAAAATGAATAATATCTCAAAACGTAATGGCCGCATGTAGTTTTGATATGAAGTTTGTATACATGCTTGCTGGATGGGAGGGTTCTGCATCCGATGCACGAGTACTACAAAGCACCCTTACCCATCAGTACGATCCACTTAAAATACCTGCAGGTAATGTGTATACTCTATTGTCATTATACATGACTTTAGAAAAGTTCGTTGTTAGCAATTACTAATTCCCTTGACAACTCCATGTAGGCAAATACTACATTGTAGATGCGGGGTACGCCCATTCGCCTGGTTTTATGGCTCCCTATCGTGGAGTACACTACCACCTCAATGAATTCCGTACAGGACGGACCCCTCAAAACATGAAAGAATTATTCAACTATCGTTATGCTTAACTAAGAAATGTTATAGAGAGAAGCTTTGGTGTTCTGAAAGCCCGATTTCAATCCTGAAAACTACCCCACAATTCGGCATGTTCACGCAGGTGAAAATTATGATTGCTTCTTGTGTACTTCACAATTTCATCCGTAAATTTGAGGCGGAACAAATCGTAGAAGATGTTGAGGGGCCAGAAGATGTATCTACTAGGATGAATCCCTCACCTGTTGACCAATCAACTCCAGATGATATGCACATGGGAGTCAACGTTACACAACGTGAAAGAGACGATTGAGCGGCTCTTCGAGACGATATTGCAATTAGGATGTGGAATGACTCCCACCCCGTGAGTCGTAGGATATATTGTTGAAGTATCTTCTTTGTCTTGGCCCACATATGGAAGTCATTATCTGTTTGTCGTATTTTATGTTCTAAAACTATGTAAATGCCAGCCAACTATTAACACACATGCAATTATTAAAGAATTTGAATCTTCCTGAATATTTTTGTTTCAACATGACTTGGGTGACATTTGATACATTCAATTATTAACATTGATTTGGCTATCCATGTTCCTATCTTCTCAATCAAATCATCACTCAACATATTTACTTATTTTTTCCTTCATATAGATAACAATAGACTTTGACGAGGAAATGTCACCAAACAACAAAGATACACAATCGACCCCTAAAAAAGATAAAGGAATGGCGCCAATGGAAATGGAGCTTGAAAGTGATACGCTTAGAAGGTCGCCTATAAAGCGTAATCCAATATCACTGGAGGAGGGTGGCTTCTCAGGTGATTCAGTGCGCTGGACAGAGGATATGGATAACGCCATGATAGATACACTACTGGATATCCAAGCATCTAGTAGGAAAACATCCACTGGATTCAAGAAAGATTCGTACAAGGTGGATAACATAAAGCGTTTGTTGGGCATCCAGTTGATTCCCAACAATGTCGGAAATCGTCTTCATACAATAAAGAAATTATACTTCGAGGTTCGTGATGCATTGAATGCTTTTGGTTTTGGATGGGATGAGAAGCTGAAGACGGTGATTACACTGGATGATGTTTGGGAGGATTACATTCGGGTAAGACTTATTTTTTTTAAGTAGACTATCATTAGCTTGAAATTGAAAATATTTAAAACTACAATACTGAGACATTTCATTCTCTTTCTTTGTAACTAGGGGCATCCCTACACACAACACGTTCGAGGCAAATCGATACGAAGATACGATGATTTAAGTTCTTTGTTTGAGAATGACCAAGCAACTGGTAAAGGATCTTCCACTGGAAATATCCCTACTGGAGCATATTCTGGGAAGTCTAGAGATTGGGATGAATCGTTGAGCCCAACCATTGATTTGAATGATGATACGCAGATCCTTTCATCTGATGATGTTGCTGATAGTGAGCTGGATGTACGTTGGTCCTACCACTGTACGGATGGCTTGCCTACTACCCATCGTAGCCCCACTGTGAACGGGAACAATTCTGGTAGTATGAACAGCACTGTGAACTCAAGAAAAATGCAGCGACTTGTACGACCCTGTGACGTAATTGGAGTAGTCATGAGTGAAGTTGCAGATGCTGTTAAGACCTTGGCTATCAGTTTCACACAAGGGAAGGAAATGCCACGCATGTCTTTAATTATAGCTGCTTTGGAGGATATTGAAGGTCTGACAGGACACGAGGTCCTTTGTGCTACTAGATTACTGTCGAAAGATGAGGCGAATGGGGCTGCATTGCTGAACTTATCCCCAAGCAGAAGGCTTGATTTTGTGTTGATGCTTCTCCGGGCAGCGGAGAATGGTTTCTGATGAAATATTGGTGTTATGTTTTTGGTTCGGTAAAATTCGTGATGGGCTTAGTGCTGCCATGAACCAGGTGGTGTTTTTTTTTTTTTACGAAAATGATATATGTGAATGCAGCAAGAGATGATGGATAACATCGAACAGGAGTAGACATGACCCACTCCCAAAACTCAAACAATTCCCTTAGTTGGGTACTTTTGTTGATCTTATTTTTTGGACATTTATTTTCTATGCTTTGGTTGCTACTATTCAGTCTGACTTACGTTTTGGACGATGATGCTTTAATGTTGACATCTGTTATATTTGATCTTAGTGTTCGTAACTTATGATACTATGCTAGGTAATATGATATGTTGGTGTTAAGAACATCAATGATAAGTAATTGATAAATAATATTTTTTAATTCAACTGTAGTCTAGGTTCTCTGATGAACTTGTTATTAATCTGCTCATTAGAATGTCGAATATATTGTAAGATTAGGTATTTGAATGAGAGTTTTATATTTAGACCACGAAATCAGGTACGTAGGATTGGTGCTTACTTCAATTGGTTATACTGAATCTGATGCAGGAATGAAATAATAATTGTAACATATGTCTATGCAGATGGGAAAGAAAGTGTATGTTGTGTTCAATGGCAGAAATCCAGGGATATACCATACTTGGGAGGAGTGTCAGGCTCAGGTTGTCAGCTTTGGGCATGCGAGTTTTCGTGGTTTCACATCTGCTCGTGAAGCGATTACTGCTTGGAAAGCCTTCGCTGGGGAGGCCGTAGTGCCGAATATCCCTATTGTTGAACTTCCTAACTCTGATACACGTTGGGGAGATGGTGAAGGTGGTACCGCAAGTGACCAAACATCAAATGATCGGACAGTTCCAACTTCTGGCAGACGCGCTTATGGCCCGACGTCCTCTACCTCCAGAACAAAGGGGTCTAATGAAGTGTCGGATGGTATGCCAAGCATGGGATGTCTAATTTTCTGTGTGCTACTCGTCATCTTCATTGTCCATCTGCTTTCACCTCATTAGTGGAAGCAACTGATGTTATGTGGTGTTTGGATCCTGGACGTTAGGCTTTCTTCATACGGTTTCTAGGGCAAAGAATGAACACTATTTTTTTTTAGACTTTCACAACATGTAATTTTTATTTTTTTCTTTTGTTAAAACATTATGACAGGTTTTGACAAGGTGGTCCACTAGAGACCATTATTTACGTAGGTCGTAAGAATGTGTTGTAATTAACTGATGAAATTGGGTGGACAGCTATGATGAAAGAAAGTTATAACGGTGGGTCCCACAAATCAATTGGCCCAGATTTTGTCCGCCTCTACGTAACTCCAAATGGGGTTGCAACCCATTTTGTGCTAACCCAAAAAGATATTCCCAATGGTGGGCTGACCATTTTCTCATGTTAGGGGAGGAGTACCATATACATAGGTGTATTTAGCAATTGTCATTTACTTATGCTGCCAAACAGATTCTTATCAAAGGAAGTTGTTTTACTACATTCAAAAATGATAATCAAACAGGTGGAAAGGAAAAACAATAGTATTTTACTACACTTTTCATTTTCATGTAAAAGGTAATGATTGCTATTTACATCCAATTACCTAGGTAATATAGAAAACAAACAGGCCCTAAATTTAGAGCTTATCCTTTTATGAACTAACCAAAAACTCTTAAAAAATGAGTGATAAGGATGTTATCTTTTTTTTTTTTTTTTTAGAGCTTATTTAGCTTAAACGAGTAAACATTTTTGTCAATTTTTTGACAAGTTTGTCCTTGAACTATTTAAGTAATTTCCATCTTACCTTTCTCTACTCTTTACAATCTAAAGTAATTTCCATCTTACCTTTCTCTCCTCTTTACAATCTCTCTAACGTGGACCTATGTAATGAGCAACCCATATTGAAGGTAGGGCTCCACATGATGAATGGTTTACATAGGTGGGTTCACATAATACATGGTCACGTCAAAGGTAGGCCCCACATGATGGATGCCCCCACATGAAAGTGTGACCCCGCATGATGGACGACTCACTTCAAAGGTGGGACCCACATTATGGATGGTGGACATTGAAGGTGGGACCATATGATAAAAGGTTGACAACAAAGGTGGGCCCACATGATGAAAGGTTGGGCCCCACATGATGGATGGTGGACCTCAAAGGTGGGTCCCACATGATGGATGGCCCACATCAAAATGTGGCCCCGCATGATGGCAATCTACATCAAGTGGGCCCCACATGATGGACAGTCTGTAGCAAAGGTGGGACCCACATGATGGATGGTGGACATCAAAGGTGGGCCCGCGTGATGAACAACCCATGTTGAAGGTGCCCCCACATGATGAATAGTCCACATCAAGCTGGGCCCACATAATGCATGGTTCACATCAAGGTGGGCCCACATAATGCACGGTTCACATCAAGGTGGGCCCCACGTGATGGATGAACCACATGGACCATCCACGTTAAGTAAGCCCCACTTGATGGACGGACCACATCAAAGATGGGATCCACATAATGGACGGTGGACATCAAAGGTAGGCCCATGTGATGGACAGTTGACATCAAAGGTAGGCCCACATGATGAACGATCTGTATTGAAGGGGGGCGGGCCCACATAATGAATGGTCCACATCAAGGTGGCCCACATAATGGATGAAGCAGGCTACACATGATAGATGGCCCACATGAAAGTCTAGCCCCTCATGATGGACAGTCCATATTAAGTGGGCCCCACTGAATGGACGGTCCATATCCAAAGTGGCCCAACATGATGGATGATCCATATAGAAGGTGCACCCCACATGATAGACAACCCACTTTGAAGGTGGGGCCCACAAGATGGATACATGAAATGTGGATTCCACATGATGGGTAGTGGACATTGATGTAATGGAGTTGTAACCTTTAAAAATTTTAAAAACATCAACTACCCTTAAAAAAGCTCTTATTTGAATTTTTACCAAATGTGCTTATTCCATATAGAAACTTTTTATTATTTCAAAAACTTGATTTTACCAAATGAGCTTACTTAAAACCTGAGCTATAATAAAAAGAGCTTTATTAGAGTAGTTCTTATTAGATTAGAGTAGAGATGCCAAACGAGCTTTAAGTTCGTGATTATGCACCTTGAAACTTATCTGCTGTAGCATTATCAAATGTTATAAGATCATGATTGCAAATTGTTTCTTAAAATTATATTTATGTAAATAATTTATTTTTAAAAAATAAACTTTAAAAAATGTTTGCAAAAGATTTGTAATTTAAGCTCCATGAAAAAATAAGTGCGTATGTTGGCGAAGTGGCCCTCGATAGATAGTTGTCTTCATCCGGTGTGATCACGTAGGTATAGGGCAGGCCTTGGAGCGCTAGGGAGGCTATTTGCTAGTGTGTTGGTCAATTAGTGTAAAAACACCTCTGTATAGAGACACCGGCATCTTGGCTGGTTCACATGCTCGATTCTTGCTCCATGTATAGATGTAAGTCAACATTGTCAAGGCTGACTGGAAAAAATTGTGTTTCCCATTACAGGGTTGAAGGGGGAGATGTGGCATACATAGTTGAGGGTCGCAACCCTAGTAGGGCCCACCCACCATCACCATGTGGCAACACAAAGGGCCAACTGCCCCCTCTCCCTCTACACATGGCTTGAGAAGAGGGGGAGGTCGATCATGCACCTCCTCTCCCTCCCACTATTTAAACTCTCTGTACACACTCTCTCTCATACACACGCTCTCACTCTCTCTCCTCTCTCTGTGAATAAGAGCGCTTGGAACGTGCATAGCACCTCCACCTCGGGCCTTGCACCCCTCCTTGGACCATGCAACGCGTGCTCAACCTGGGCCCTACGCCCCACCCTTTGGACCGTGCAATGTGTACTCGAGCCTCCATCATTGACTGCACACTCATGCCCCCATTTAGTGGACTACACTTGTCGCCTGTTTTGCTAAAAGGTGAGAGAAGAAATGGAGCATGTAATGTTGGGCCGTCCATCTGAACTTGGTTGGGACTGTGTTGTCCGCATACCGTCTTCTCCATCAGATTAGGGAGGTAAATTGGCTGGTCTTCCTGAATGTGGTTGATTTTGAGCAAGCCACAACAACAACATAAAATTAACAATGACACCTACACCTTTGCGTCAGTGGTAGACTTAGTGAAGATAACCTCGTTTCAACACTCAGATCTTGGTATCAATTCCCAACGTGGGGATGGCTAACATTGAAGTGTGACCAACAGTGTGGGTGTGTACACTAAGTGGGATGTTACCCTTGTCCGCATGCGTGTAACACTACCTACGCCAAAAAAAACAAAAAAAAACAAAACAAACCAAAACAAAACAAAACAAAACAAAAAACAAAAAACAAAAAAAAAAAAAAACAATGCCACTTTGTGGGCATGCGCCCAACACTCCCTACGCAAGTCATGCTAGCAGGACGTGTATGAAGCATCGGAGGCAGTGCATTATTCCAAAATATTAAATATGGGCAGCATATCGTGTACGGTAAGAAACAGAAATTTCAAACATGGGAATTGGCATTATCATTAATTCCACCAGAATTCTCACCGGCCTATAAAACAACAGCAATCTCTGAGAACTCTCTGTTTTCCTAGCAGCAGAATTCATTATGAGCAATTCCTAATATTTCCCATGAATTTATGCCTGGAAAAGAAGACCTTAAATCCAACATTCGTGAAATCTCAAGTATTTCCACAGCATAGCTCTAAAACTCGCTTAAATGGGCCTGACCACTACAATGGGAAGTCCCTCACACTAGATAGTGGGTCACATGTTCAGTTCTGAAGGACCGCTGAATGGGCAGAATAGATGCCCAGGGCCCCAAAATTGCCTAATCGGATCATACAAGCAGTCTTACGGATGCTTCGGCCTTCCATTTTGCCCACTACTTTAGGCGGGACTGTCATGTTTCACTTCACAGGATTCTTGTCACATAGTGTGAAGTCTACACACTGCACCATCACTCCAGGGTGTTATGGATGTTTAAAAAATTGCATGTGCTTTGAATGTTTTGGAAGCATGAATGGACAGTCATCCATATTGGCATGTGTTTGGCGCAGCGGAGAAATAAAAGACAACGTTAGTCAAAACCTGGGTATTGATTTTATGATGGAAATATAAAAAATTCAGCCATCATCCTGCTATGGCCTCTGATTCTGGGCTGCCCAAAAAGCACCTTGTTGCAGCTTGTGGTAAGTGATGAGCAGGAAACAAATCTATGCAACGTTATTTAATCGCAAAATTATCACGATTTTAACATTAAAAAAATATATATTTAAAAGTCAAGATAATTCATTTATACCCAAGTTGTTAAATTAAAAAAAAAAAAGTCAAGATAATTCATTTATACCCAAGTTGTTAAATTAAAAAAAAAAAATCATTAATTTATAATAAATATTTTGTTATATTTTACCTTTGTCAAGATTTTTCAAATAATATCCCAAGAAAAAGTAAAATTGGAAATCTCTCGAGAAACTCTCATGCTGAGAAATTGCTGAGAAAAAGCTGTACCTTTAGTTGGGAGGCGAATATTGAGTAGAAATGGAAGGCTTGAAAGAGACTAGAAAGGACTTGGATGAGGGTGGCGAGAAAGCAGTGTGAAGGCTCATTTAGACTCATTTATTTGCCACGATGAAGTTTTATGATTGATTGGAAAAATAGGATTTGTAAAGATGACCCAAATAGCCGGAACAACACCATGACAATGATGACTACAACCAGTGCTTGAGGTATTAAACCCTGAACCATAGATATTACTGGGTCAAGCATACTTTCTCTTGTCAGGTCAAGCACACCTTGTACTGTAGATCCTATTCTGCTTGAACAACATCATGCACACTTCTTTTCAAGAGATTTGAGATGCAGTTGTCAAAATAACCTTTAACAAAGCTTTTCAATTTCAAAAAAAAAAAAACAAAAACAACCCTTCGGCTGCAAAGCTAAGGTGAGTATTTCCATCCCGACGTACAGGCTAAAATTCAGCGGCATTCTGATGGTATAAAAAAAAATATGGACTCTGATAAGACTGATATAATCTAATCTAAATGAAGAAAATTATGAAGAAACAAACCTTATTCTGCACTACAAAGATCATGAAGATAACTAAAGAAATCTAACGACTTGGGTCTTGTGCATATAACTTGGCAAGATCTTTAGTGAAAGCCTTCCTAATGACTTCTCTCTTGAGCTTGAGAGTGGCAGTTGCCAGACTCGGGTCTCATGCATATAACTTGGAAAGATCTTCGGCGAAAGCCTTCCTAATGACTTCTCTCTTGAGCTTGAGAGCGGCAGTTACCAAACCAGTTTCAGGAGTCCATGCATCAGGAAGTAATTTGATCTTGGCAGGGATCTCAAACTTCTCCAAGCGTGCATTCTTTGCAGCCTATATAGAGGAAATCAACAAGATTGAGTAAAAATGACCAAGCAAACTTCTTGTCAGAAATCGGAAAACAAAGAAATTGACATTAGATTTAGGATTTCACTTTCTTTGGGAATCATGCCTACTATGATGCATGCATTTCATGGAGTTCCATGAAGCACAGACCATATACAGGCAATGCACACATGTATGGTGATCAGGACCATTGATTGGGGGCCATAGCCTAAGACCATTGATTGGTGGCCATAGCCTAAAAGTCAAGGCTAAAGATCCTTAGTTTGGAATTGCCGCTGAATATGACTTCAAACTTCATGAGTTCCTGATGTGTCGCTGCCCGTGACTATTATATCATCAACGTACACAATTAATATCACAATTCCCTTCTCACTTCGCTTAATAAAAACTGAGTGGTCCACATGACACCAATGAAAGCCAACAAGGAGGAGCGAATTGCTATATATATATATATATATATATATATATATATAGAGAGAGAGAGAGAGAGAGAGAGAGAGAGAGAGAGAGAGAGCTACAGGCAGCCTTTCAATCATTGCCTGCAAATGGACGTTTAACAGAAAGTACAGAAGAAAAAAGTAACTGCCTACAGTCAATGGGTAAAATGCACAGTGAACAATTGAGGATCATCCAATCACCCATGATTTCTACGCTATGGCTCATTATCCATCCAAATGGTGCCCCGCCATACCAATTGTCCCAATCACGACATATGTTTGCAACATGAATGGAGGGCATATCACACCATGGAACTTCCTCAAAACTTGAATCACGATAGCTCATAATTGTATTTTCTTGTGAGAAAACAAGGATTGAGAAATGATCCAAATCTCTCAGAGCAATATAAGGTATGGAGCTACTAGTTGAATTGGGACACTTGGGACAGTTCGATCAATCAAGCTAAACTGTCCATTGGGTTCTGCATACATTTCATGGGCTACCATGTGACACCAATCCGACAATTACAAGCATCAATCAGTGGCCTATAAAATGGATGGACAAGATCACTTGCAAAAGAATGGGACCCATCAATAATTGGAGCCATCTATTTGTTGATGCTTATTATTGATCAACATGGTTCTAAAGAATTACTTCTAGAAAACCGTCCTAAACATCTTGTTTATGTCTTGGAAAATAAATGGTAACAAAAAAATAAGGCCTACTAACTGATTTGATTGGATAATTTATCCAGTGTGATTTTTCTTCTTGGTATCCTGTTAAATGTGTGATGCACCCAATGGACACTCCAGATCGATCATTTTGACTGTCCAAGGGTCCAGATACGACTGAAAAAACTATCAACTACAGTGCTCTAAGAGGACTAGATCATTTCTCAATGAGCATATATCATATTATTGAAAATGAACCCTCTTTATGAAAAAAAAAAAGAAGAAGAAGAAGAAGAAAACAAAAAAGAAAAGAAATGAACCCTCAAAATAAAAAAGACCACAGGATCTCTGTTGAAACCTCAATCTACAGAAGAATAACAGGAAACTTATTACATCATGGATAAGATTCAGGCCTCCAGAGTTTGACAATTCAACCAAGAACCAACTCAAATAGAGAAGATTAACTTAAAATAGAGGCTCCGTTGTGTAGTTCTCGACTATGCCCCCCCATTGGCTGCTGAAATGGGGGCACCGGAACCCATCATTTTTCAGTGTTGAAGACTTTGCTTCCTGCAATTGGGGGAATGGTCTCCTGGAGAGTACAATTAGCAAGACCACTGACCTTTATCCTTTAAAATAGAGGAATTATATGATCCTCAAACCCAATGTACCCTTGATCCTTGCCTCGGGACAAGTAGGCCCCATGGCTTGGTTATTCAGACCATGGATTTGACATGCTCCAACATGCAGAGTTCTTCCTACTAAACCACTCTGATTGGAAGCTGTATCATCCAATCTTTGGTTTTTCTTTTTCTTTTTTCTTTTTTTCAGTTGAATATGAACAGTGGCTGCATTCTCTTCATACTCATCTATCAGTTATACATTGAAAGAAAGGTTAGAATTGTTCAATCACAAAGGTTCGTCCTTGGAGTGCTCTGCAGCTCAACAGTCTAGATCATGGAACAATGGCACCGAGTGAGTGATCCCTCGATCGGTTGTGGATTTGTTTTGGGCCTGGCATAGCAACACCATTCCTAAAGGGCGGCAAGCGGCAAGGCGTCTTGTTCTACTAGCTATCTTATGGAACACTTGGCGGGAACAAAATCGCCAATGCTTCCTCAACAAACATGGTTAATGGGAAGAAGTTTTCTGGCAATCTAAGAGAGATGTCTTAGATTGGGTAATCTGGGGTTAAAGATATTGTCATTGATGAACTTTTAGTTATACTTGGTTGTAAATGTTGGGTTCTATTTTGAGCTATAATCCTAGGTTGTATTCCTTTGCTGTTTTGACTTTTCTCTTAACAGTTTCTCAATAAAGTTTACTCATTAATCTTGAAAAAAAAATCCATGTGGAATAAGCAAACCTTACCACTTGTTATTTTTTTTGTTGGGAACCCAGACCCTCCACAATGTCTATGTAATGAGTTTTTTTCCTAGCATCTAATCTGTCTAGAATTATTTTTCCACGATCAGATTAAGAGGCAAAAAAAAAAAAAAAAAAAGGCCAATCCAACCATTTTGTGGGTCATCTAGTGAATCAGTGGTTTCTGTGCTTGTCCATTTTTTCTATGGTGTGGGCTGTGTGACCCACTGCTGTTTCTACGCGATCCAACCTAATCATCAAGTGAGCGAAACAGTGATAATAGTATTTTCAGAAAATCAGCCATATACAATCATCAAGTGGGCCATGACATACAAAGCAATGGACAACCACCCAAAAACCTCCAAATTCACATGGTGGCCCATAAGATGGTTGGATTAGTCTGCCCAAATTTATTGGTGGACCAGCCATTTGGACGGTTTCAATGCCACATCCACCTCAAAGGGCCACACCTGCAATGCATGTACAATAAAGCTTATTTACAAACAATGCAGGGAACCGACCAAACCTTACCCTTATTGTTTCCTTAGGAGAAGGAAAGAAGAGAAGCAATGAGATGGCAAACCTTTACCCTCATCATAGAGCAAGAAGCAAGAACCGGAATCAAGGTATTCCTCAATGGGAACATTGGCCGTAACAGCCACCACCGTTACCATTATGATATGGGCCATAACAGTCATTATGACCTTATGGAAAATGAAAAATAAAAACTGTTTCGGCCCATTAACAGCCGTTACAGCTATTATAGCCCTGTAACATGTAATCGTAACCACTGTTACTATTACATGATGGCTGTTACATAACCTTTTTGGGTGATTTGGCCAGAATATTGTGGAGCAATATTGCTACATTACATGTAAAGGGTTATTTTTCAATGAGATTGTCCATCAGGGGACCCAATATGGATAGAAATTAAATTCAAGATAGGCAAAAATTGGATGATCCTAGCCATCTAAACAGAGGCCTTCAAATCGACACTGTAAAAGAAGATTAGTTAATGGTCAACATTACATCGAGAGAGAGAGAGAGAGAGAGAGAGAGAGAGAGAGAGAGAGAGTAATGGCTATAGTCGTTTCTTTATTATGATTTTTGAAAGATTATCCATCCATAATGAGGTCCGATAGCTGGACAGTTCACGTTGATGGATATCCTGGCCACGTGCAATTTAGAAAGATGGCTCCAACATATCCCTGTTTTCTCAGTTCTACCGTTTCTCTCCCTATGCTACTTGAGTTCCGCACGTACAATTGGAATTAAAAGACATATTAATGTAAGTTTGCAGTTTACATTAACCAGCAGGGGTAAGTAGGATTATTTAGTAATTTGGGGGGAGGACTGGAATAAAAACAAGAGAAAGAGCCTGTTGGTGGGGAAAACAACACCAAAGGGGTTTTTGGTCCTTATCCCTAAAAAATATGGAGTTCAGTAAATTCAGCAAAACAAAATAGCACATAACAGTTGAAAAGATTCTGCCATGTTAAGCTGTACATGCTAGCAAAAGATATTGGACTGACATGCTAACCTTTACAAGTGATCCATGTACTACTTTTACAGTTTCTTCTTTCTGACACAAATCTGGAAAGTCGATAAAAGCAATTCCTTGCTTCTTAGCCCAATCTTCTACGGTGTGTGGTGAAGGAACCACAAGAGCCACACAGTAACTGTGAAATGGATCAGCATGTAGCATGATACTGTCAACGTAAGGGCTCACAACAAGAACAGCCTCTACCTGCATGATAAAGGTTAGTTTACAATAAAATAATAAGATGAAAATAAACACCTACCAATTTATAATAATGCAACTTTTCAGACACTGAGAAGGTATTGGACATGGACTTCTAGAAGCTCAACCATAGACAAGTTCCCGCAAATATACTAAAATATTTACACCTTAATAGACTAATCCCATTATTTATGATCAATGTTGTCAAAATCGTGTGATTTGTGATATGAATCATACGATCGATATCGTATCATACACCACACGATATGAATCATAGATTCAAATTGCATATCCCAAAAGTCACAACCAAATAGCATGAATCGTATCAACTAATATGATTGTCATATCGAATCGTACAAATCATAAGATAAATGTGGACTATGTAAATGGAACCCAATATATAAAAATCAATTTTTCATTTTTTATACATTTTTCTTCCTACTTTTTACCCTTTTGCTTGTAAAACAGGAAAAAGACCCTTTGCTAGTAAAAATCCTCATCTTTTGTCTTTAGTCAATATAATCGAATGCCACTTTTTCCAACATGTTTCTACACTCAGAAAGGTAATATCGTTAAAGGGCTTAGATGTTGTTAAGGTAAAGTTTTGAACACAAAACAAAAAAGGAAAGACAAGAATCCTTTCACGTTATCGTGGTATGCATACCTTATACAAGTTCTCAATCACCAAGATCATGACGTGTATCAATGTTCATGGTGCACACTGATGGGAAATGCATGATTAATGAGTGCTTAAATTTTTTCTGGTTTATTTATAGTTTTAGATATTTTCGGTGTTTTAACAAAATCAGAAATAATCTTATGATTTGCGATTTGGTAAAATTCAAGCCTCTTAAGATTGGCAATACGGTAACAATTTTGACAACCTTGTTCATGATAAAGATTCCTAAAGATAAAACAACAACAACAATAGCTCACTATAATCATGAACCATGCTCTGATTTGAGTCTCAACGAGTATAAGATGCCTGTAGTGTATTTGTTACTTTCACACTTAGAAAGCTTGTTTGGCACTGAATGTTCAGAGCTGAACTGTTCGCCAACTCCCCTTTTCAGGTAACATGCAATAGCTAAGCTAAAGTGCAGAGCTGAGCATGATAAGGTTGGCATGGATTTTTAGAGAAGTAAAAAAGAAATTAACAGAAAAGATCAGGTTGGCATCTAAGCAGTCTTCAGTAAGGAGGTACTAATGGTAAACTCAAAGAGTTTCAACACTAAGGTCATGGGTTCGAGTACCCAGTTGTGGGGTGGGTGTGTGTGTGAGAGTGTGTGCGTAAAAAAGAAAAAAGAAAAAAAAGAAAAGAAAAAGAAAAAGGTACTAGTGATCTCCCTGTTATTCTTTGCAGACAACTACTTGAGCAAATCCTTTCCACTTATTGATCTAATGGTGGTGTTTACCTCATCACCAACTCGGATGCCCGTGTTTTCACTTGATATGAGGGAACTCCATGCATGTTTGTGTGTGCGCGCATAAATGTGTGTGTTCATATGCTCAATAGTATGTACAGTAACTCCCCTTCCATGAACCTCCTTTGATTGCTTTCCTTTTGGAGGTTGCATGTATTAGTTGGCCAGAGATTAGTACTAGCTGGGACCATGTTCTATGCAAGTGATGTCAACGTCAAACCCTGCCTTGGCCAATTCTAGAGCCCATCTAAAATAAGGTTGATGTCTGGTGAGCAGCCAATCATAAAACTTATACTAATCTATCATTTGAAGCCGACCCGAAATTTCTAGAAGTAAGAATAAGATAATGGTGAACAGTAATAACAAGAATAAACCTAAAAAATTAACTATTTGTACATAAAAATCCCAAAAAAAAATATTAATGTCCAATGAGTTGTGTCCGGGGGTGTCAGACAGGTGGTTACGTTTGACTTTTCTTTTCTTTCTTTCTTTTTTTTTCTTTTTTTTTTTTTCTTTTTTTTGAGGGATATGTTTGCACATGTTAACATGGCAACATTTCTAAATAATGCCGTATCCTAGTTACATAGATGTACAAGACTCATACCTTTCCAAGAGAAACATATTCCCCATGCTGAAGCTTGACTATATCTTTTTTACGGTCAATGATTTCAAGGCAACCATCTGAGTGAAATCGCCCAATGTCACCAGTGTAAAACCACCGCATTCCTCTCTCATCAACCTTTTCTCATTGACACATTACCATTTATAGTGAGTACGCCATAAACAATAAGCAACAAATAGTCGAGATTTTGAGAAATAATCCCACCTTATATACTTCACTTGTTTTTACTTCATTCTTGAAATATCCTACTGTAACATTTGGACCACCAATAACTATTTCCCCTCGCGGCATTGGTGCATCCTTAGTTAGATATCCACCTTCAGGCCAATCAATCAACTGAATAAAAAAGAATCCATATTAATATGAGATTACTTCATGCTAAACAGGAAGAAGTAATGCATGAGTAACAACGATTAACACATCAGATGAAAAATAGAGATTTCATGACTTGCTCAGCAAATATGAAAGGCAGAGATGAACTCCTGAAATTGACAAATCTATTCCTACAACTTGACTTGTGACTTGTATACCATGTTCATTTTTTAACACGAATCATATTTGAAAATGGCCATGATGCACTATATCTGATTCACAAGGATAAGTGTTGTAGTTGGTAAACAAGAGGAAATAGTTGTAAGCTATATAGATGATGACTAAATTGAAGAAAGAAATGCATCGCAAGGCCCAAAAAGTCATGGTACTCAAACATTTCCTGCCATCTAAAACAGCACAACAATGACATGAAAATAGGATTGTGTTCATGAATGATGATATATCCTGCACTGAAGCGTGATGGTATGAGATAACTGCAGCAAATTCATCTTTCAAATATAAGAGCTAAATGTGAAGTTTATTGATGTGACAAAAAAAGGACACTGATTAAGCCAACAATTTTTTTTTTAAGACGACAAATTCATTAAACAAGAGAAAAAGGGCTTTACAACAGAAACACTGCAAGGGTGGGCTGGCGACCCCCTTGTCACCCCACCCTGAAAAGGAACCAAAAGGCAGAAAGAAAGAAAAGGAAATCAGAAGGCCTATAGGCGACAAAAAGGGACCACCGACAAAAAAAAAAAAAACAAGAGGTCTCAGCCCAGGAGATAACCCAGTCCCTCATAAGCAATTGGAATGAGATCCCTGTGAACTACAGTAAAGCCAAAACCCACTCAACTGCTAGGAGGATGTTGCAAAGGAGAACAGATTCTAAGGGGCCTTCTTTTGCCTTCAAAGATTCTAGAATTCTTCCTTTCCCAGTCATCCATCAGATAGCAAAAGGGATCAGCTTCCACATAATTTTGCCCAGCGTTTTAAATAGCTATGCTATGTAGCATGTATCTTACGCTACGTAGCGTAGCATGGCCTTAACGGTACATAGCTCATGAAAATAGCTTAAGTTGCATGTAGCCTACGCTACATCATAAATTGCATACGCTACACACTAAGTAACTATGCTACACGCTATGTAGCTCACATGATGTTTTCAATGATTTGTTACATTTTTTCATTTCCAATAAAAATTAGTTAACCTTTTTAATGATTTTAGTAAATTGATATAAAAAACAATATTAAATCAGTTTCATTGCTCTTTCTTTACCTTTATACTTGATCATTGCCTTTTTCCTATTACTTTAGGTTCCATTTTGTTACACCAAAAACAATGAAATTTTGTTAACTTTCATTATGAATCAGTCTAATTTGGTACAGAATATCATGACATTGGTGCAACCAAGCACCTTGATTAAAAAACTAGTAGTGGCGTGTAGCTTACGCTACACGCTATGTAGCTTACGCCTCACGCTTCAAAGGGGTGAACGCTATGCTACACGCTATTCGCTATTTAAAACACTGATTTTGCCTTGCCTCGAGAAACAGGCCAGTCGACGCTATAACTTCGAGCGTTGACTCATTCATAACCCGTTTGATTCCAAAACCGAGACCAGACTGCCCCAGCCAACAAGCAGTGAAGACATGATTACCAAACTCCTCATCTTTTCTGCATATGACGCACATGTTTGACATCGACAAATTCTACTTTTTAAGGTTATCATCAGCAGTTAGGATTTTGTTAGCCACCGCAACCCACACAAAAGCTTGCACATGGGGAGGAATGGGGATATTCCATATATAAGCTCATGAGTGACAAACGCCACCTGATTCACAAAGCCTTTCCATTAAGGATTTAGAAGAGAAGGTACTACTTGAGGACCACTTCAACACCTTGAGATCCTCACACGAGACATCCAGATTAATACCTTCTTTAGGACTCCATGAGAGCCGCAAAATCCGTCAGGTCATCTTCACGCAAATTGTGCATCAATGGACATTTCACACCCCAATGCCTCCCACCACCTCAAAGCACTCACTGACCAAGGCATCCTTCTTCACAAAGAGGGAAAATAATGATCGTAACAATATTCCAAGGCCGATCCTCCTAACCACACATCGTTCCAGAAAAGGACGTGGTTACCTCATCCCACCACAAATCTCATCACTTCTTCAAAAACGGTTCACTTTCCTCGGAATGGAGCACAGATTAAGCTCATCAATTATCCTGATCAGATTGACCACCCCAAACAAACACCTTTGAACCTGTGGAAATATATGTGTGTTTGGGTGTGTGCGTGTGTACAATTTTATGTACCCCAGTGCAGCACTGTATCTTTTCCATCAAAGTAATATAAATATATGTGTTTGTGTAGAGTTTTAACCTAACAACAACACAGCAGTTCAGTAACCATCTCTTCCTCTTCTCCCTCTCCTTCTTCTTCATCTCCTTCTTCCATTATTTCTTGATTTCATTTTCTACTTGGTATCAAAGCTTAATCCTGCGGTAGTGGGGGCCCGCTGCTAACGCCGTCCATGCACACGAATGGCATCAGTAGTGTACGACCGGCCCCTCTTTTTGTAGTAGAGATTGTAGGGTTTGTCAGATCTGGATATTTCAGGAATAAGGAAGTATTTTCTGCACAGATTAGAGCAGTTTTTTTGTGGTGTTGCTGCAGAAAATGAAGAAAAAAATCAAAGAAGCCCATATTTTGTCGTTTTAGCTATAGTGTTTTTCTGAAGAACTTTTAAGCAATTGTTCTACATGGGAAGGTGCAATTGATCAGGAGCAGTCTCCAGCAATAATTATCATGAAGCTTCATCGAGATTTAGGTGTACAACAACCTCTTTTGCAAGATATTTGTGCCATCGGCCCCTCGTTCTTGGATTTCTTGTTGGGATTTCTTTATTTTCTTCTCTTTTGATGTTTTTGGGGCTATACTGTAACATCATGTTGCTGGATTGCTTGTACCATGCATACGAGTATCATGCGCACACTAGGTGTTCGATGAAATGCTTCACCCAACTTCACATGGGGGCTGGTTGCTATTGGTGGATCCTTCCTTCATTGTTCATCTTCCCTTCCTTTATTAGGCCCTTTTATAGTGTGAGTGTCCCTCCACCTTATTGTTGTTGTTTGTTGTGTGTTGCACGTGATGCACACACGTCTCCATTACTATTGTGTGTGTTCTCTCGAGTATTGCACGTGATGCACACTCATTGTAATTGTTTGTGAAAGAATTTGCATGTGGATGACATTTTATTGACTCGATTGTTATCGAGCCTTATCGTGGCCATTTCTTGAAGAGATGACTTTACTGTTGAAAGAAGTCCCGGCCTTAGCATATATGTTGCCATGTTGTACTCGGAGGGGAGCCATTTCCATGCTCATTTTACATCTTTCAACTTGTATGTATTCCAAGCTAAAGCATGTAAGCATGATAAATATACATACTTCAGCTTGAGGGGGAGTGTGGAAATATGTGTTTGGGTGTGTGCGTGTGTATGATTTTATGCACCCCAATGGAGCACTGTATCTTTTCATTCAAAGTAATATAAATATGTGTGTTTGTGTAAGGTTTTAACCCAACAACAACAACACAGCAGTTCAACAGCCGTCTCTTTCTCTTCTCTCTCTCTTTCTCCTTCATCTCCTTCTTCCATTATTTCTTGATTTCATTTTCTATTGAACCTTCATTTTGCCAAGAGTCCCTGAAACCATCCCCAAATTAAGCCTATTTATAATAGCTACAGTATTATGTAGAACTAAGCAGAAAAAAAAGAAAGAAAAGGAGAGGGAGAAAGAGAATGGAGAGAGAATACATTAGGGTTACACACACTCTCTCATATTATATCAAGTCGAAACACCAAAAATCCCAAAACTACCCCTTACAATATGACGTTTTAATACTAAGTGGACTTAATTGACTAAATAAAGAGAAACCAAGACTAAACCCAAGACTAGGTGGGTCGTACCACTGTACGGCCCCTTATTTCATTCATCCAGGTGGGTCATACAGTTATCCGGGTGGGTCATACAATTGTACAGTCCACATTTATAGTAATTAACACTCCCCTCAAGCTAGAGCATAGATGTCGTCAATGCCTAGCTTAGAATAAATACGCGCATACTAATTGTGGCCAAGAACCTTGGTGAACACATCAGCAAGTTGATCTTGAGACAAAACATATAGTGTAGAAATTTTACCACTGGAAACCTTCTTACATATGAAGTGACAATTGACTTTAATATACTTAATTCTTTCGTTATAAACTAAAATTGCTTGCAATATGGGAGGCTACTTGATTATCACAAAATAGTTGCATTGGTGCGCTTATTGCAAAACCCATTTTCTGCAATAGTTTCTTGTCCACAGGAGACAAGTGGTATGAGCCATCGCCCTATATTCTGCTTCAACGCTTAATCGGGCTACAACAATCTACTTTTTACTTCCACGTGGATAAATTTCCTCCCAAAAATGTGCAGTACCCGGTAATAAACCGCCTATCAGTTATGTAGTTTGCCAAATCTGCATCAGGATACCCTATAACTTGAAAATGATCATTCCTCTTATATAAAAGTCCTTGACCTAGTGCTCTATTAAGATAGCATAGAATCTGAACAACATCCATAGAAGGCACCCTAGGAGCAAATAAACTGAATTACCACACTCAGAGCATATGACATATTTGACCTAGTGATTATTAGTCAAATAAGTTTTCGAGCAATATTCTACACCTCTCTTGGTCTTCAACCATACCTCATTCATCACTAACAAATTTATGATTTAGATTTATTAGTGTATCAACTAGCTTAGTATCAAGAAGGCTTGTTTCTGTGAGCAACTCCAAGACATATTTCCTTTGGGATAGATTAATGCCTTTCTTTGATTTCGCAACTTCTAAATGAAGGAAATATCGAAGATACTCAAAATCTTTCATCAGCAAGTGACATTGAAGATATTTCTTAGGATCCTCAATTCCTTTACTATCACTCCCTGTAACTACAATGTCATCTACATTAGCCCCATGATGGGCCATTACGGAGCTATTACGGCTTTTATGGGGTGGCGCAACAAGCCATTATGGGGGTTGTAATGGCCGTTACAGGTCCTTTTTTCGGTAACGGCTATTACAACTTTTACGACCCCATAATGTGTAATGGTTATCACCATTACCTTTACATAACAGCCTTTATGGCCCTGTAATGGCTGTTACAGCACACCAGGAGTCGGACCGAAGGTGCTTCTTTGTATAAAGACAGAATGATCAACATGAGTTCAAATAAAACTGTAGACCAACACAACTTTACTAAATTTATCAGACCATATACGCGGTGACTCTTTGATGCAGGGGCATGCGATGATCTAACCCTAGATGCATGTATATCAAGTAGGAAGATATTCAAATAATAAAATTACGAAACTAACTACTTCCAATCAAAGGAAACTAACAAATCTCAACACGAAGATGAAATCCGTCCGTCCGGATCATGCCCCTTTGCATAAAACCATGTAAAATCATAAAATAGGGAGGATCTAGGGATATGAGGATATCCCAGATCTAGCATAGACCAGTCCACAGTCAAGTTTGGATCCGGTTATCGTGGCTAGGCATCCCTCTTTTCGATCGTACCAAAAATGGGGGGGGGGGGGTTCAGAAAAGGACGAGGGATGTCTAAAAACAATGGGTTATCATGAAGTACGAATTAGGAATCAAAAGAAGCTTACCTTTCCTCGCACCTTGAAGAAAGAGAGAAGAGAAAATGGAAACTCCGGGGTGGAATCCTCAACACCCGAGGGCCAATCCTGAAACCCTAATCTCTCAACAAAGAGGAAGAAACTCACGAATTTTCTATTCATTTAATAATTTCGAAATAGAGTTCTCATAGTATATATAAGCTACGAAAATTTAAAAAAAAAGTGCACTAAAGTGCCTGAAAACCAAAGAAATAACATAAAAACACCTAAAGTAAATAACGACACTAAAGCGCCTAGAAACAAGGAAATAAATAGAAAAGCGCCTAAATGTAAATCTACTCCATGGTCCAGCGGTCATGATGCTCCTGCGCGATCCTGCATCTCGCATACTCGTAACGCGTCAGAAAATGGGCCCAATGGGCCCGGCGTCCATCCACATCAACTCGTCTGCTCCAACACTCGATCTGCGACGTCGCCTCCTCTGGTACACTCTAAAGGGTGCACCACTGATGTCCGCATCAATTCTCCCCGGGTGGGAAGAATTCACCACTGGCGAAAGTGAACTCCTGTACTGCTCAAGCATGTCTGGATCGATACGCTGTAGCTCTGTCTCGGTAATCCAGGAGTTATCTGCAATAGGCCTGTTCCTCCACTTGACTAGGAATTTTTGGTAACCCCCTGAGCGAGTAGAAACCAACTCGGAGTCCAAAATTCCCTCTATCTCGTCTCTTCTCAGTGCAGAAGGAAGAGAAGGTAAGATGGGTATAGGGAGGTCAGGCTGTGGCCAAGGTCCATATATAGGGGAGGTCTGGGAAGAAACAGGGGAATCACTGGATAGAGGTAATGGCTCGTGATAGGGAACTAGATCTTCCACATTAAATGTGGAACTGATGCCCATGATAGGAGGGATATCGACAACATAAGCGTTAGACCCCAACCTTTTAACAATTTTATGTGGGCCTATGCTACGGGCATGAAGCTTCTTCACGGATCCAAGTGGAAACCGATCAGACCTAATACGAACCATGACGTCATCTCCAGGTTGAAATTCCCTAAATCTCCTGTGAGTGTCAGCAGAAAGTTTATAATGTTCATTACTTGAATTAATATTCCTTCTGATCTCACTATGTAATGCATGTATATGATGGGCAAATGACTCTCCTAACTCTGAAGGACGCTGTGGGGTAGCCATGGGGATCAAATCAATGGGGGCTCGGGGTCTAAGACCTGAAACAATTTCAAATGGGCTCATTCCTGTGGACCTGTTCACTGAAGAGTTATAAGCGAACTCTGCTGTGGGAATAACAGTGTCCCAGGTCCTGTGGTGGTCTCCAACTAGACATCTCAACAAATTCCCTAGGCTACGGTTCACTACCTCTGTTTGACCATCCGACTGAGGGTGATATGCTGAAGAAAATTGAAGCCTCATACCCAAAAGATGCCAGAGAGTCTTCCAAAAATAACTAGTGAACCTAGTATCTCTGTCAGACACGATGGATCTAGGTACCCCATGAAGTCGCACAACCTCCTGAAAGAATATCTTAGCAATGTGGGAGGCATCTGAGGTCTTATAACAGGGTAGGAAATGGGCCATCTTAGAAAACCGATCAACGACCACGAGTATGGAATCGTGCTTACGAATAGTCTTGGGAAGCCCAAGCACGAAATCCATACTAACATCTTGCCACGGGGCATGTGGAACTGGCAAAGGAGTATATAAGCCTGTATTTTGTTTCCTCTGCTTTGCCAGTTGACATGTCCGACACTGACCTACAATCTTGGCCACCTCTCACTGGAGATTAGGCCAATGGAAACGATCAGAAACCAGGGCAACCGTTTTATCTCTACCAAAGTGACCTGCCATCCCTCCAGCATGAAGCTCCCATACTAGAAAATCACGAAGGGATGTGCGTGGGATGCAGAGCTTGTCCCCTCTAAAAAGGTATCCGTCTGTAAGGACAAACTCAGCACTCCTCGAGGGTGGGTCACTAGACAACAACGCATAGATGGTCCTAAAGTCAGGACAAGTTGAGTACTCACCCTTGAGTTGCTCAAAGCCTGTAACTTCAATGCTCATGGACCGCAGCGTCATGACACGACGGCTAAGCGCGTCAGCAACCTTATTCTCTTTACCGGCCTTGTGCTTAAGTAGAAACGTATACTCTTGAAGAAATTGAGCCCACTTGGCATGCCTAGGGCTCAACTTCTTTTGAGAGCTCAAATATTTCAAGGCCTCATGATCAGAGAACATGACAAATTCTTGCGGTAATAAATAATGCCGCCAATGGCGCAATGATTGCATAACCGCATAGAACTCTTTATCATAGGTGGAGTAGCGTTGTTTAGCCTCATTCAGTTTCTCACTGAAAAAGGCCACAGGATGTCCCTCTTGGCTTAACACTCCCCCTATGGCAAGTCCTGACGCGTCACACGCCACCTCAAAGGCTTTAGAGAAGTCAGGTAGACGCATGACGGGCGCTTCCGTCATCTTCTTCTTAATTTCAGAGAAAGCCCGTGTCGCGGCTTTAGTCCATTGGAACTCCCCTTTTCTTATGTAATCTGTAATGGGAGCCATAATAGAGCTAAATCCACGGATGAACCGCCGATAGAACGTAGCTAGGCCATGAAAGCTTCGCACGTCGTGTATATTACGCGACTCAGGCCAATTGACAATGGCCTTGACTTTCTCAGGGTCTGCAGACATACCCTCTGACGACACAACGAACCCCAGGAAGATAACTCTGGAAGTCAAGAAGGAACACTTCTTGAGGTTCGCATAAAGCTTTTCTGCTCGCAGGGCGTTGCAGACCTGCCTCAAGTGTTCAAGGTGCTGGGTAGGAGACGTACTATAGATGAGGATATCATCGAAGTACACAACTAAGAACTTACCCATAAAGGGTCGCAGCACCTGGGTCATCACCCTCATAAATGTACTTGGAGCATTGGTTAACCCGAAGGGCATAACCAACCACTCATACAGCCCGTCCTTCGTCTTGAAGGCAGTCTTCCACTCATCTCCTGGGCGAACACGAATTTGGTGATAACCACTCCTGAGGTCAATTTTCGAAAAGATAGTAGAGGTGGCCATCATGTCAAGCATGTCATCAAACCTCGGGATGGGAAACCGATACTTGACAGTAATCTTGTTTATGGCTCTACTATCGACACACATGCGCCACGTGCCATCTTTCTTTGGTGTAAGAAGCGCAGGCACGGCGCACGGGCTCATACTCTCACGAATAAATCCCTTTTTAAGCAATTCATCCACTTGCCTCTTCAACTCGGCATGTTCGGTGGGATTCATTCTGTAGTGAGGGAGGTTTGGTAGGGTCGCCCCTGGGACAAGATCTATCGCATGCTGAATGTCCCGCATCGGTGGGAGCTCGTCGGGAAGGTCCTCAGGGAAGACATCCCGAAACTCCTCTAGGACTGAATGAACCTCCTGGGGTAACCCTATAGCAACCTCGGATGTACTCTCTCTAGCCAGTAAAACGTACACCATAGTCCCAGCTTTGGCCTCTCTCTCAAACTCGTTAGCATCTATGATGTGGAGAGACTTCGACTGAGGTGCCCTTTGACTCTTAGAACTGCCTGGAGACGCAACATCTTTCTCCTGTGGACGATTTGGAAGGGAGCGGGCTCAAGACAAGCTTCTTTCCTTCGTGTTTAAACACACAATTATTCGTACGCCCGAATATTGTGACATCTTTGTCAAAGAGCCATGGCCTTCCCAAGATGATATGGCCAACGTCCATCGTGACCACATCACACCACAACTTGTCCTTGTATGGTCCGAATTCAATTGGAACAAGGCATCGCTGAGTCACAGGAAGGGATGTCGCATCAACCCAAGAAACTCGGTATGGGTTGGGGTGAGGGACTGGCTTCAACCCCAAGCGACTCAAAGTACTTGGAGAAACTACATTCTCACAGCTCCCGCTGTCGATGATCACTTTACAACTCTTATCTCCACACTTGGCGTAAGTGTGGAAGATAGTGGTTCTGCGCCAATCCTCACTTTGCTTCACCTGGGCCAAAGCGCATCTCACCACAGCAAGTGGGGTAGTCTCCACAGTATCATCCTCGGCATCACTGGCCGGCTCAAGGGATTGGACGATGATTTCCTCATCATTCTGGTCACCTTCAACTTCATATGCCACTTCTTCTTCTGTAGAGTGTTCAGAAACAAAGGCAATACGCCCACCCCTATTTGAACACTCTGCGGCAATGTGACCCATGCCACCACAGCGGTAGCACTGCCCTGGCATCGCAGTCCTAGTACTTGGTCCAGCCACATTGTTACCTCGATTTCTATTGACTGGTTGGGTACCAGGTTGAGCTCTGGGTTGATTTCCGACCTGAGGTCTCGCTCCCTGCGGAGCTACTCTAGACACAGTAGGTCGAATCTCAAACCCTCTAGCAGGAGATTGGCGCACATAGTGCTCTAGTTCCTGCACCATCTGGTAAGCGTGCTTTAAGCTGGTGACCATATGAGGCATGAGCTCACGCTGGAGGTCAAACTTGAGGCCCATACGAAAACGGGAGAGAACCACAGCAGGGTCCTCATCTACATCGCACCTCATCATGTATTCATCGAACTTGGCAATGTATTCCGTTACCGTCATAGATCCTTGGCGTAAAGTGTGCCATTGATCCAACAGCCTCTGCTTATAAGAAAGGGGAACATACTTCTCTCGCAACAGTTCTTTCATTTCAATCCAAAAGAGAACTGGCCCCTCTCTAGATCGCTCACGGCGACGCTTCACATTTCCCCAATGTAGTTTTGCCTGGCCCACCAACTTCATCTTGGCGAATCCAACCCATTGTGGGTCTGGCAGACCGTGCCACTGAAAGAAATGATCCATGTCTGCTAGCCAATCAGAAAAAACTTTGGGGTCCAGTCTCCCATCAAAACTAGGAGCGTCAACCTTGATGCCCTTCATGACCCTAATAAAAGGGTCCTGCTCATGGTATCTCTGAGGTTGCGGATATCGCACCCCACCATGGCCCTCCCGCTGGGCGGGGAAAACAGGATCACGAATCTGTGGGGGTGGCTGATGATGAGCCCCATCGTGTCCATTGCCAGGCTCACGGACCTTACCTACGCCCAAATCATCCCTAGGCGGATCAGGGCCCATAACTTGGGACTGATCGACTGCCCCAGTGTCGGGGGTTGCTTGGGGACCATTTAAAGTGGTGGTCTGGATGCCATCCTCTAAGCGCGTGACCCTCTCCTCTAAACGTGTGAACCTATCATCCTGATGCGCAAACTGCTGCGCGATCTCACCTCTCAAGGTCTGAAATTGCTGATCCATTCTCTTAATTAGACCCTCCAGAGCTTTGGTAATTTGATTAGATTCCATAGTATTATGAAGACCAAACCTACGACCAGTGCGCGTAGGCATACACCAGGAGTGATATGTGAAAGGCCCTAGATCTAGGTGCGCAAAGGTGTAAAAAGGGTAAAATCTAAATGCAGTTTTGACTACCCTAGTTCAGTGCAATGCAAGCTATCCTATGTGGCCTAGATCTATATGAGGACTCAACAAAATCTAGAAAAAAAAAAAGGCTAACTAAACTCAACGAACTATGACCCCTACGCAGAGTTGGACGCGGGTCGAGCTGGCGGAGCGCCCGAAAGGCCTACGATTTTTTCGATTTGGGATATCCGGTTCCTTTGAAAAAAAATCACCGAAAAAGGAAATTTTGGGTAAACTGACCTACGCTAGGAACCTTTTCTCTGATACCAAAATTGATGTAGGGGCATGCGATGATCTAACCCTAGATGCATGTATATCAAGTAGAAAGATATTCAAATAATAAAATTACGAAACTAACTACTTCCAATCAGAGGAAACTAACAAATCTCAACACGAAGATGAAATCCGTCCGTCCGGATCATGCCCCTTTGCATAAAACCATGTAAAATCGTAAAATAGGGAGGATCTAGGGATATGAGGATATCCCAGATCTAGCATAGACCAGTCCACAGTCAAGTTTGGATCTGGTTATCGTGGCTAGGCATCCCTCTTTTCGATCGTACCAAAAAGGGGGGGGGGGTTCAGAAAAGGACGAGGGATGTCTAAAAACAATGGGTTATCATGAAGTACGAATTAGGAATCAAAAGAAGCTTACCTTTCCTTGCACCTTGAAGAAAAAGAGAAGAGAAAATGGAAACTCCGGGGTGGAATCCTCAACACCCGAGGGCCAATCCTGAAACCCTAATCTCTCAACAAAGAGGAAGAAACTCACGAATTTTCTATTCATTTAATAATTTCGAAATAGAGTTCTTACAGTATATATAAGCTACGAAAAAAAAAAAAAAAAAGTGCACTAAAGTGCCTGAAAACCAAAGAAATAACATAAAAACGCCTAAAGTAAATAACGACACTAAAGCGCCTAGAAACAAGGAAATAAATAGAAAAGCGCCTAAATGTAAATCTACTCCATGGTCCAGCGGTCATGATGCTCCTGCGCGATCCTGCATCTCGCGTACTCGTAACGCGTCAGAAAATGGGCCCAATGGGCCCGGCGTCCATCCACATCAACTCGTCTGCTCCAACACTCGATCTGCGACGTCGCCTCCTCTGGTACACTCTAAAGGGTGCACCACTGATGTCCGCATCACTCTTTCAACTCATAGATTGCCTTTCTCAGTTTACAAACCCTATCCGACTCCTGAGCGACAAACCCAGGTGGTTACTCCATATGCTTCCTCTATAAAATCACCATAAAGGCATTGTTAACATCACGTTGAAAGAGGGGTAATCCATGATTAGTAGCAATAGAGATAATGGCATGAATGGGATTAAACTTGGCAACTAGAGTTACTAAAGAGAAGGTTTCAGTATAGCCGATGCCAAGAGATTGAGTGTATTTGTTAACAACTGAGAGAACCTTCAATTGTTTAGTTGTGCCATCGGGATGATTTAATGGTGTACACCCACTGACAACCAACAATACGTTTACCGGTGGAAGGACTAGTTAGCTCCCAAGTATCATTCTAATGAAGTACAATCTTTGCTTCTTCCATAACCCGCTTCCACTCCTTAGGTGACAAGGCTTCTTAGTATAACTTAGGAACATAATGAGATGACAAAGATAGAGCAAAGTATTCGCTAATGGTGGCCGTATCGGTTACCACCATTACCGATATGAGGTCGTAAAAATTATTACAACACCCAGAACGGCATTTTTTTTCCAAAAAAAATGGGAAAATGTCCAGAAAGTCCCAAATAATCTAAATATTCCAAAAACGTATTCATTTTTTATTTTGAACATGTTTATGATGGTGTAACGGTCCACTCTTTGGTGAGGGTGTTGTATCGAGCTGTCTAATGAATTTATGAACTAGATAGCCTCGAATTTATATCAAAACTTCTTCTATATTTAATTTTCTAACCATATAATATCAATGCAAATTATATAAAAGTGAATGTGATACTAAAATATCTCACATTGAAATTTAAAAAAAAAAAATTGAAAATTAAATTCAAATGAATAATGTCGCCGATTTAAGAGGCCACTTGTGATAAACAACCACTTCTCTAAAAGCTCGAGATGTTAGAGGATGGTGTATCAATGTAAGGGACTTAACAAACCGCAACCCCCCCCCCCCCCCCCCCCCCCCGAGGGAGAATATGATTCTAGTGGCATATTCCCGGGATATGAACACAAGACCTTCCCCTCTAATACCATGATAAATAACCACTTTCTCTAAAAGCTCGAGCTATTACAGGATGGTGTGTCAATGTATATTACGGGACTTAACACTCCAACAATTTGAATGCCCCAAATAGTTCGGAAATTCATGTACTATATGCCATTCATCCACTAATGTTTATCCCTAAGCATTTGACATCACTTCCCCCAAGTAATTATAAAAGAAAATTAAAATAAAATTCAAATGAAGTGTTGCGGATTTTGGGGCCACTCAAATGCTCCCAAATCGGCCCCAAATTAATGCAAGCTATAACACCTATCCCACTAACGCATATCCTTAACCACTAGAAATCATTTCCCCCAATAATTTTTAAGATAAAATTTAAATTAAATTCAAATTAATAGTGTTGTTGATTTAGGAGACCACTCGATTCCACAAATCGGCCTTAAATTCATGCAATCTATTGGCACGCATCCCACTAATGTAATTGGCCCCAAATGGGTGGACATTTATTGGATGGTGAAGAATGAAAAATATCCAATGGTCCTATTTGAAAAAAATAAGTGTTTGCAAATTAGCAATCAAGATCGTTCAAACAATTTATTTTGAGATTGTGACTTAGCAACAACGAGTCCCATAATTTAATTGGTTAATTTTGGGTTAATATATGCCTTGTGCACAATTTTTTTTAGGGCATGGATTAGGTGAGGCAAGGGCAACAGCTTAGTTAGTGAGGCCCTAACCATGGGGCCCACCTTAATGTATGTGTTGTATATCCATAATGTCATCCATCCATTTTGCCAGCTCATTTTAGGGCATGGTCCAAAAAATGAAGAAGATACAAATCTCAGGTCAACCACAGCATAGGAAACAATGGTCATTGAACGCCCACCATTTAAAAGTTCCTAGGGTCCATTCTAATGTATATTTGCCATCCAACTTGTCAATAAGGTCACACAAACCTGGATGAAAGGGAAAACACAAATAGCAGGTTGATCCAAAACTCTATGGCCCCCAAGAAGTTTTTAATGTTGGAAATCCAATCCCTACTGTGTGGTCCACTTAAGAGTTTTATCTGCTTCAGTTTTGGGACCATGCCCTAAAATGGCAAAACTAATGGATGGGGTGGATTAGGGGTGCAGCACCTAATCGACACCCATTTTCTGACTGCAAGTGCACCTAATGCCATACACCACCAGAGTATAAAAAAAAAAGGTAGCAGTAGAACGAGCAGTAGAAGAAGAAGAAGAAGAAGACGAAGAAGTGTTTTTTTTTTTTTCAATTTTTTCTGTTTTTTCCTAAACGTTGTTGTTATGGGGGTAACGGTATGCCTCGTAATGGTTATTATGGCCTCCCATAATGACTATTACATTTCATGATTTCAGCCCTACCCCAATTTAACCCGATATCACGTAACGATCATGACCGTTACAGGTACGTATCGACCATTACACCTATATCGTAATTGTTTTGGTATACCTTGAGACAGAGCAAATCTATGGAGGGTGGAAGACAAATGTTAATAGGAAATAAATTTGGACATAAGATGGTTAGTACAAACATGCTTACCTTTCCTTAAGCAATAGGAATATTAGATTAATTAATAGATATAAGTGGAGTTAGTACATCAATAGGCTCAGAAGAAGATATGGTGGATGGGCGCATCATGATTGGCAGCACTATCTCCCCGTTTTCATCGTGAGTAGACTTTGAGGAAGCAAAGCAAGAATGGATAAACCAATGCAAGGAGACAGTTGGGTAGTGTCTTTTTCAACAAGAATAGGCATAGGAACTGATGGTGAAGCTTCTAAGTTGAGATCCACCATCATTTCAAAAGAATGGAGTATACTTAGAAAAGGTAACATCTTGCATAAACAAATTGTCTTCGAAGATAAACATCTATAACCCATTTGCATTCTAGAATACCCAAGAAAAATACATTCAACTACTCTAGGATCTAATTTAACATGGTCCCACTCCAACTGATGGAAAAAAGAATACATACCCGAAAACCTTGGGGGATAAAGAGAACAATGGAACATCTAGAAACAAAACCGCATGAGGCAATTGACCCATTATATAGAATCACGTCAGATTATCTAGAAGTGAAAAGAAATATAAAGGAGAACGGAAAAGAGTTGGAGAAAGAGAATGGAGAGAATAAATAAGGGCTACATGCCCCTACTCTCTCTTTTATTATTTTTCAAAAATACTCCTCTCTCTCTCTCTCTCTCTCTCTCTCTCTCTCTCTCTCTCATATTAAGTAAAAAAAAAAACAAAAATCCCAAAACTACCCCCACTTACAATATGACATTTTCAATATTAGGTGGAGCTAATTGACTAAATAACATGAAACAAGGGCTAAGCCCAAGGCTAGGTGTAGGCCATACCACTGTATGACCCCTTATTTCATGCATCTAAGTAGGTCGTACAGTTGCATGCCCCACATCTACAGTCATTAAGAATAGCCACTAAGCATATTATTTTTTTTAAAGATCACGATAATTTTATTAAAAGGAATACGATAAATCCTGACAACAAGATACAAAGAACTCTCAAAAGAATAAATAAACACGACAATGTGCAAAGGCCTTTAAACTCAAGGCCCATGCCATGACATCCAATCTTGCTCTCTTAAACACCTCATCTAGAAGCTTAAGCTAATTCCTAAAGCATCTTTCTGCTCTGCCAAATTGACCACAAAACATCAAGAATCGAGAGCCTCCAAAGGATCTTCTCTTTATCACTATACCTTACTATAGAGGAGTCTTCTATTATTTCTTGTTTTGAGTTCAGCATTTGGTACTCCTGCAGAGTACCGTATTGTAACTTCAGTAACTCTATAATAAGTGCTTTCTGTGGTTGGTTGCTCAAGAGAGAAACCATCCACGTTTCTCTCAAAACTCTCCTCTCTCACTCTCTTGCCTCTCTTCTCTCTCTCTACTTTCCTCTCAAATCCTCTCTCCTTAACTTGGTATCAGAGCGTTAGGTTCTCACGTTGATTGAGGTTGCAGGAATCTTCTGACGTCAACAACCGTACGGCTGACGTCAGCAACTATGCATACCATACGAACAGTTTTGTGTCGGGAAGACCATGGTTTGATAGAACTTGATTTTAGAAGAATTATTATGATTTTTACAAGATTTTTGGAGCTGATCTGAAATGTTATATGGCCCATTTTTCAAGTCCGACCGGAAACCCCAGATTCGTCAAATTTCTATGATTTCTCTCAAATCGGTAAGGTATTTTTGGGGATTTCTCTCTAGGGCTGGTCGTTTTGGCCTGATTTACACATCTATCATATATGGGAGTTTTTTTAAGAATGGGGAGGATTCTTGGTGTTTTCCTGCAACTTTAGAGGTGCGGCTCCCTTGTTTTTGGGTCCCTGGTGCCCCTAGTCATACACCGCAAGTCTTGCCGTTTCTTGAGGTTTCCTTCCTATTTGGGGTTGTGGGTCATTGCCTGGACCTTCGGTGGCGTGACAATCTATCGTGTTGTCTTGTGATATTCTTCACTGTCAGCTTGCTCCAAAATAGTGTCTATGGACCATATGGATGACAAAACATCATCCAAATCAAGTGGACGTTCTTTTGGATTTGCACCCCTTGATGATTACCATTGTCGAGTTGGATGGTAATAATTATTTGCAATGGGCGCAATCCGTAAAATTATTCTTGGGAGGAAGAGATAGACTCACCTACATATTGGATGATTCCCTAGACCCTGCAGATGAAAAATACAAAACATGGACCAATGAGAACTACCAAGTCATGGCTTGGTTATTTAATAGTATGAACCCATCTGTCAGTAATTCAGTTATGTTTTTATCGTCAGCAAAGACGATATGGGATACTCTACATGACATGTATTCAAAGGCGAGAAATTTATCAAGGGTGTTTAAGTTGATTTCAGACATTGGCAGGTTCCAACAGGATTCTCGACCTCTAAAGGAGTACTTTTCCACTCTTCGAGGCATGTGGGATGAGTTAGAACTCTATCATCCCCTTCCGTCCGATAGCAAGAAGGATCATGAGCTTGTTCGTCAACAAAGGGAAGAAACTCGAAGCATGTAGTTCCTTTCCGGCCTTAACTCTGAATTCAAAAGTGTTTGTGATCAGATTGTTGCAATGGACCCTCTTCCTCCCTTGACTGCAATCTATGCTATGGTTCAGCGTGTTGCTACCTCTACCACAACTACCGTAGTATCATCTGATAACTCTGCATACGCAATCGATGATCAGCCCTCCTTCCACCATACACCTAGAATTTCTGGGCGTGGCCGTGATGCTGCTTACAGTAATCAAGGTTGGGGCCATAGTATTGATCGTAGCAGCTACCGTGGTCGAAGTGGACGTGGACGCAGTCGTGATACATCTCGCTACTGCACACATTGTGGGGGAACAAACTATTCCATTGATCGATGCTGGAGGCTAATGGGTCATCCATCATGGACAAGTGCCTCTTTAGCTAGTAGTGCACCGTGTGATGTTGATTCAGCCTCGCAGCCCACACTTGGAGAATCTCAAGGGAAGTCTTCTTCAACTGATACAGTTCTTGTCTCCCGAGAGATTTATGATGCCTTCATGAGATTCCATGTGCGTGATAATCCTGAGGTTTCCGGAGCCACTGTAACCCAGCCAGGTACTGCTCTCCATGTGTCCTCTTCTCCTTCGTCCTGGGTCATTGACTCTGGCGCCACCTCTCACATGACTAGTAAGCCCCAACTATTTAATTCCTACCTTCCAACTAATCAGTCACATTTTGTCACTATCGCTAATGAGAACCAAACCCCAGTATCCAGGACCAGTACCATTCAACTTTCTTCCTCCTTACAGTTGTCGTCAGTTCTACATGTTCCTAGTTTTCCCCTCAATCTTTTATCTGTTAGTTCTCTTACAAAATTCTTAAATTGTTCCATAACATTCTTTCCCTCTCATTGTGTGTTTCAAGAGCTCTAGACGAAGTGGATGATTGGTGGGGGCCATGAACGTGACGGCATTTACTTCCTGGATGATGCACCTATCATAGGATCTAGTGCTTTATCCTTAGATAAAGAGTCTGTGTCAAGGTGGCATTGCCGCTTAGGGCACCCATCCTTGTCTAGATTAAAGCTCTTGTTTCCTTCGATATCTGTATCTAAGTCTTTATGTTATGAAACTTGTGAATTCTCCAAACATCACAAGACTTTTTTCCCTCCTAGTTCATCTGACCGGAAACCTAGACCTTTTGAGCTTATCCACTCTGATGTTTGGAGCCCCGCTCCTATTATTTCACTTTTCGGGTACAAGTATTTTGTCACATTTATCAATAATTGTACTCAGATGACATGGGTGTATCTTTTAAAGTCTAAGCATGAAGTGTTTGATATGTTCAAAATCTATTACCATGAAGTGGTTACTCAATTTCAATATCCTATTAAAGTAATTCATTCTGATAATGGTGGAGAGTACTTGTCGCATGCCTTTTTGTCTTTCTTGCAGGACCATGATATTCTGTCTCGTACTTCATGTCCTCGGACACCTCAACAAAATGGTGTGGCTGAACGAAAGAACCGTCAACTCCTTGAAGTCATCCGTGCTCTCTTGTTCGGTATGAGTCTGCCTAAACGCTTTTGGGATGATGCATTGCTTACCGCTGTCTTTCTAATTAATCACATTCCATCTCGAATACTATCTCACAAGTCATCTTTTGAGATTCTGCATCCTAACGATAAGGCCTTTCCTTTACCTCCTAAAGATGTATATGCTTTGATCAAATTCTCGATGGCACTAATGACAAGTCCACAGGCCACAAAATGTGTCTTCTTAGGGTACTCTCAATCTCAAAAAGGGTACAAATGTTATGATCTTCGGACAGGTAAGTGATATATATCCGCCGATGTAACATTCTTCGAAGATATTTCATATTTCACTGATGAAGGAAGATCATTACACAGTCCTCTTTTAAATCAGGGAGAGCATACACACTCTACCTTCACTCCCCTTCCTGTCACGTTTTTTTATGATGCTCCCACTCCATCTGTCTCAAAGCCCATTCTCGTGTATCATCGACGGACTAAATCCACCACTGCTCCACCACCCTTTATCTCATCTGCTTCTGCTGGTGGTTCAGGTATACACTCTGTCCCTTGTGTTGATGATCTTCCTATTGGCTTACTCAAGCCTTCCAATTCATGCACGAAGCACCCCATTAGTAATTTTGTTTCATATAATCATCTTTCACCTTCCTTCTAGTCTTTTGCAAGTTCCATATCTTCCACTTGTACCCCCACGTAACTTGAAGGAAGCCTTGGGTAGTCCTAACTGGACTAAGGCCATGATGGACGAGATGCAAGCGTTGGAAAAGAACAAAACTTGGGAGTTAGTTTCCTCACCTAAAGGTAAAGAGACAGTTGGTTGTCGATGGGTCTATACCATCAAGTACCTTCCCAATGGTTCCATTGATCGTTATAAGGCTCGGCTTATAGCGAAGGGTTATACGCAGACATATGGCATCGACTATTTTGAGACATTCTCTCCTATAGCCAAGCTTAACTCGGTTCGTGTGGTTATCTCCTTGGCGGTCAACCTATCCTGGCCCTTATTTCAACTTGATATCAAGAATGCTTTCTTACATGGCGATCTCACTGAAGAAGTTTATATGGATCATACCCCAGGCTTCTCTACGGCTTTTAATACACATCTTATGTGTCGCCTAAAGAAGTCCATTTACATCCTCAAGCAGTCGCCACATGCGTGGTTCGATAAATTTAACCATGCGCTCCTAGATTTTGGATTTATTCGCAGTCAAGCTGATCACTCCCTCTTCATCTGTCGTCGACCAACTGGGCTCATGGTACTGATTGTTTATGTTGATGACATCATGTTGTCTGGCAATGACAATGAACGGATGGTGGAACTTAAATCTTTTCTGAAGACTCATTTTGAGATTAAAGACCTTGGCACCGTTCAGTATTTCCTGGGAATCGAAGTTGCTCGATCTAAATCTGGGATTGTGCTCTCCCGGAGGAAATATGCTCTTGATCTCCTTTCCAAAACCGGGATGCTAGGATGTAAGCCCACTACCACGCCTATGGATCTTGCTTGCAAAATTCGTCCTGAAGATGGTGAACTTCTCTCTGATCCTGGGATGTACAGGCGACTAGTGGGCAGACTAATCTATCTCATGATTACTCAGCCGAATCTCTCATATGTTGTGGGTGTTGTAAGTCAATTCATGCATTGTCCTCGGACCACACATTTGACTACAATTTATCGTATCCTTCGCTATCTCAAGTCATCTCCAGGCAAAGGTTTATTGTTTCAACCACACGGACACCTTCACCTGTCTAGCTATTCTGATGTCGATTGTGCTGGAAGTTCCCATGATCGACGCTCTACATCTGGGTATTGTAGCTTCATAGGTGGCAACCTTGTCACTTGGAAGAGTAAGAAACAATCTGTTGTGGCGAGATCTTCTGCTGAGGCCGAGTATCGGGCGATGGCCCATGCCACATGTGAACTTAGTTGGCTTCGAACTCTCTTACAAGAACTTGGTTATCCTCCTTCGATTCCTATTCCGTTGCATTGTGACAACCAAGCTACCATCCATATTGCTAGCAATCCGGTGTTCCATGAGCGCACGAAACATATTGAGGTTGACTGTCACTTCATTCAGGAGAAGGTTACTGCAAAGGAAATTCCTACCCCTTTTGTTCATTCCGGGGACCAATTGGCTGATGTTATTACCAAATCCCTTAGCAAGGATGCTCATCTCTATATCACTAGCAAGTTGGGCATGATCAATATATATGCTCCAACTTGAGGGGGAGTATAGAGGAGTCTTTTGTTATTTCTTGTTTTGAGTTCAACATTTGGTACTCCTGCAGAGTACCGTATTGTAACTTTAGTAACTCTATAATAAGTGTTTTTTGTGGTTGGTTACTCTAGAGAGAAACCATCCATGTTTCTCCTAAAACTCTCCTCTCTCTCTTTCCTCTCTTCTCTCTCTCTACTTCTCCATCTCTACTTTCCTCTCAAATCCTCTCCTCAGCTCTTACCCCATGCTACATTAGGAGAAATCGTCCAATGTACCTTAGGCCATAGCATCCCCCACTCACATCAAAATAGATTGAAGAACAAATTCCACACTACTGTGGTAAAACTGCAATGAAGGAATAAATGATCCATCAACTACACCCCCTTAAGACACATCATGCATATTTTAGGAATGATCATCTTCCTTTTCTATTATGTCATCCACTGTAAGCACTTTCCCGTTGCCAGCCAACCAAGCAAATGCAATCACCCTTGTGTGTAAAAGATGTATAGTAATGACTTGGTTGACAAGAATAAACAGAGATAACCAAGCTCCTTCCATTTAGTAAGCATAGATCTCCTCAACAGTAGGGCTATCACTTGACTAACCTAGCCCAAAGGCCTGTGGGGCTCAGACTGACTATAGCAAGGATTGGACTGCACATCAGGAATGTTGGACTGGACTCGACAATAAATAGGGAAAATAGATAAACAGCCTGGACCTAAGCCTAGGCTTGACAGCTTCTCTTTTGAGTCTCCTGACCTGGCCTGAACCTGGGTCCAAACCCATTTATGCTGTCAAGGAGCAGGCTTGAACCTGCATATAAGGCCCACTTTCCATGGCCGAAGCCTAATGTCAAGTTAAGCAAATAAATGGGCTGGATTTACCTAGGCCCATTCTAGACACTGCACATTGACAATTAAATCTAACAGCTTCTGTTGAAGGGTTAGTTCATTGTCATATCTAACAGCATCTGTTGAAGGGTTAGTTCATTGTCATATCCAACAGCATCTGTTGAAGGGTTAGTTCATTGTCATATCTAACAGCATCTGTTGAAGGGTTAGTTCATTGTCATATCCAACAGCATCTGTTGAAGGGTTAGTTCATTGTCATATCTAACAGCATCTGTTGAAGGGTTAGTTCATTGTCATGTGATATTAAAAGTTTAAAATTCAGTTGGCAGGTAAAATCCTTTATCCCATTCGGAAAAATATTTAAAATTTTCTGAGAGGCATAATTGAATCTATTATGGTAATAATCATCAATTGGAACAGAGTATGAAAAAGGTTTACCAATTTGAAAATATTTCCTCACAAGAAATGGTGGAATGGTTTCATTGTTTCTTACCTTAATAAAGGAGCAAGGAAGTGAAGCACCAACACGACCAACAGTTGTATCATCATGCTCGGAAAATGTTCCACCAGCACATGTCTCGGTTAGACCATATCCTTGACCGATTGGAGCCCTGGAAATTAAGTTGGTTAGGCCACAATAGGACCAGTAACTCAACTTCTAGATCACTTTCTCATCATGGAATGTCTCATATTAGCAGAGCGGATATGGGAATTGTTATCAAATTTGTACAGTTCATCAATCAAATGATTCTAATCAATCCGTATGCCTTTCAAACTGCAGTGTGGGTATGATATATGATTCAAGTTTATACAATTTTTTCAATTCAGGCAAAATGGTTGTTGGGGTTCATGATTTCCCAACAACCATTTTTCTACAATAAGAAATACTCCTATTTTAACTTTCAGAAATATGTGGGGATGTTTGAAGGGTTATTGAAGATAAAGAAAGCATCATACACTTGAACTTGTCTTTTCTATTTCGATTTCATCTCTTCTTTTGCATACATTAAGTAGGAGCAAATCAATTTCTCTTTATGGAAATGATGCGGACACAAGACCATTTCAAGTTTACCAACGAAGAAAACGCCTACCACAAGCCTCTTCCTTGTGGTTCGGCGTTCATTGAGGAGCATTGACGCCCTTACACATGTGAGTTAACACATAGAAGGCCCCACATTGGGAGGACACGTGTGTAAGAGGAAGAAGAAGAAGACCCGCTGGACAAATTTCACTGTCTTCGGGCGCCCAAACTTTAGCCTATCTAGCGCCCGAAACTCTCTGGACGTTTTTGGACGTCTTCGGGCGCCCGAACTTTTGCGCGGATTGTTTTTCTTTTCCATTTTTACTTAAACATTGAGGGTAATTTAGTCTTTTTACTTGCTTTTAGTGCTTATATAAGAGGGCTAAGCTCTGAAACGAATTTAACTTTGATTATTGATTAATGAAAAGCCTCTTGGTGCTTCTCTCCTTCTCTCTCTCTCTCTCATGGTGATGTTTCTTCTTCCTTGACCCATCTTTCTTCTATTTGCTTCTTATACCCCTCTAAACTTCTTCCAGGTAATTCTATCCCTCTTAATCCATTCATTTCCATGCTTTCAATCCTAAATCTGAATTTGAACCTAAACCCTAAATTTTCAGATTTCAAAATCCCTAATCCAAAATCTTTTGATCTTCTGTATTAGAGATCCTCATTGATTGATCGGATTATGACCATGCAAGATCGGGAGGTCCCATCCCTCGCCGGATCCAACCTAAGAGATAGTTGAATTCCAAACTTCATGGTTGTGATGATGGCCCGCTCAATTGCATGTTTCCTTTGTGATTCTCTTAGTTATGATGATTAATGCTAGATTTTTAGATTATCATTGTCTTTTATTTCCGCTGATTTAATTGTGTTCATAAACATGCATCATAATTAGGGCATCCTACATCAAATTTGGTATCAGAGGATAGGCTTGCATGGTTTTGTCTAGATCGAGTTATCAAATTAGGGTTTTGATTTTTAGGACTGTTTTAGGAAAGTTCCAGATTTAGAAAATTTCCAATTTTAGAAAGTTTCCTAATTTGGAAAATTTCCCAATTTGAGTAGTTCTCTGTTTTAATTCATTAATTGTCAGTTTATCATAGTTTACATTCATTGCATTCATCTTGAGAGTTGCATATCCATAGTGGTCAAGTTGGGTAGAGTTTGGTTCAAGTTTTACTTGTATGCCCACGAGAAGAGGTAAAGGTTTTGAACTTCAACCCACCATGAATAACGAGCAGTTATCTGAGCAATTGGCTCAATTGATACAAAAGATAACCGCTCTAGAAACGAGTCAAAATCATGAGTTCACTCGCCTAGATAACTAACTCACCACCACCATGACTAAGGTCGAGCAGTTAAAGGCATCCCAAAGGGAGAACCCCGCTGTTGGGGATGATGCGCACTCCCGAGTGGGAGGGATCATTGAAGAACACGCTCCCGCACGTGGAGACAATAGTAGTAGAGATCGTGGAACCAGTCGTGGTGTTGTGCGAGAGGCACAAGCCACACATGATCATCAAGACCATTACGATCCAAATGAACGTGCGATGAAGAATGTGAGAGTGGAGGCCCCAAGTTTTGATGGGCGTCTGGATCCCGAGGCATTCCTTGACTGGGCTGCTGACATGGACCACTACTTTGAGTGGTACGGCATGTCGAAAATCCATCAAATGAGGTTTGCAAAGATGAAACTTGTGCGCCAAGCCAAGTTATTTTGGATCAACACTGAGCGAAAGATAGAAAGAATTGGTAGAGCCCCTATCACAGATTGGTATGAGATGAAAAAGAAGTTGAAAGAGAAATATCTTCCTCTCTCATACCGACAGAAGCTCCTTGACCAATGGCAATCCTTACGCTAAGAGTCAATGTCCGTCGCTGACTACATCACCAAATTTGAGGAATTTATGATGCGATGTGATATCCATGAAGACCCTCTAGTAACGCTTTCGCGTTTCAAGATGGGCCTTTGAGCGGATCTTCAGCACGAGCTTATGATTCGGCCCTTAACGGACTTGGATGAAGCATATCAAGTTGTGCAGGTGTTAGAGCAATACCTGAAAACTCCTGTCATTAGACGTTTTGAGTCCTGAGACTCTAATGCTAGATTTGGTTCTCAGGAAACTAGACCTAATATTGGTAGTCAACCTAGAGCTCAGGCGACTGTTCCGCCTAAGCCTAAGGAGGACAAGGGCAAAGAGGTTCTTGGTGCCGTTCCTAGTGGGAGTAGCCAAGTGAGATGCTACGAATGCAGGAATCTCGATCACATGTCCAATCAGTGTCCCACGAAGAACCGTGGAAAAACCTTAGTTGTAGGTGAGTCCCACGAGGATGTAGATGATCAGGGTGACTATGAAGTAGAAGAGTATCACCCTGAAGGAGGTCTTACTAATAAAGACAATGTAAATGGAGAAGCAATGCTTGTAGTAGTCAGGCGTGTGCTAGCTCAGTCCAGGAGTAGTGTTGACTGGCGTCGAAACACTATCTTCTATACCCTCGCCAAGTGTGGAGAAAAAAATTGTAAGGTGATAGTGGACAGTGGAAGTTGTCAGAATGTAATTTCCGCTAACACCTTAGATCGTCTGAAGTTAAAATCCACACCTCATCCTGACCCATACCAAGTTTCTTAAGTTGATAAAACATCTCTTCCTATCACCCATCAGTACTTAGTTCCTATCGAGTTTGGGTCATACAAGGAGTCCCTATGGTGTGACATGATACCTATGGATGTTGGACATATTATCCTAGATAGGTCGTGGCTATTCGACAATGATGTCACGATCTTTGGTCATTCGAATGCGTGTACTTTCGTGCATAAAGGTAAAAAGATCAAACTTAATCCTATGCTACCTGAAAGCACACGAAGGAAGAAAAATGATGAGAAGGCGAGTGAGCCTAAGGAAGTGAGGAAATCCAATCCTAAGTCTCTTCACACAATCAATACGAAAGAGTTCGAGAAAGAGACTAAGGAGGATTCTATGGTGTATGCCCTTGTGGCAAGAGAGATTACACCTGAGGTTCCATCAGAGTTATCCCATGAGGTAACGTCGGTTCTAAAGGAATACAGTGACGTGTTTCCTGAAGATTTACGGAACGAGTTACCACCTATGAGGGACATTCATCATGCCATTGACCTCGTCCAAGGTCGACTCTACCGAACCTTCCTCACTACAGGATGAACCCTGCAGAACATGCAGAGTTGAAAAGGCAAATTAATGAGCTTCTGCAAAAGGGTTTTATCTAAGAGAGTATGAGCCCGTGTGCCATGCCAGCATTGTTGACACCAAAGAAAGACGGCAGGTGACACATTTGTGTGGACAGCCATGCCATAAACAAAATTACCGTCAAGCATAGGTTTCCCATAACTTGATGATATGCTTGACATGATGGCGAGGTCCACCATATTCTCCAAAATTGATCTCAAGAGTGGATATTACCAAATCCGCATACGCCCAAGAGATGAGTGGAAAACGGCATTCAAAACTAAAGATGGGTTGTACGAATGGATGGTCATGCCCTTCGGCTTGACTAATGCGCCCAGTACTTTTATGCGGGTGATGACACAAGTCTTAAAGCCGTTCATGGGAAAATTCCTAGTGGTGTACTTTGATGACATTCTTATTTATAGTACCACTAAGGAATCACACCTGGAACATCTGAAGCAGGTCTGTAGTGTCCTTAGAAATGAAAAGTTGTATGCTAATCTTAAGAAATGTGCGTTCATGTCTAGTCAAGTCGTGTTCTTAGGATTCATAGTGTCTTCAGAAGGAATGTGCGTAGACCCTGAAAAGGTCAGAGCCATAGTTGAGTAGCCTGAACCGAGGAACATCCATGAGGTGAGAAGCTTTCACGACTTAGCAACTTTTTATAGTCGGTTCATTAGGGGTTTTAGCACGATCAAGGCTCCCATTACTGAATGCATGAAAAAGGGAGAGTTCGTGTGGTCTAAAGCCGCAGTCAAGGCTTTTAAGGAAATTAATGACAAAATGGTAGAAGCTCCTATCATGCGTCTACCTGACTTTTCTAAAGTCTTTGAGGTAGCGTGTGATGCGTCTGATGTTGGTATAGGTGGAGTGTTAAGCCAGGAGGGCTACCCAGTAGCCTATTTCAGTGAGAAACTGAATGAAGCAAAACAAAAATACTCTACCTATAATAAAGAGTTCTATGCGGTAGTGCAATCCCTGAGGCATTGGAGTCACTATCTCCTACCGCAAGAATTCGTATTGTTTTCTAACCATGAGGCCTTGAGATATCCCTTCGTGAATTCCTCGTCTGGGAGCTTCATTCAGGAGGGATAGCTGGCCACTTTGGTCGTGATAAGACCATTGCCCTCGTAGAGGATCGTTTTTATTGGCCAAGTCTCAAGCGAGACGTAGCCAAAGTTTTAGGGCAATGTCGTACATGTCAGCTGGCAAAGCAAAAAGCAAAATATTGGGCTCTATACGCCATTGTTAGTGCCACATGCTCCATGGCATGACATTAGTATGGAGTTCGTGCTGGGGCTTCCCAAGAGGATCAAAAAGCACGATTCCATCTTTGTTATTGTTGATTGTTTTTCTAAAATAGTGCATTTTCTCCCATGTTCTAAAACGTCAGATGCGTCTCATATTGCTCGTGTCTTTTTTGATGGTGTGGTGCGTCTCCATGGATTGCCTAAGACCATAGTGTCTGACCGTGACGTCAGAGTTACCAGTTATTTTTGGAAGACACTATGGCACATTGTGGGTACTCGTTTACAGTTTTATACTGCCTACCACCCTCAAACAAATGGGCAAACAAAGGTGGTTAATCAAAGTCTTGGAAATCTTCTACGTTGTCTAGTGGGTGAGCATGTTAAGACTTGGGACCTAATTTTAACAATTGCTGAATTTGCTTATAATGGGTCAGTAAATCGATCTACAGGGATGAGTCCACTTGAAATTGTTAGTGGGTATAAGCCTAGAGTGTGAATAGATCTCTCAGCCATGTCCATCACCCAAAAGTCTTCTGAATCAGCCGATGCATTTGCACGACATATCCATGAATTGCATGCGCATATTAGACAGCGGATAAATAAGAGTAATGATAATTATAAAATTTCAGCCGATTCTCATCGTAGACTGCAAGATTTTCGAGGAGACTATATAATGGTGAGGATAAGGCCAAAGCGGTTCTCACAGGGTTCCGCCAAGAAATTACAAGCGCGTAATGCTGGACCATTCAAGATATTGCAGAAAATTAGGTCCAACGCGTATCGGATCGACCTTCCATTTGAAATGGGCATTAACTCGACTTTTAATGTGGAAGATCTAGTCTGTTCCCCTGACCCTATCATTGATCCATCATCTCATTCATGGCCTTTTTCTGACTTTTCTTCGCAACCCATTCCACCCCTTCCTCCACCTATTGTTCATAAAGAAGAAATTGAGGGAATCTTGGATGAAGAAATAGTTTCTACGAGAGACGGAGGCTTCCAAAGATAACTTGTCAAATGGAAGAACAAACCCTCGTCTGAATCTACATGGTTGACGGAGGCGGCGTTGCAGAGCATTGATCCGGATTTGCTAGAGCACCACAAGAGTTTTAACTCGTCGGAGTCGAGTTCTTCTCACCCGAGGGGAGTTGATGCGGACACAAGACCATTTTAAGTTTACCAACGAAAAAAACGCCCACCACAAGCCTCTTCCTTGTGGTTAGGCGTTCATTGAGGAGCGTTGAAGCCCTTACACATGTGGGTTGACACATAAAAGACCCCACATTGGAAGGACACGTGTGTAGGAGGAAGAAGAAGAAGACCCGCTGGACAGATTTCACTGTCTTCGGGCGCCCGAACTTAGCCTATCTGGCGCCCAAACTTTTGCGCAGATTGTTTTTCTTTTCCGTTTTTACTTAAACATTGAGGGTAATTTAGTCTTTTTACTTGCTTTTAGTACTTATTTAAGAGGGTTAAGCCATAAACTCGAATTGAACTTTGATTATTGATTAATGAAAAGCCTCTTGGTGCTTCTCTCCTTCTCTCTCTCTCTCTTATGGTGATGTTTCTTCTTCCTTGACCCCTCTTTCTTCTATTTACTTCTTATGCCTCTCTAAACTTCTTTCAGGTAATTCTATCCCTCTTAATCCATTCACTTCCATACTTTCAATCCCAAATCTGAATTTGAACCTAGACCCTAAATTTTTCAGATTTCAAAATCCCTATTCCGAAATCTTTTGATCTTCTGTATTAGAGATCCTCATTGATTGATCGGATTATGACCATGCAAGATCGGGAGGTCCCATCCCTCGCCGAATCCAACCTAAGCGATAGTTGAATTCCAAACTTCATGGTTGTGATGATGGCCCGCTCATTGCATGTTTCCTTTGTGATTCTCTTAGTTACGATGATTAATGCTAGATTTTTAGATTATCATTGTCTTTTATTTCCGCTGATTTAATTGTGTTCATGAACATGCATCATAATTAGGGCATCCTACATCAGGAAGTTAGGTGATAGTGAAAAATGCTTGAAGATTGCACAAGTTTATTAATAAATTCCAAAAACACTAAGGCGGGTTATGCTTTCCGTCACAATTATTCGACAGATGAGAACAAAAATAACAACATTGGGGTTTGTGACGCTTCACCAAAAAACATGGGTGTTTATGATGCTTTGTGTTTGCATGTCAACATATTTTTGCATTTATGGATCATTCTTTTTATCTGAAACCATGGTCTAAGATGCACGGTTTAATTGGCCGGAACATACTAATTATTTTATGTTATTATTCACTAGGGTTCTCTCGGGTTGGAGCTGGGCTCAGGCTGAACTATTTTGGCCCATCACGGGCCCAGGCCTAGTTTGGGTTTATGTTCAAGCCCAGCCCTCAACCAGGCCATTGACACCCTACCATTCAAAGGACAATGTTCATAGTAGTCTACTAATCGATGCCTGTGGATGGGAAATGGGTAGACAATCAATAAAGGCAAAATCAGACGTGCTTTGTACATTTGTCCTATGCTCTTTTTTTTTTTCTAAATTTTCTGCAAAATCAGATGCTCACGGAAATAGAATTTCTAGCCTGATTATTGATGGGTCAAGATCGTCAAAAAAAGGCAAAATTTGTGATTCCATTGTGCCTTTCTACGAAAATCCGTTGTCTAGGGAGCAGTAGCAGAGACCGAGTTTGGATAATCTTCAATTTAACAAGATATCCTTTGAAGAAGCATCTTTTCTTGAAAATCCAATATTGGAGGAGGAAGTGACCTCTGCTTTGCACTCGATGTGTGGTGATGTGGCTCCTGGCCCCAACGGATTTCCTATTCTCTTCTTTCATAAGTTTTGGTACATTATTAAAAAAGATGTGATGGAGTTTGTTGTGAAAATGTCTAAGCGAGGGTGTCTGTCTAGAGAGCTTGGGGCTTCTTTTATAGCTCCTATACCCAAAGTGGAGGGGTCGAACAGTTAAAAGATTTCAGGCCGATTGGCCTCATAGGGGACCCATACAAGCTTTTGACAAGGATTCTTACTACCAAATTCAGGGAGGTTCAATCCAACGTCATACTAGCTAATCAAGGCACCTTTGCAGCAGGAAGACAGATATTGGATAGTGCGCTCGTGGCTCATGAATACATTGATTCTAGGTACGAGGAAAAGAGAAGCAAGTTGGTCTACAAGCTTGATATTTAGAAAGCTTATGATCATGTAGACCATGAGCTTTTGGACTATATGCTGGAAAGACTAGGCTATGGCAGAAAGTGGAGAGAGTGGATCAGGTCTTGTGTGCAGTCTGCAACCTTCTCCATCCTGGTCAATGGGTCTCCTAAAGGGTTCTTCAAGGCATCAAGAGGTCTCAAGCAAGGAGATCCCTTGTCTCCTTGTTTGTTCTTATAATAGAGGCCCTTAGTATGATGCTTCGCAAAGGTGTAGAGAACAGGATATTCAGTGGTTTTAAAACATCAGCGGAGGCAAAGTATATTAGCCATTTGCAGTATGCTGATGACATGCAGCATTTTTGTGATGTATAGGCAATGTCAATTGATAATCTCCGAAAATTAACAGTGTGCTTTGAAACTGTTTCTGGATTAAAAATTAATCTGGCGAAGTCTAAAATGCCCGGGACGCATGTTGGGGATGAGGACCTTATTCGCTTTGCAAGTATTTTCGTATGCAAGCCCGAATCTTTCCTTTCGACCTGCTTGGGGTTGCCTCTTTGCATCGGAAAGCTAGTAAAGCACCTTTGGATGGGGTCATTGAGAGAATTGAGAGGAAATTGGCTTCATGCAAGTGCCGTTATTTATCCTTGGGAGGTCGTCTAACTCTTATCAAGACCGCTTTTTCCAACATGCCTGTGTATTTCTTGTCTCTTTTCAAATGCCCTAAATTGGATCTTGTTAGGTTTAAAAAATTGAGGAAAAATTTTCTTTGGAGGGGCGCCAGTGATGGAAGGAAGTTTCATCTTCTAAGGGGGGGATCAAGCTTTTTAGTGAAATGAACACTGCTCTTCTGGGGAAATGGATTTGAAGGTTTTCCATTGAAGATGGTAGGCTTTGGAGAGAGTTGATAGTTTACAAGTATGGGACCTAGGTTAGTGGTTGGTTTGTAAAGGGTTGTTCTCTATACAGGGCGTCAGCATTATGGAGCGTAGTGGCGGACACTGAATACTTAGTCTGGATGGGTATCTCTCTCGTGCTTGGTAATGGGTTATGTATTCGTTTCTAGGTCAATATCTAGTGTGGTGATAAGGCACTTCAGGACCTCTTCGCAAGAATCACCCGCCGTTCTCTAAATTGCTCTATTTTTGTAGCGGAGTGCTTTTCTATTGTTGGGGGGTCAATGGTTTGGGCTCCTCCTATTCGTAGAAATATGTCGGAGGCCAAGAACACTTAGTTCGCCAGCTTATTAAATATGCTCAAGAATGTTGAATTCTTACGGTTGGCAACCTCCAAAGAAGGGCCCTAATTCTTCCCAATATTTGCTTGACTTGCAAGGAGGATGGGGAATCAATTGATCACATATTCACTACCTTTTTGTGGCTAGATTTTGGGGTAATTTCCTTAGTTTGTTTCATACTAATTGGGTAATGCCTAAGTTGGTAGAGGATCTCCTTTGGACATGGCATGGAGGAGTTGGCAAAGCCAGGAAAGCAATTTGGAGATTGCTCATAATAGCAATTATGTGGGTTATTTGGGGAGCTAGGAATGGGAGCTGTTTTGGGAATGAGTGTGTGGGTGTAGAGGTTATTAGTAAAGTCAAAGGCCTCATTGTGAGTTGGGTAGTCTATGTAAAGCCACTTCGACTGGCCCTCTTTTTTTAGCTTTCTTTTTGGCTTTGTATTCTTTTCTCACTTCTGGTGTCCTTTCTAATAAAGTTGTTGCTGTCTGCCAAAAAAAAAAAAGAAAAAAGAAAAAAAAAAAATCCCTTACAATTGACAATAATCAATTTATGATCTGCTTTGCCCCTTTCATGATACAATTTCTGCTTTCAAAACGCTGGCTGCAGGGATAGAAATTTCAAATATCCTTGGTAGAAAAAAATTAAGTTCTATTCGAGCATTCAGTAATAAGAGCTTGCATATGCTTCAAAATTTTCACATGCAAGAAGGCTGAAATTAGCAGGAATATAGTTAGGGAAGCAAAATGTGCAACAATGATAATCACATATTTAGGCAGAGAATATTCAAGAAAGTAATTCCCTCCAAACTGTTCAAACAGGAAACGTTGCCCAGGCAAAGGCAGTCTTGCATGATAAGGCCAATGAACAAATTAATTCAGGAAAAAGATGAGGGTACAGAAGTAAACTTAGAAGTAAGAATCTGCAGCCATGTTAAACAAAATAAATGAAGCATCAAACATTACAAAATCCACATCAGATGGGACATCAAGACTCCTGTGGTTTGACAAGACCTCTTTTTTTTTATTTTTTGAAGAATTATTAGGTCTTGAGCCTCAGAAAGTGCACAGATTTTGCTGAAGCCCAACTAAATAGATGTGGTGTCATAACCATGGTTCATGTGATGACCAGAGGGGCGTGGGGGCAGGCAAAGCAGCTGTGACAGGTACAAAGATTGTTGTAATTGCCACAGTTATAAACAAATAAGACAACAAAGTAAATGTCTGTCAATTCAAGTTTCCATTCACTACATGAAACTTTGTCTAATTTTTTTTCTTATAATTAACTGAAATCGCACGCATGCACACATACACATTAAGGTTTACTAACCCAAGGCATATGTTGATGAATCTCTGTGTATTGCCAGAGAGAGGAGCACCTCCAGAAAGCAGAAAACGGATGCGACCTCCCAAAATTGCTCTAACCTTTCGAAAAACAAGAAAGCTCCACAGAATCTTCTCTAAGCCCCACGCCCCAAACCAACTGCCGTTGAGTGCAGACAACCTACGGTTATATGCAAAATCAAACAACTTCTTTGACAGTCCACCTGTTGCATCTACCTGAAATGACAGAGAATATCAGTACTTACGCAGGTGATGTCATTCTCAGAAATTCAGTTTACTACAAAAAGACAAAGATATGCCTGGAGGAAATGGCAGACCTTCTTTCTCACACCGTCTCGAACCCGATCAAGGATAGCTGGTACTGCAGTCATCAATGTTGGCCCCAACATAGACGCATCACCCTTAGTTCCCTTTTTTATCTTGTTTGATGTATCGGTAAGAGTCAAAGGAGATCCATAGCCTATGGAACTTCCAACAGCAATCATTACATTCTACAACAACAAAATTGAGATTACTTGGACTAGGGTAAAGAATCTTGAGCAATAATGGGTTCAAAATGCCTACAAAACTAAATTGATTGCAGAACCCAGTTAACCTAAGACCAGAAGTCCATACCTCAGCAGCTAACTCAAGAATATGAGCCAGTGGCAGATATGCCATATATATGTCCTTGCTGCTAAGGACTGGGACAATCGTCATGACTGCAGAAACCGTAGCTAGGACATTGCCATGAGTCATCATTACTCCCTACAGAGAGTGAAATTTATTAAACTATGGATCTTGCATTGAAATTTCAAGCAATGTGGTCAATTTAAGAATTGAAGTATCACTAACTCAACATTCAAGACCATTTCCAAATTCCAAGACGAATAAAAGGAAAACAAACATATATTAGTAACAAAGCTACAATGTTGTGAATTGAGACCAAGGTGTTCCGTATCGGTAACGGTGGCCATAACGGTCACCACTGATACAGGTATCGGCCGTAACGGCCGATACAGGGGTGGAACCACAGTTATGACCCCTGTAACGGTCGAAAATTTTCTTTTGCTCAAAAAATTTCTGAAAAAATATTTAGAAAATCCAGAATAATGTAAATATTCCAAATATGTATTCACTTTTTGTTTTGAACATGTTTATGGTAGTGTAATGGTCCACTCTTTCGTGAGAGTGTTGTATCGGGCTGTCTATTGAATTTGTGAAGATGATTATATCTATCTAATGTTTACACATCACAATCAAGCATTAGAAAAAAAAAAAAAAGGCATAAATACTTCTTTTTCATTTTTTTTTTTTTTTAAAATAGGACCTCAAAGCTTCTATTCGCTCAAATCACTTCAATTTACGGTTTTAATCTTAAAAACTATAATAAGTGTGGTCGAAATCTGATGTAAAATGATCTAGGGGGTAAGAGTCGTTGTGCCTTGTAACGGCCTTTACGGCCACCGTAATGACCAATACAATCCCAAAAAACCAACTGGCCCGTTTCTTCCCCGTATCGCATAACAGTCATAGCCGTTACCTATACATATCGGCCTTTACGAGCGTATTGTAACGGATACGGAACACCTTGATTGGGACCAGGGAGTGTTGTATTGGTTTTGGTGGGCATGACAGTGCACGTTGAAACCGATACGTGTAGCATAATTACCGTCACAGTTTTTTTCAAGGGAAAAAACTTCGAAAAAATGTCAGAAAAATCTAGAATATTGAGAGGTGTTGTATCGGTTTTCGTAGACATGAATTCTTTTGTAGTTTTTAACATACCTATTGTAAGTGTAACAGTCCACTCTTTGGTAAGAATGTTGTCTCGGCATGTGTAATGATTCTATTAATAATTGGCCCAAAATTCATATAAGCTACAACACTCATCCCTCTAATGCACATATCTAAGCATTTGACATCATTCTCCCCAAGTAATTTTAAGCAAAAAAATAAAATAAAATTTAAATAAATAATGCTGCTGATTTGAGGGACCAAATCAACCCCAAATTTATGCAATCAATGGCATTCATCTTACTAATGCATATCCCTAAGCATTTGGTATCATTCTCCCTATGAAACTTTAAGAAAAAATTAGAAGCAAATTTGGATGAATAGTCTCCAATTTGGAGGACTACTCAAGTGCCCCAAATTGCCCCGAAATTCATGCAACATTCATCTCACTAATACAATGGGCTCAAAATTATGTTTATTTCACCATCCAACTATCAGATTGATAGACATTTATTAGACGGTGAAGAATTAAAAATTCTGGTGGTCTGGTCCTATTTCAATAAATAAGTGCCCACAAATCAACAATTAGGATCATTCAAACAATCCAATTTTAGGATTGTGACTTAGCAACAGTGAACCTCACATTTTAATGGGTTTAATTTGATTTAATACATGCCACGTGTGCAAATTTCTAAGTGCAAGTGTATCAAGCTTCATACACCACTAGAGCATCATATAAGGAAAAAAGAGAAAGTTCTCAACTCAAATCAGTTGGACCAAAAGCTATGGTCCACCCAGAAATAACTTCCAACTGGTTAAGTGCATGTGAAATCCAACCTTTCCGATAGATTGGCACCAAAATGGATCATCCATACCTACTCATCGGGTGGGCCCACACCATAGACAAATTTCTAGTCATTGACAAATAACAAAGAATACAAGTGTGGTCCACTCGATGCCTGAGTTTTACAAAAAGTGATCCTCGTGGTAGGGCCAACTTATTGGATGAATTGGGTTTCCAACAAACTCAAAAGATTGGAAGTTATCCACTGTTGGACCATAACTTATAATCCAACCGGTTGGACCATATCTTTTAAATACTTGGAGATAAAGAACAAAACAGGAGAGAGAGAGAGAGAGAGAGAGAGAGAGAGAGAGAGAGAGAGAGAGATGCTGCAGGCAGAGGAGGAGGACGAAGGGAAGAAGAAGAGAAGAAGGAAAAGGAAAGAGAGAGTCCATCTAAGTTCTTTCTTTTTTCTTTTTCTTTTTGGGAAGGTGGCCAATTATAGGAGTAACATCCGTTACGGTGCTGTTTCTTCGAGGGTGCTCGATTCAACCCTGAATCATGTAATGAGGTGTGCCGATACCATTGCGTAGCAGCCGTTATGTAACCATTTCGGCACACCATGATTGGGACTGACTGAATCATCAACATCATCATCATCTAAGCCTTATCTCATCTCAGTTGGTCGGCTACACGAATCTTTTTTCGCTATTCCACTCTATCACGGATCATATCCTCAGTTAAACTATAGGTCCACAAGTCTTTTTTTACTACCTTCACCCATGTCCTTTTAAGCCTTCCCACTGCCATTTTAGATCCTTCAGCTAGAACCAATTCACTCCTAACCAATGCCATTCTTGGTCCCCTTTGCACTTGGCCAAACCATCCATTTCTACTTCCCCTCACGTTATTACCAATTGATGCTACTCCTAACTTTCCTCAAATGCATTCATTTATAGATCTATCCTTCCTCATCTCACCACTCATCCATCCCTACATCCTCATTTCAGCAATATGCTCATCCTACAAGCTCGTTGTTACTTAGCTGCCCAACATTCTAATTTTTATCCCATAAAGCATGGCTGCTCTTATAGCCATCCTATAAAATTTCCCATTCAGTTTAATTGGTATGCGACAATCACATAAAACTCCAGAGACACGTCTCCCTTCTTCCACCCATCCTGAATTCTATGAGCAACATCCTTCTCAATCTCTCCATTCTCATTCATTATCGACCCAAGATATCGAAAATGGTATCTTGGTGCACTACTTGGTCAGCAGTCTTAACTAATTCCACATTTCTGGTCCTACTGTTCCTAAAATTGCATCCCTATACTCCGTTTTAGTCCAACTAATTTTAAAATCTTTAGCTTTCTAAGGCATCCCTCCATAATAGGGAAGAACTGAATGAAGACCCTTTTTTAACCAAGACACTCATTTTACCATGAAGAGTGATATGAAATTGATATATAAGAGCATTCAGTGGCAGATTTCACATGCAAATTTTCACCCAAAAAAAAAAAAAAAAGTGATGTCCTTGTTACAAAGCATTCGACCAACATGTCACTACCCCTCCACAACCTTAATGTCATGGCATGGGGAAATGAGAGTACGAGGTTAAAAAGTAATATCTTTAAGCACAGTTAAAGAATCACAAAGCCATCTTAATGATGTTCTCTACATAAAACATATAGAATAAGGCTTAACACATCTGTAAGATCAACAATTTGATTAACAACCAAGTTTGCCAAGTAATTATTCTAGTGGGCATCAAAACAAAAAAACAAATGTTGCACATCTGTCGAGACATTTTATTTATCAAGAACATATTGAGAAAAGATTCTCAATGAAGTGAAAGGTTCTACCAACCTTAGGCAAACCAGTACTGCCACTTGTATACATTATTACTGCAATATCAGCTGAAACGGGCAGGTCTGCATCAGTAGGATTTTCTCGTCCCATTCTTTCCACCTCAACAAATGAGGCAATTGTCCAGCTAGTGTTCCTCCCAATCAAAGAAGCTTGAGTTGGAATGCCCTCATCTTCCATGTGTATTACTCGTTTCACAGTGTCAAGTTGTCCACTTATTTCTAAGAGCTTTTTCAGTTCCTTCTGTCCACAAATCACAGTTGTGGCCTCCGTCTAGAGAACCAAGATACAAGAAGTATAAACGTCTCATGAGAGAAACATAAATGGAAATACAAATGTTTATGCAGATGGTTGTGCAAATTGGAGAATCAAATGATCAAGATTTCAAAGTAACAAGAAATCTAAATCATTTTATTAGCATATAATTAAATTATTCTCCTCAAATGGATCACAATGACTTAGAAGGAGCATTTCCTTGAAGACAGCATCAAAAGTCACAAAAAAGGTTAACATATCATCTAGCTTAAAGAACTGAGTTGTTACAGAATAGCCTAGTTTGCAGAATCTGGCAAGAAATATCTAGTTTGATTAGTTATTGTGGAGAAATGTAAGGTCTAAGGAACTAAGCTTCAGCATGGATCCATGATGCAAAGAAAATGTCAAATTTGAACAATTAAATTTACATAAAGGAGTGTTTTGCTTCTATAACTAGCAAGGTATAACATAACAGTATCGGCCAGGGTATGACCCAGAGGGGAGGGGGGGGGGGGGGGGGGGGGGGGGGGGGATCTAAAAAAATTATTGGTAAAATTCAAAAAAATGCGAGGATCCCAAATATGTACTCTTTTTTTGTTTTGGACATGTATTTGGTGGTGTAATGAGCCATTTTTTGGTATGAATGTTGTTTGTCGAGCAATTTAGCTTGACCTAATAAAAGTCAACCAACCAAATAGACCCTAACAAATACAAATGAAGCATGATTTGGTAGACTAGGACCTATTAAACATAAATACATAAATAACAAAAAAATGGAAAATTGGGGGAAAAATGGTCCACCCCACTTTGATTTCATCAAATCCTACTCAAATTTTGTGTTTTGATCCTCAGAAAGGAGAACTATTTTAAAATTAGCTTCTAAGCTTCCTTCATGGTCAAAATAAAGAAAGAAGTGAAAAAATAAGAGACAATTGAAAATAAAACTTTTCAAAGTGGGCCTTTATGGCCATTTAGATCTGTGGCGTATCGGCTCATATCGGCCAATACAGGCTGATCCAGCCCTTTTTTTTTAATAACATGCTGATTAACCCGTATCATGTAAAAAGGGTAACTGTTTCCCTTGTGTATTGGCCAAAACAGCTGATACGTACCTGTTTTTTAATACCATGAAAACTAGGAAAAGCTTACAGATGTAATTTGCTGCCTTGTGCATATGGATCAGGATCTGATACCATTACTGATACAGTTCACCAGCAATTGAAACTTCCGGGATCCTTTCCATAATTAGAACCTTGAACCTTGGCAAAAAAAAATTCTGGAACAAACTTTTTAATGTTTATTAACAGAGAAATAAAAGTACTGACATCCTAGGGGTAGAACCTGATGTTTTAGATTAGTAAAAATTTGCACATGTCACTTTCACAAGAGTAGTGGTGCAAGTGTACCTTGCACCAGCAGAAGAGACCAAAACTTAGCAAGAGTTATCGATTTCTATCAATGTGAGCTGTGAGGTACAAACTAGAATTATCTTGCAAGTCTACCATGCATTCCCCATTCATTCATATCCTTTAATCAATGCAACTGATGTTTTGGCAACACTACAGTCTGGCAAAACTGGAGGAAATTCAATCAACAAAACTGGTGTTTCGGCAAATATTGCCCGCATGGCTGAGAAAATTGGATGGGGGTACTTGAAAATGACTTGCTCTCCATGCTACTGGTTAACAAGGAATCACATCTCCTTTGGGGCAACGTGGAAGTGTGTGCTACAGATGATATCCTTGAGAGTCATGATTCCTTCAGGGCTGAAAACATTCACTAGCTGCAAATTAATGGAAGAAAGTTGAGTCAAATGGTAAATTTAGTTTGTCTCATTCCTGGGTTCATTTGATTTTTGCATCTTCAATGAACTTTGGTCCATGGATGCAAGCAAAGTAGCAGTACCTGAAAGATTTGGTATCCAAAGCTGCATACTTCAGGGGAATCATTTTCTATTAATGTGATGCCACAACACAAATCATTCCAACCATTCCTAAATAAACACACATTCCGTACTTGAAATATAAATGAATGATGCACATAGAACATAGATCTATACCGGGGGGGGGGGGGGGGGGGGGGGGGGAGAGAGAGAGAGAGAGAGAGAGAGAGATGAAACCTCATTTAATGAGTGACAAAGCGCCTCCTCCCCCAGTGAAGCATATATGGTGACAACTGTGATATTTCGTCTGAAGCATCCCTACTCCAAGAAAAGAAAAGAAAAAAAATGTACATTAAATAGTCTTTTAGAAGACTGCAGAAAATCAGAACATCAGCCTAAATATCATATTTTTCACTATAACCAAAAATCTTTAACAGTAGCCTAAGATGCAATACTATTTCCGTTTCTTCATCAGATTCAACATTTCCATGTTAAACCTACTGCCACAGAAATTAAGCAGATTGCCCTGAATAGATACTTAGCTTGGGTAAGATCGCAACAGACCATAAGAATAAGATTACATTTACATGGATAACAATAATCAGAATAAGCATCAAATTGGTGATTTGGTGATTTGTCATGAACTTAGTAAAAATGGTTTTAAAAAAAATAAGAACCTGTAAGGCAATAAACCATTCTGCTCGTGTATCAGCAAAGATTGCAACACGTTCTTCCCTTTTATGACCAAGTTCCACTAAACCAGATGCAAAGCTGCATACAGCTTCAAAAGCTTCACCGTAGCTGAGCCACTCATAGTTTCCCAAATGAAGCTTCTCAAAGGACCTACCATCTTCAGAAACTTCCATTTCCCTTGAAATCAGCTTCCGAGTGCCAAGTAAACGCTTGTATGCATGCTGCTTGCATGCTTGCTCAAAAAGATCTGCAAGTGTTGAGATTCCTTCCCATGCTGTTTCCACGGGGGAAGTAAAACGATAGTTTCGGATTGCATACCCAGGTTCTCCACCAACATCAACAGGCAATCCCCTTTTCCGTCCATTTTTTGAATTCCGGAAGATAAGAGAACATATAAGGGGAACAAGAAAGCCAACAATATATGTGTTCATCTTTTGCACACCCGCTTTACTATCCCCAAAGCTAGCAGAATCTTTCAAAACAAAATTTTGAACCAACGATAGTCTTCAGTCATTTCCATGCAAACCTGCCAATCAATATTCATTGCAGAAATCAATAGTTTTTATTATGATGCATTAAGAAGAAATGGCACGTCATGGTTAGAATCCTAATGTGATCTACAACTGTAGCTAATGTTAAGCATGCACAGGGAGTAGCAAGGAACCATAGCATAGAGTAGTGATCAACATTAGGATTTTCTTAACTTCATAACATTCTTTTTTATTGATTAGGCAATAAATCCCAACTTCATAACACTTTCATGCAGTACTGCTAAATCAACCAACATAGGGCTACTTATCAAATTAAAGCAAACTAAACGCCCTACGTTGTTCTGCTTGGCCTTACATCCAAATTTGGAAGAAACAGGAATCACTAAGTATTGAAGCATTTTGTAGTTTCATAGAAAATTCAAAAGCAAAGCTGTGGTGCATGGTGCCAGTTCAGTTAACAGGATACTTTTTGAATCAGCAATTCATCTTTTGGCTATAAGATGTTCAGCCATCACTGATATAGGACTCAGAGAATTGGGAACTCCTCAAGACAACTTTAAAAATTTTTGCCTTATTGTGCAGCCTGACAAAACAATTTTTACATTAGTTGTATTGGTATACTATAGATAGCTATTTAAATGCATATCTGTTAAGATCTCTATAGATCTCTAAAAATCTCTCACAGATCTCTCATCTACTCAATATATTCATACCATTCTCAATGAAATAAATAAGTTACAGTTTCCACAATGTAGTTTCTTCTGCTTTAACATTGTCCCACCATCGCTACGCATTAATAATCCTACATCAATGATCCATTTCGCAACCGCTTTATCTCCAGCAACAGATCTGCAAGCTCGCTTCACTACATCGTGCTACAACACACTGCATTCCACTGGTCATCTTCATCACAGCACCAGTGACAGAGCCCATTTCCACTAGCTGTCCCGCCCTGCACCCTCCATTGGCGTCTATTTCAACTTGGCCGTCATCTCAAAATCCGATGAACCTCGCCTAGATCTGATGCCAAACCCACTCCCTACTCGAGTTCGTTGCTCAACCCCATCCCCGTTTTGCATCACCATCCAATCTCATTGTCGCCACTGCACTTTTGTCGTTCAAACCCATTTCTGCCATCACCGATCTTTGTTCTCCACTATCTCCATTCCGGCCCACCCATCTCCAGCTTCAAATTTGGCAATCGTCAGAAACTCAGACCTGGCCCATCTATCCTTGATCCAGCATCTATCACTGTCAACAGTTTGCAATTCATCACCACCACCATTGATTTTCGTCGTCCAGCCAGCACCGTCGAATACATCATCATTGTCAAGGAATCCGTCATCATCTCCATCTATGGCCATCCCGCATCTCCATCATCACCATATCCGGCACCACTGACCTCCATTACCATGATCCACCATTGTTTTCAGCGCCCAGCTCCATCTCTTGTTGTCTTTTGCAACGAAATCCCCATCGAATCCCGTGTCCTCCTTTGAACACTAACGCCATCCATGACTATAAACCCACCAACTGCACCAAATCTTGTGTACATTGGAACCAATCCCACAAATCAAAACCCTCTCTATCCCCAAAAACTCATCCGAAATAAATAAGATCCAGCCTCACCCCGCGTCGTCTGAGGCACCACCGGATCTGTCTGCACCCTGCTGATTAGTTGTACCATCTTCAACGACGATCTTGGCATGTTTGCCAACCCCGTTAATCTGTCATTGAACACCGCTCCGCCCATTGCTATCACACCTGCCACCGTCCCTCTATCGTCTATCCAATCGCCACGACATGTGTGATCAACCACAGCAACCACATTGCACACATCCCATCTCCGCCCTCTCCTATCCAAGAATATTGAAAAGAAGAGGGTGTTTAAACCCTTCTCCTTGTTTTTTTACTCTGCTTTCGTGCTCCTTGGGTGCATCAGTTTAGGCTCTCTGCAAGAGCATTTTTAGTAGTGCTCGTGCACTTGCCCCATCTCCTTAACCTCATGGGCCTTAATCAATCATCTCCTTTGTACACTTCATTGATGTATCTTCCCCATGCCTGGCCTTTTGACAAGATGTGCTTTTTATTTGTGCCAAGCTTTTAGACCAGACTTGTTACTATGTCGGGCTTTGGGACCGAACCCCATTACCATGTCAACCTTATAGTTAGACCTATTTTTTATTTGTTGGCAGAACATCTAGAACCACCAAAAAAGCAATGGTTGAACTCCTAGCCACTAGAAGTGTGTATCCACTGGAACAGCAACAGTAGAACTCCCAAGCCCCAGCCATCGGAAGTGTGTGTAATAAAAGAACAATTATTGAAATCCCAAGCACCGGAAGTATCACTAGATCATTCTTCAATCATTGGAAGAACCAAATGGTTCACATCCCAAAAGTCATCAAAAGTGTATGCTCATATCATGCTACTTGTCATTTCATTACCACGTTACCATTAAATTTTTTCCTTTACTTTTGAATAAATGTTCACCGTACTTGAGTTTGAGGGGATATATTAAAGTATAGGATACTTACTAAAGACAGAGCTATTTAGATGTATATATCTACAGATCTCTCATTAATCTCTGACGCCTTTTATATATTCCTATTATTCTCTACGAAAAAACAAGTTAGATTTTCCACAATGTAGTCTCTTGTGGTTTAACACTGCCCTTGTTATGGAATAAGTGGAGAAGATCAGCAAAAGAGAAAATAATAATAATAATAAAACCCTCAATCAATGAATAATGCACGGCCTAATCACCCTAGTCATATGCCTCTATAGTGCCTAACCCGCACACACGCCAGGAACAATGCATTGATGGAAGCTGTCAAAGTAGCAGAAAAGTTGCTTTTATTGAACCTGTTAGCAGAAAATTTGCTTTTATTATTGCACTATACAGTAGGCACCAACCAAGCTGCGCAAGAGTAGAGACAACACTTGACTACAAGACATTCCCGAGCCCAACGCAAACCTTTACAAGCAGCATAGGCTCCAACCTGGCAATTGTAGGACATGTAAGCAGTGCATAAGTTGGCCCCACAGTGAAGATGACTATATACAAAAATTGGGTTCATCCACTCATAAGGCAGGCAACAAGTGTCTGTTGGATGTGAACCATTGGCAAGTTTTTTGAACTGTCAATTCTTTTGGTGAAGGGGTGGCCCCACTGATGAGTGGACCAGCACAACTTTTTCAGTTTTTTGTATTGTCATCTTCACAGTGGGTTCACCTTATGCAATGGTCAAATGTCCTACACATTGACCAGATTGGAACTTGTGTTGTGCGTCGAGAGGATTAAGTGGAGACCAGAGCAAACCTCTAACTAGTATTTTTAAGTGAGATGAATATTGAAACTCCTATTGTAAATCATGGGGCCAAAAGGCAATGAGAGAAGTCATTTCTAATTTAAATTTCACCGCTTGATTTGATGGAGGTTTCATTAGGAAAAAACGAGAGAGATCCAAAAGCACTGTTTCGGAGTTTTCATTGTGCTAGTTCCAGGAAGAATCCAAGGCATCCTTTTAAAACATTCCCAAGGGGCAACTTCTAGCACTAATTTTCCATAACTTATCATATACAAAACTATTTGTATCATAGCCTACCATATAAGTTGGATGAACATGTGGACCATCCAATCATCCATCTGAACTGTCTATTCAATCATCCCACCCTTAGCAGGCCACTGTCTATCAGATGGGCCCCACTGCGAAGATCACCCGGCTAAAAAAACGGGCTACTAAATTTATCGGGTAAGCCAAATTCATACAAAAAGAATTAAATATGTAAAAAAAGAAAGATCTCCAACAATCAACATTCAATGTAAAATGGGGCCAGCTCACCTACAGTGTGGGGCCCACCGGACACACAGTTCAGATGTCCTAAAGACGTGGGAGATGGCCACATGCATATGTCTGTGTGGCCATAAAACTCTTAACATGAATTCATATCTCTAGGTATGCAAACATGTACAATGCACGCATGCAGCGTTTTTATACACAGAACAAAACTCGCCACGCAATAGCATTATGGTTAAGACCAAGCAAAGAATAGAACATTAGATATGCCCCACAACAGATTGTTTTTTTATTCCGAAAAAGCTCTTAGCCCAGATGATCCTCATCATCCGATCCATGATTCATAAAACAGACAGTTATAGCAAAATGACCAACACTCAAAGACTCAGAATCATCTGATCGGTTTGATTCTCACATCATGGCCACCCAATAGCAGCATCGAACTAACGGACAGTCCGTATCAATAATCGAACCATCCCGCATGTCAATTAAAAGCTTTCAGCACAATGTTAACACGTACATGAAGGCAGTTATGTAATGACATTCATCCATGCATATACGCAAGTATCCACTACAGCAAAAGGCATCAAAAAAAGAAATTAGCAATAGTAAATCGAATCAGAATCCGATACCTTCACATCCAAATGCTAGGAAACCAGAAACGAATCTGGAAAATCCAGTTCAACAAATTTGCAATATGCAATTGCAGGAAAAGATCGTGAAAATCAGGGATTGTTGAAAAGGACTGTGGTGTGAAGGAATCGAAGGGAGAGATTAGGGTTTGTTTCTGCAATAGAGAGAGAGAGAGAGAGTGGGTTGTGTGGTGGCAGCAGAGAAGAGAGACAGAAGAGAGAGAGAGAGAGAGAGAGAGAGAGAGAGAGAGAGAGAGAGAGAGAGAGAGAGAGAGAGATTGGTTGTGGTGGCAACAGAGAAGAGAGAGAGATGATAAAATGAAAGATTTTTGTGGTGGCGGAAATACCGAGATTGAATGAGGTTGTAGTTTCAGAAACGTTCTTTCGTTGTCTTCTTCTACTTCTCTCTGTTTCTCCTCTCTGATGCAGAGTTCAATTCCACTCCGTAGCCTCGTATTTTTCTTGGTGTACATGCGTTTTCAATTTCCAAACAGAGGCCCATATTTCTGTAATCCAGACGGTCCGTTTGTTGATCCTCCGTGGAAAAGGAATTTACAAATATCAATCGGATCTGGAAATCAAAGAAATCAAACACAAGTGGACCTCCTTAACCGTCTAGCCTCAGTCCATGAATAGAAGGTTGAGATTATATTATAAATGAAATAATTGGTTCAATGTCCATCCATGGTGGTCTGGATTTCCGAAAGATGAGTCCTTTTGAAAACCTTTATGTGCTGTGTAAAGGTGCTGGATATACTCCATCGGATGGCGTTTGTTACACGGCTGCAGTCTGTAGAGTGTGGGATTACTTTTTGCCAATCGTTCGGAGAGGTCCGGCGAGAATCCATTCCCACGCATTGTAACAAGATACGTCGCGACAATAACCACCGGATTTGGGATTGTTCAGTTATCAAATCATTTATGCGATTGGGATTACTTTGAATTGGGAATTTTATTAAATAAATCTTATATTAAGAATTCTAATCATTTGACTACAAAGAAACTATAGTGACCGTCCATTTCAAAGCAAAAGAGCAAGATTACCAGAGAGTTTAAACAATACAAATGAGTTGTTTATAGACCATAGAAGTGAGAAAGATCGTATAAACGGTTTGGATCATTGAAAATGACACGAATTCAAAGATAAGGCCTCGACATATCTTCTTACAATACGTGGGCACCGGGCACAGAGATATCTCTGTTACCGGGGCTGTGTGGAGCCCACAGATATGTCCGTGACAAATCCACTCCGTCCATCTGTTTTTCAAGACCACAATAGAATAAGAATCTAAAACCCAGGCAGATCCATAACTCATGTGGACTATAACACACGATTGATTGCCTTGGGTGGCAGAAGTTTTGTATCAGGATTATATTTGTATCTACAGTTTATCTGAATGGTAATAACCCTATGAACGGTTTGGATGGCATATAAACATCATGATCAGCTCGAGGAGGTTCCATGTTTGGATGGCATATAAACATCATGATCAGCTCCAGGAGGTTCCAACCATGGAAGTTTCCGTTCCCACTGTTTTGTCTTGTATGACCCACCTGAGTTTTGCCTCAGCATGAATTTTAGAATCCTGCCCTATCGTGGTCTTTCAAAATATATGGATAGACTGGATTTGTAAAGGACATCTCTGTGAACCTCACACAGCCCCCCGCACAGGTATATCTCATTGCCGGAGGTTCACAGCTTGATCTAAAACTATTTTAACCCACAAAATGTTTTTAACGGTCAATAACCACTGTTTCCTGTGGTGTGATCCACCTGAAATTTATATCTTCTTCATTTTTGGGACCACCCCTTATAATAAGTTGGAAAAGTAGTTGGACAGCATGGATATAAAATGCGATGTGGGCCCTACGATCAGGGTCGCACCAAGGGTCGGAGCCAAGTCGCTCTCGGGTCACAGTCACGGACTCAAAAGGCATCCCGCTTTCGAGTGGAATACTGGGGTGATTCGCGCGAGAAGGAGATTAAAGTGGGAATCGCGGGACAGCTTCCAAATTGGCTGTCGTGTGAGATATCCAGTCCAATAATTAGGTAGATCCAACGGTAAAGATTCACATTGCCATAAATCAGGATATCCACTTTTCATGGGACCAATCGACGAGATGGCTTGGACGGTCAAAATTTAAACTGCTCTAATAATTAGTAGATTCAACGATAAAGATTTCCGTACCCATAAATCAGGATATCTAATTATCAGGTGGACCAAACGGCTAACAGAACCAATGGCCTATATTTAATATCTGCGTATCGTTCCTCAGTAATGGGAACAGCTTGAATTTTTATTACATCGTATCTAACGTTGATCCGTGTCTTTTAGATGGACCGGATCTCCCACACGTGCGACACTCACACTTGTTCCTAGACTTCACTTACCTCCTCAACCTCGCCTTGCGCGAATCGCTTTTGCATTTCTATGTTTTCAGTGGGAGCGGATTAGGTGAGACCCGGATCCACCCAAGTGGGTGGGACCCCTCACTGTGGGACTCACAGTGATGTATGTGTCTTAAATCCAAACCGTCCAACTGTTGTGAAAGATCATTTTAGTATATGAAGACAAAAATGAATTTGACTCAAATATTAGGTGTACCACACTAGAGGAAACAATTTTGATTGAATCGCCAATATTAAAAACTTCATTGATTCCACCGGAATGTTTATTTGCTATAACCTGTTGATAAAGTAACAAACACATAAAGAGACCACACGAATATCACATCTAAGGGTTTGAGGCAGCTTCATTTTTTGGATCATGCCCTAAAATGAGCTTTCAATACGGATGGACGGCACGGATGTAGTGGGCCCCAGAGTCACGGTCCCACACACCTCGGTAGATCCGGGGTCTCACCTAATCCGCTCCCTTTTTCAGTAGTGCGCCAAAACCAGTTGCGTGGGAAATCTGAGCACAGGATGACCCTTAAGATTAACAAACGAAATATCAGCAACGGTTCACTCATCAGTCGCGCCAGACACGTGCGTTGAATGAGAACCGTTGGCAGGTTTTCCGCAATCATACATTCCTTACGCATGGGAGCCGATTTGGTGTTAGCCGGTTAACGCTGAAGTGGGCGTTTCCCTTATGTGTTATGTGTGTTGTACATCCACGCCGTCCATAAGTTTTTCCAGCTCCTAAAACATTCCAAGGCATGGTCCAAAAAATAGAGCAGATCCGAATCTGAACTGGACCACATCTTGCGAAACAGTGGTCAATGAACATTAAAAACTTCCCGGGGGTCACAAAAGCTCTGGATCAAGATAGGCTACGAGACCTGATGGAAATTGGACTGCATACTGAGTAACTCAGTTCACGCTCATTGTACTGAGTAAATTCTGTTGGGCCACTGTGAATGTATGCGGTTAATGTATACCGGTTCTTCCGTTTTTTCCATATCATTTTAGTGGTTGAGTCCAAAATTAGAAATATATATGAAATCCAAGCAGACCGTACCACAGAAACAGTGGGAATAATGATTTTTATAATTGAAACCTCCTTAGGGCCCACAATAATGTTTATTTGTCATCCAACTTGTTCATAAGATCACAAAAACATAGATGAAGGGAGAATATAAATATCAGCTTGATTCAAAACTTCCGTAGCATCTTGAGAATTTTCAACCGTTGATGTTCAATTCATACTATTTCCTATAGTGTGGCCCACTTGAGCTTTATATATGCTTAAGCTTTTGGTTCAAGTACTAAAATTATCCGGTAAAATGGATGGACGAAGTGGATAAAATACATAAATTATTGTGGGCCCCACAGAGTTTACTCACTACACCTAGTGTAGTGAGTTACTCACTACGCAATCCGCTTCCCTCGTGGAAAATGATGGGCCCACCTGATGAGGGTACCATACCAGCTTCGATTTTTTTATTTTTTTTATGTTTTTATTATCATTGTGGCATGACATCGTGCAACGCTCGGACGTGAACAAAATTGCCTAGTTGGCAGGTAGCGCGTGTGCAAAAGTGCATGCTAACTTGTGGTGGAGTCACAACATGTCTTTTCATAGAAATTCGTACCGTTAAAGAGGTAGGACCCACCATGCAGGTCATCGGAGATAAAAATCAATCAGGTCTTTTAATTAAATAGGCCACACCAGTACGTTGATTCAGATCGCCGGTTGTTCATTGATTCGAACGGCATGGCCCTATAATGAGATAACCTACCAAAATTTTAATTATTTAACCCTCACCGAGTCACTGTGTGTCCTACCATTTTAATGGTACGCTTGTTAGCGGAAAAGATGTGGTAGGAGTGGATTGCATGTGAGCTGTGTGGGGTCCACAGAGCTGTACGTGACAATCCACTCCATCCATCTGTTTTGAAAGACCATGATAGTACCGGTATAAAAATCAGGCAGATCCAAACATAAGCGGGCCACACCAAACGAAACAGTGGGAACGGAAACATCCACCGTTGAAACCTTCTTCAAATTGAACCCATCCAAACCGTTCGTAGGGTTATTACCACCCAGATAAACTGTAGGCACAAATATCAACATGATACAAAGCTTCTGTCATCCCACCCGTTCAGTCCTCACTGTTTAGTATGTTATTGCCCACATGAGTTTTTGAATCTGCCTGATTTTTAGGTTCTGTCCTATTGTGTACTTGCAAAACGGATGGACGGATTGGATTTGTCACGGACATCCGCCTGGGAGATGTGGCTACACGAGATAAGTTAGCATGTGATGGTTGTCGTCTCCGCTGGGACCGCACGGATAACTGGTACAATAGGTGAGCGGATTTGGTGAGACCCTGGATCCACCGAGGTGAGTGGAACCCCTGACCCTGGGGGCACTGTAATGTATGGACTACATCAACGCTGTCCACCTGTATTTAAAGCTCATTTTAAGGCATGATCTAAAAAATGAAGCAGTTCAAAATCCTAGAAAGACCATAGTACAAGATGCAGCGGTGATTGACACTTAAAAACTTCACGTGGTTCATGAAAGCTTTGGATCAAAATGATATTTGTGCAGTCTCTTCATCGAGGTGTTTGTAACCTTATCAATAAGCTGGATACATTCCAGTGGAATCTACGAATGAGGTTCAATCACGACTGTTTCCTGAGTTATGGTACACTTAAGATTTAAGTCAGATTTATTTTTGGAATTATGCCTTAAAATGAGCTTTTAAAATAGTTACACGGTGTGGATTTAAGGCATATACATCACTGGGAGCCCCACTAGGATTCCACCGGTGTTCCAGGTCTCACCGACTTCGCTCCTCTAAAATAGGGACGTGGATTGTGGGTCAAAAGAGATTTCCGTAACAAATCCACTCCGTCCCAACAGTTTTAAAAGATAACATTGGATAGGAATGTAAAAGTCAGGCAGACCCAAAACTCACGTTAGGCATACTACAGGATACAACGGGAACGGACACGTCCACCATTAAAACCTTCATGAAGGTAATAACGATGTTTATATACCATCTAAACCGTTCGTAAGATTATTACCACTAAGATAACCTTTAAAAATAAATATCATCATCATACGAAGCTTCAGTGGCCCTCACAAAGTTTACAATGGTTTACAATGGTGGGTATTCAACCCCTTCTGTTTCATGCATTATGGCCACATGAGTTTTGGATCTGCCTGATTTTTAGGGTCCTGACCAATTGTTGTCTTCAAAAACTGATGGGCGGAGTAGATTTGTTGTGGACATCTTTGCGGACCCACACAGCTTACGACAACAGTAACTTCATCTTGGACTGGGTGGTTTGCCTCGTTGGTAGCCTTGGTTTTTTTGGGTTCGGAGCCTTGCCTCGTTGATAGACTCTGCGGAGTTTCAACGGGGCGTCATGGTTTCAAAACCGTAAGGGTTGAAAATCCATGTGCGTCGCATGACTTGGGTAGGTGGGTCGGTGGGTTGCATGGCTGACTAAACAAAAGTTTTGACCAACTAGCAAAAATAAACCTCCAAAAACTTACTTTCCCATTCTAAACTCTAGTTTTCCGAACAGAAATACCTGATAAATTCAAGGAGCACTTGTTGGAACTTGTTGAATTTTAGAATTCACAAGGGTATTTTTGTCCAAAAAATTATATCCGTACAACTAAAGTCTAAAGTGTCACAAGTGGCATGCAAGTTAGACTGTCTAAACTATGAGTCGCAGTCTTAGATGTACCAAAATTTACACTTAGGGTCCGTTTGGATACCACCAAATAAGTGTCCAGGAGTAAAAAAAATTTTAATGGTCAATCATCACTGTTTCCTGTGGTGTGGTCCACCTGAGATTCAGATCTGCTTCATTTTCTGAACTATGGCCTAAAATGAGATGGAAAAACCGATGGACGGTGTGGATGTAAAGAATATAAGTCATGGTAGGCCCCATAGTCAAGGATCCACCGACCTCCAAAGCCACGCCCTTCACGGTACGTTATCCATTAAAATTGTAATGAAAAGACAATGATACTCTGGCATCGTGTGATGAGGACACGCAAGCTCTTAGAATTGTGTTCAACCCAACTTAAATTGGCCCGCTTATTTGTCCCATTTTATTTGTCCCATTTTAGATTTCGCATGAACTAGGAATTAACCTTAGTTGATTATGATCTAACCGTAGGATTGAAAAATGAAAAATACCCATGGTCCTATTTTAATATACAGGTATCCACCAATCAGCAGTTAGAATTCTTCAACTGAGACTTTGACTCAGTGACATTAAGTTCAATAACAATCTAGTCTAGTTGATTTAATTTGAGCTAATGAATGACAGGTGTCTATGCATCAAGCATTGTATGTTGCCAGTCACCAATTTCTAATGTAATGCATGAAGTATAATGGAAGAGAGAAGAAAGGTAGAGAAGAATAGGGAAAAGTGTGTGGTACACAAGTGCAAAGAGAAGAGGAAGTCCAATACCAGTCTTTAGTCAAATGTGATCTGCCTTTACTTTTTCCATTGTTTTGCTTTCTCTAGCTTTAAATTGCCTTATTTTCAAGTTGTCATTCTAACATAAGCCCATGCAAAAGATGTACGGCATTGATGTCACACAGTCATCATATAACTCCATAAAACCATAGTTATATGATCTTTATAATATACTCGACTTTCATGGAAGGCCAACCACAACCCAAAACTATTTATTAACATCCCTTCCCATCATTTATTATAGGGCTAAAATTGGCCCAACTAATGGGCATGGCACATGCACTGCATGTAAAAAGAAGCGAATTTTCAAAAGGAGTGATCATGTGGAGGCTATCGTACTGTGTGAGTACCATCTAACCTGTCCAATGGATGCGTCTGCACATGTTAGGCCTCTACTGAAAAACCTAACCTAATCCATAACTCAAAGTCAACAAAAACAAAGGAAAAAATGAGGAACATTGGGGAGGATGATGTCAGCACTATGAAATATGGTGTCCACCGTGTTGTGTATATGCCATCCAACCCATTCATTAGGACAGCCCCACCGGGATGATGCAATGCATGTGGGTCAAACCCCATGATTGTATATAGGTTTTAGGAGTGGTTGGATTGTCCATTAATCCTGTGGTGTGTCCTTCTCAACATATGAGTACGCTCAATTAATTCATGTTTTTGGATGCCACCTAAATATCGTGGGCGGACCCACATAGCTCGAAAGAACGATAAGTACCCTACTTTACCCATGTATCAAAGTTGTTGTTATTGTGAAAGGAAAAGCAGTTGTTGAACACCCAAAGGACAATAGTAATCTAGGAAATTACCTAAATGACATTACTTTTAGAACCCCTCTCAAGTGATACCACCAAATAAGTTATTTTTCTACTTACAACAGTAGATAAGTAACTTATTTGAAATAAGTAAGTCTACTACATGGTCACTTATAAGTGAATTTTTTATTTAAAGTTATTTAATCATTTCAGTTTAATAAGTAAAAATCAAGATAAGCTACTTAAGGCATAAGTAGCTTGTCTTAAGTAACTTGCTATCCAACGCTACCTTATTAAAGCAAAATTCTAGTCCTTTCTAAGGCTTCACTTGGACTCACCCCCAAGTAGGAGATTTTATACACACACCATTTAGAGAAAAATGTCTTTTTGAGTCTTCTTTGGATGCACAATCACAATCTCTATTTTATTCTCCACTTGATAAAATATATGCTAAAAAGCTGACTTATTGGCTTTCAATGAGTAAATTGAAAAACAACTTTAACAAGAAGTGTTTTTGGAGAAGATCATCCAAACAAGCTCCAATACTAATTGTCGAAGAAATTTACTCCTTGATACTTGTGTCATTTATGGTAGAGATATTTTATATTAAACGTAAAATAATTTTAACTTTTAACCTTTTTAAATTGTATATGTATGGTTTTCTTTAGAACTTAGACTAAGGGCTCGTTTGGCATCTCTACTCTAATTCAATAAGAGCTATTTCAATAAGTCCTTTTTGTTCTAGCTCTTATTTTAAATAAGCTTGTTTGGTAAAATCTCCAAAAAAAGCTCTTATTTAAAATGAGCACGTTTGATAAAACTTTCAAATAAGAGCTTTTTTAAGAGTAGTTGACGTCATTCTTAAAGATTACAACAACTTTAATGTAAGAGCAATCCGAATGGTTGTTTTGGTGGTGGTGGCCCTCAATGTCCACTACTCATCACCCATCAGGTAGACTCTGCATTTGATGTGTTCATAGTGTGGGCCTTACCTTTAAAGTGAATTGTCCATCATGTGAGGCCCACTTGATATCCACCATTCATCATCTGGGCTGCACCTTCTATGTGGATCATCAATCATACAACCCACTTTGGATATGGGTCATCCATCATGAGAGATCTTGGATGTGGACCGTCCATTATGAGGGGCCACACTTTTATATGGGCCATCCATCATGTGAAGCCCACTCTGTCCATTATATGGGCCCACCTTAATGTGGACCATTCATTGGGTGGGGCCCCACCTTCATTATGGGTTGTTCATCATGTGGGCCCATCTTTGATATCAACTGACCATCATGTGGGCTCACATTTAATGACCATTATCCATCATGTGGGTCTCACCTTTGACGTGGACTGCCCATTAAATGGGATCCACTTGATGCGCATGTTCCGTCATGTTGGGCCACACTTAATGCGGGCCATCTATCATGTGGGGCCCACCTTTGATGTGAACCTTTCATTACATGGGCCCACCTTAATGTGGGGCCCCACTTTAATGAGTCATTCATCATGAGGGGCCCATCTTTGATGCCCACCATCCATCATGTGGGTCCCACCTTTTTTGTGGACCACTATCATGTGGGGCCCACTTGATGTGGATAGTCCATCATGTGAGACCCACCTTTGATGCCCACCATCCATCATGTAGGTCCCACATTGTGACCCACCTCTGATGTCCACCATCCATCATGTGGGACCTAACCTTTAATATGGATCATTCATCATGTAGGCCCACCTGTAATGTCAACCTTCCATCATGTGGTCTCACATTCAATATCCACCATCCATCACATGGGTCCTACCTTTGATGTGGAACATCCATCATGTGGGTCCCACCTTTGTTGTGGACCATCTATCATGTGGGGCCCACTTTATGTGGATAGTCTATCATGTGAGACCCACCTTCGATGTCCACCATCCATCATGTAGGTCCCACCTTTACTATGGACCACCCATCATGTGGGGCCCAACCTTCAATATGGGTCATTCATCATGTGGCCCCACCTTTAATATCAATCTTCCATCATGTGGTCCCACATTCAATGTCCACCATCCATCGTGTGGGTCCCACCTTTGATGTGGACCATCATCAGGAAGGGCCTGCATGATGTGGATCGTTCATCATGCGGGGCCACACTTTGAAACAGGCCATCCATCATGCGGGGCTCACCTTTGATGTGTTCGTGCATTATGTAGGCCCACCTTTGATATGGGACATTCATTATGTGAGGCCTACCTTCACTATGGGTCGTTGATCATGTGGGCCTTTCTTAAAGAAATTGTAAAGAGAAGAGAAGAGGGTAAGATGGGAATTACTTAGAAATTTTAAGGGCAAACTTGTCCTAAAATTAGTCCAAAATGTCTACTCACTTAAGCCAAATAAACTCCATTTCAAAAAGCAACCCCTCCCCAACTTATTAAATCGGAGCTTATTTGCTACTTTTTAAACAAACAAGCACTTGATTAGACTTTTACCAAATGGTCTAAAAGCTTTATATATATATATATATATATATATATATATATATATATATATATATATATATATATATATATATATATATATATATATAAGCCAATAAGCTCTTATTTGTAGAGATGTCAAACACCCCCTAAAATACCTCTAATTTTAAACAAAAAAGCTAGTCCCACAACTCCTAAATTGAGTACGTTAGTTAGTATAGTATTGGATGCTCTTTCCCATATATAATTATAATTATGAAAAATAAGTGCGTAGGTCATCCATGCATTAGTGGTGAGGTCTTCCATTTTGTACATTAGATTCTTAGAATGTGTCCATTGTATTTAGGTGGTCCTTCGAACTATCATTCGTTTCTTGCTTTATTTACATGAGAGAAAGTGAGGATAAAAACTTCCACCCTAAGTTTTCTCAAATATTTTAGTAAATGTTGCAGTTCAATGGTTTAAAGAGCTAACTTGATGCATTCCATCAGTCTTGGGGCTTTTGACATAGTCATTAGGGCCTATTTCATTTAGCATATTATGAGGTATTATATTGAAAATTCCACTATTTAAACCCCACGTGCTGTTTGTTTTCTGCAACAGGGATTTATTTTGTATGCTTTGGAAAATGTGCTTTGTGCTGGGAAGGATATGAGAAATCCCTCCCAGAGATTATGGAGGCCGTCCCACGCTCCCGTGCGTGTGGGGGCCCACTATTTCTTTTGGTTTGTATTTAGAGTGGGGCACACGTTTGTAATGATTTGTTCACTTGGCTTTGATTTGCCTTGGTTATGCAAAACCTTTCCAAGGATGACAGAATGACGTTCTTGGACTCGGTATGTTTAACGGAGTTGCCACCAACCGAAAATAGGCCTCAGAATCCATTGTCGGCCAGAACTCGTGAAAATGCCAGAATGACGAGGGTATTCTGAAGAACCCCTAGTCTCAAAATGACTCCCAGTTTGGTAAGCTTGGTTCACGTCGTGAATTTTGGGTAAGGGTCGCGGTTACGAAAGGGGAAGATGTTAGGCACCCCCTTATCACCCATATAACACACGATCTCTACTTTGTAGGGCTTAACGATTTTGGGAGGATTCTGAAGATCGTTCGAACCTGTAAGGTTAAGCCATACTTCACAGTCTTTTTAGGGCCCGGGTAGGCAAACAACAAAATATAATGTTAAGCTAAACCTCGCAGACTTTTTAGGAGCCGGGTTGGCAAAAACAGACAAGAAGTGATAGTAAAAGTAAATCATGAGTGTGTGGAAGGATGAAGTGTATATGGAATATGCGGAGTGGAATACAATTTGATTTTGAGATGTGAGAGGAAAAAAGTGGAATTAGACACCCTTTCTCATAGAAAAGACATGGGATGATCGGACGCCCCAGATTCTAACCCTACTTGTCGACTTTGATTTTAAGGATTACTGATGGAGTGTGAGTACTTCGAGATATGAGAGAGAAAATGGGAAATCTGACACTCCTTTATGTGAAAAAGACAGAGGATGATCGGACATCCCGAATTCTGACCCTACTCAATGTTGCTTTTGACTTCTCAATAAAGAAAGAAACAGAGACAGAGAGAATCGGTCACTGATGTACGGTTGCAGAAGCAGGAGGCTCGCCCTGCCAGTGTCAAACAGTTGATTAGTGAGGCAGACCTTCGACCACCTCCGATCTTCCAATCCTCCGCGAGGTAGAGTTTTGGCAGAGCTTCGCTGGATGTTCTCTGTCGCTTTCTCTCGCTCTCTCAGAATTCTCCCCACCTCTTCGTTGTTGTGTTCCGTTTGTTCACTTGTACCCGCTTAAATAGACGGTCTACGGCGATGAGCGAGGCGAGTTGATAATTCCTCATGAGTGCGAAGAAGACACGTGGCGATTTTTACATTTACTCGCCAACTTGGAGTGGACGCATGGCGTTTTATATATTTGCTTGCTAATTCAGACCGACCACGCGGAGCATTCATGTGGATCGAACGCTCAGACTGGCTGTAGAGTATGTCGACAATCATCACATCAAATGTGAGTTCAACAGGCAGGTGGATTTCATGTAGTGCATAGTGGATGCCTGCAGACGACCACTGTGTGATTGTTTCCATGGGAACGGTCACATAGTGGTCGTTTTCATGGTTTTTCTTTTTTCTTTTTCCTCTTTTCTTTTTTTTTTTTCTTTTTTCGTCTTTTGTGCTTTTTTCGGTAGTTTGAGTCGCACTTTTGGTATGTGTGCCACACACTCTCACAGCCGCATGTCAAGTCCTGGGGCTCATCCGAATCGTTCATCGCTCCGAGGACATATATTGAGCTGTACAATGAACCCGATTTTTGTAAAGTCAATGTCATCAAGTAGTACATTACTCTCATAAGGGTGGGGTGTCTACAGAGACGTTCCAAATCCATGCGGAATTTGAGATCTATCGGCTCCATCCCGCTTGCGAATCTAGCAAAAGGCGGTGTTGATGTCAACAAGTTATGTGGTTTCCACCATGATGTATGGGCTATATCCACACCATCCATCCATTTTTTTAGATCATTTTAGGGCATGGACCAAAAAATCAGGCAAATCTAAAGCTCAAGTGGACCACACCACAGAAACTAATGAGGATTGAAGGCCAACCATTGAAAACTTTTTGAAGATGACAGAAGTTTTGGATCAAGTTAATTTTTATGTTTTCCCTTCATCTAGGTATGTGTGACCTTATGAACAGGTTGGATGACAAATAAACATCATGGTGGGCCCTAAGAAGGTGTCAATGATGGGCGTCATTGTCCCCACTCCTTTCTGTGTTGCGGTCCATGTAAGCTTTGGATCTACCTCATTTTTGGGCCATGTCATAAAATGACCTCGCAAAACGGATGGATGGTGTGGATATAACACATATATCAATGTGAGGTCCACAACACTTGTTGACATCAACCTGTTAGTGCACTTTTCCGTGGCTTACTAGTGCACCTTGTTTCTCAATCACTTACGTCAGTGAGTCTAGTGTCGGTTGAGCCCAATGAAGACGAAGACCGAAGACTCAAGACGGACCGGCTGCATCGAGGAAGAAGATTCAGGTAAAAGTGATGCCTTGGTGCCTTAACCTTGACCAAAACCCAACCCCGTGGTTCCTTGATGACCTTAACCATATTAAAGATCTTTTAGTCATCATAGATTGGCCCTAGGAGTCCCAAATCATCACCTATATCTTGGCCAAAACCTCGGGTTGTGATAGAGTTGGGTCAGCAAACAAACCGAGCTGATCCCAAGCATGTCCGACCGGTCAAGACCGGTCGGCCAGGCTGCCAGACCCTTGTTGTGATGTATGGCTGGGCAGCCAACCGGTCAAGACCGGTCGGCCAGAAGGTATAGTGGCTCCAGCAAGCATTGCCGACCGGTCAAGACCGGTCGGCCTGGATCATCAGATTATCCAGCAAGCACTGTCGACCGGTCAAGACCGGTCGGCCTGTCTTCTTCATATGGTCGAGCAAGGTGTGCCGACCGGTCTTAACCAGTCGGCCTGGGTATCTGTGTATGCCTTTCAGCAAGGGGATCCGACCGGTCGGGACCGGTCAGGACAGGTCGGCTAAGAGCCGTTTTATGCCCGTTTTATGACCGTTGGAGCCCTCTTTTCTTACATATAGAGCTCCGTTTTTTGGTATTGTGAGAGGGATCTTTAAGGAGTGAAGCCACCATTGTTGGAGACCATTTGAGGCTCATTCCTTGACCCATTTAAGGCACCTTCCTTGTGCTTTAACATAAGATTAGAGTATTCTAAGCTCATGAAGAAGATGACCTTCATCCCCTCTTGATCTCTAGAGTTTGGAAGCTTCTTGATTGGCAAATCCTTGTCCAAAACTCTAAGATGAGATCATTGTAGGTAAGAGACTCTAGGCAACCCTTTTCCATTAGTTGTAGAGTTCTCAAACCTATTCTCCTAGCACCTTGGGTATCTCAAAGGCATCGCATGCAAGGTGTTTGATCGAGTGTGGCTGAGGCATTGGCGACGCAAAGGCGGCACGATCGTGGGAGCAAGGGAAGCTGATTGAAGCACGGGAGAGCGGAGATTAAGCAACCCAATCCGGCGCTAAACAAGGGGCTCATCCGACAAGTAGGTTGTCTTATTTGAGAGTCCATTTTAGAGTTTGTTTATCGAACTCAACCTAGGGACGTCAGCCGTTCCTTGGCCCGTCAGCCGGGCCTAAACTAAGTCTCCAAGGGGGAGCCTCCGACACGGGAGTAAACGTGCGTCAGGTTGAGAGTTAGCCTATGTCTAAAACTCCGGGTACGGTTGAGAGGTGAACCGATAAAACCTCCGTGTAAAGGTTGAGAGGTGAACCTCATTTAAAACCTCCAATAGTGAATGCCGGTGTGCTCAAAGGGGTTGAGTACTTGAACCGGGAGTGGAGTAGACACGTAGTCGAACCACTATACATCCTTGTGTTTGTGATTGTTCTTGAGCTCATTTATATCTTCGCATTGTTAGTTTAATTGCTTAATCATGAATGCTTGATAGGAATGTATGCTAGGCACTTTTTAGACTCATCCTCACACAAGATGTACCTTCACTAGTTGTGTAGACTTGAGCTCATTGATCCACTCTCTTAAGTCTACACAAGTTGCATAGGTTAAAAGCTTAATTAGTTGAATCATTTACTTACCTATGCATGCTTAGACTAGGATTGTTTATTGCTTTAACTTTTGCTAGTCTTGTGATTGGACCCACCTAGGCTTGGAAGCCAAAGTGTTCTTGCTTACATAGCTTAATTTGTTGAATTGTGTAAGTAGGCGAAAAGAACTTCAAAAAGGTCCTAATCACCCCCCCCCCCCCCCCCCCCCCCCCCCTCTAGGTCCTTAGACATATCTCCGAGTATCTCTACAAGCGGTAAAACCACAATTTCAATTGGTATCAGAGCGGGTTCCTCCATTCAGGTTTAAAAAACCCGGAGTGAGATCCTAAGAGAGCTTGAAAATATGTCTAGAGAGGACTCTTCATCCGTCACTAAGCCTCCTTTCTTTGATGGGTCAAACTATCCATATTGGAAAGCCCGAATGCGCATCTTCTTAGAATCTATTGATTCGGATGTGAGGGATATGGTTGATATTGGATATGTACCCCCGATGGACATTATTTCTAAGGAGGGTGAACCGGATATTCTCAGGCCAAAAGATAAGGCTATGTGGACTAATCATGATAAAGCTCAACGTATCCATAATGCCAAAGGCCTGAATGCCATTTTTTGTTCAGTATCTAGAGAAGAATTTGGTCGGATTCAAAACTGCACAACCAGCAAACAGGCATGGGATATTCTTGAAGTAACCCATGAAGGTACAAACGTTGTTAAAAACTCTAAACTTCAGCGCCTCTCTACTCTATTTGAAAATATTACTATGGAGGAGGATGAAACGTTTACTGAATTTTATATCAAGCTGAACAAAATCACAAATGATATGTGGGGTTTAGGGGATCCTGTTCCGGAAAATAGACTTTGTAGGAAAATTTTGAGATCTCTTCCCGAACGGTTCTCTTCTAAAGTCACCACCATTGAAGAATGTAGGGATCTTAATACAATGAAAGTTAAAGAACTCATAGGTTCCCTACAAACCTTTGAGCTAGGCTTTAAGGCCCCCTCTAAAAAGAAAAACATCACTTTTAAGTCCTCTCACAAACATAAGAAAATCAAGAGTGAGTCGGAGGAAGATATCGATGATGAGGATGATGAGGAAGAGAAATTGAACAAAAAATTCAAGAGATTCCTCAAATTTGATAGAGGGAATAACCGTGACAAGAAGGACAAGAAGAGTGATAAACGTAAAGGAAAATCATCCATATCTTCATCCGTCCGTTGTTACGGTTGCGGTCGTCGTAGCCATATTGCCCCGGAATGTCCGGAAGGGCCTAAACCGAAAGGTAAAAAGGCAATGGCTGCCACTTGGGATGATACGGAGGAGTCCGAATCTGGTAACTCCGCTTGTGATGAGAGCCAACATAAAGATCTTGCTCTCTCGGCCTCCATCACGACCCCTCTACCAGCTTATCTAAGAGGGGATCCCAACCGCTATCCCTTCTAGGAGGAGAAGGAGTTCCCAACCCCTCACCTCATGCTACATTCTATGAGGGTGTTGAGGAATTTAGTTACCCCTTGGCTTATCAAACTATACATGGTTAGTGAGGGTAGCTAGATATGCTTATATAGGAAAATCTAAGGATTTCAGCCTCATTTCTGTGTATATGGGCAAATTAGAGGATTCAAGCCTCATTCGCCCAGATTCGATAATTTAGCCTTGCTTTTGTTTGATTCATTTGCCTGCTAGATTATCATCATGCTTAGATTAGCTAATCATCTTGAGTTTTATACTTCATTGCATGCTAATCTATGCTTAGTATTGGTCCTGATATACCAATAGGGGAGGTTGGTTGATTGGGCTATAAGCCCTTTGTGCTTTCAATGCAAATGTATATCCTTGACCAATGGTGCATGATTAACCTTGCCTAGATAGCTATATCTTCCTGTTAATCATGTTTCTTAGCTTGCTCCATGTATTTATGATTCATGCACCCTATACTCTCCTTGCTAGCATGTGCTTATAGTTATAACTGCGACATACTATCTTCTCTTACCTTAGCCTTATTGATATGTCATTAAGGGGGAGAGAATAGTTTGTCAATTGCTAACAAAAAGGAGGAGAAAGCTCAAATCCCACCAAAACTAGTTTGCTATGTTTTGTGATGCAGGGATTGACAGGTTGTGGGGGAGCAAACTGAAGAGGAGCTGCTTAGTTTGTCATGTCAAGAGTCCTGTATTTAATTCATTATCATTGTAATATCTTGAACATGTATTCTGTTTTGGTAGGTTAAGTTTTTGTAAGTAATTGACAAAGGGAGAGATTGTTAGTGCACTTTTTCCTGGCTTACTAGTGCACCTTGTTTGTCAATCACTTACGTCAGTGAGTCTAGTGTCGGTTGAGCCCAATGAAGACGAAGACCGAAGACTCAAGACGGACCGGCTGCATCAAGGAAGAAGATTCAGGTAAAAGTGATGCCTTGGTGCCTTAACCTTGACCAAAACCCAACCCCGTGGTTCCTGATGACCTTGACCATATTAGAGATCTTTTAGTCATCATAGATTGGCCCTAGGAGTCCCAAATCATCACCTATATCTTGGCCAAAACCTCGGGTTGTGATAGAGTTGGGTCAGCAAACAAACCGAGCTGATCCCAGGCATGTCCGACCGGTCTTGACCGGTCGGCTGGACTGGTCCGACCGGTCGGCCAGGCTGCCAGACCCTTGTTGTGATGTATGGCTGGGCAGCCGACCGGTCAAGACCGGTCGGCCAGAAGGTATAGTGGCTCCAGCAAGCATTGCCGACCGGTCAAGACCGGTCAGGCCTGGATCATCAGATTGTCCAGCAAGCACTGCCGACCGGTCAAGACTGGTTGGCCTATCTTCTTCATATGGTCCAGCAAGGTGTGCCGACCGGTCTTGACCGGTCGACCTGGGTATCTGTGTATGCCTTTCAGCAAGGGGATCCGACCGGTCGAGACCGGTCGGGACAGGTCAGCTAAGAGCCATTTTATGCCCGTTTTATGACCGTTGGAGCCCTCTTTTCTTACATATAGAGCTCCGTTTTTGGGCATTGTGAGAGGGATCTTTAAGGAGTGAAGCCACCATTGTTGGAGACCATTTGAGGCTCATTCCTTGACCCATGCAAGGCATCTTCCTTGTGCTTTAACACAAGATTAGAGCATTCCAAGCTCATGAAGAAGATGACCTTCATCCCCTCTTGATCTCTAAAGTTTGGAAGCTTCTTGATTGGCAAATCCTTGTCCAAAACTCTAAGATGAGATCATTGTAGGTAAGAGACTCTAGGCAACCCTTTTCCATTAGTTGTAGAGTTCTCAAACCTATTCTCCTAGCACCTTGGGCATCTCAAAGGCATCGCATGCAAGGTGTTTGATCGAGTGTGGCTGAGGCATTGGCGACGCAAAGGCGGCACGATCGTGGGAGCAAGGGAAGCTGATTGAAGCACGGGAGAGCGGAGATCAAGCAACCCAATCTGGAGCTAAACAAGGGACTCATCCGACAAGTAGGTTGTCTTATTTGAGAGTCCATTTTAGAGTTTGTTTATCGAACTCAACCTAGGGACGTCAGCCGTTCCTTGGCCCGTCAGCCGGGCCTAAACTAAGTCTCCAAGGGGGAGCCTCCGACACGAGAGTAAACGTGCGTCAGGTTGAGAGTTAGCCTATGTCTAAAACTCCGGGTACAGTTGAGAGGTGAACCGATAAAACCTCCGTGTAAAGGTTGAGAGGTGAACCTCATTTAAAACCTCCAATAGTGAATGCCGGTGTGCTCAAAGGGGTTGAGTACTTGAACCGGGAGTGGAGTAGACACGTAGTCGAATCACTATACATCCTTGTGTTTGTGATTGTTCTTGAGCTCATTTATATCTTCACTTTGTTAGTTTAATTACTTAATCATGAATGCTTGATAGGAATGTATGCTAGGCACTTTTTAGACTCATCCTCACACAAGATGTACCTTCACTAGTTGTGTAGACTTGAGCTCATTGATCCACTCTCTTAAGTCTACACAAGTTGCATAGGTTAAAAGCTTAATTAGTTGAATCATTTACTTACCTATGCATGCTTTGACTAGGATTGTTTATTGCTTTAACTTTTGCTAGTCTTGTGATTGGACCCACCTAGGCTTGGAAGCCAAAGTGTTCTTGCTTACATAGCTTAATTTGTTGAATTGTGTAAGTAGGCGAAAAGAACTTCAAAAAGGTCCTAATCACCCCCCCTCTAGGTCCTTAGACATATCTCCGAGTATCTCTACAAGCGGTAAAACCGCAATTTCACAACCCACTAAGAAGGTTGCTTGGGTTGCATATGATATTTCTAAACAATGTACTTTCTAGGATGGTGGATTTTCGATGCTGCCGTTTTCTAATCCAAACATGGAATACAATTTCCTTTAAAACCATTGATTTCAAGACAATCCATAACAACAAGTAATCAGTGCACTAAAATAATTCTATCCCACCTAATTCCAACTAATCCCATACGCCAAACACCCCCTTAGCTTCTTAACAATTGGTCAAAGCCAACACCACAACTTGTCTTGAGGCAATATCCCCTCTCCCTCATTATTAATGTACGCAAGCGTGAAGCCTAGTTTCTTTAAGGCTTTGCACTTTCTCTCTATATGAGTTTGTGATCTATATAGTTTAAAAGATAATCTTCTGGGCCATTCCTCGGTAAGATATATCTTGTATAGTGGAAGAATAGGAGAGAGAGGTAAGCCTTAAAAGTCAGTGTGGAAGAGTGGGCCCACAGGATCCGAAGGTTTGCATGATATGAGACCTTTGTAAAAGTCGATGATGAACGTCGCAAGTCCAGCGGTCTACATAACCACTACAAGAGCAGATGAGTTTGATCACCCATTTAAATCTACGGTATATATGGCCTCGGATTACAATTTACATCTTAAATTGTTTAAGGAACGGGCTAGATGGACACAATATTAACCTCTATATTTCTTCTCTAGACTCTCGAAAATTTTGGAATGATTTTCACGAGATAACCTCTTCCTATTTATAGAGAAGGGCCGGGAGTTTAGATGAGGCTGGAGATAATCTGGTCTTATCCTATCTCCTCATATAATCAACATTTAAAGTTGAATTTGAAATTCAACTTCAAACGACCGAGAGAAAAACATATTAAAAAATTAGAGGAAAAACCTCGTGGGACCCATCACTTGTGATTGCCCACAAGTGGGCTCCATGAGCCTTTGCCCAACATCTCCCACTCAATCACATTACAGGATAGGTACAAAAAAGATTGTCCATCCAGCTCGTCTCATAACAATAAAAAATCAAACATCACGATAAAAAAATCAGAGGCGTGGGACCAGCTGGAACACCGTTATCTTCTCACTGGTGTTAGTACCGAGGGATTACTTAACTAACACTTAATAACCCAAGCTTTGCAATGCCAGTATTAGTCCGCACGACCACACTAGATGAAGTTAACTCCCAATCTGAAGTACTTGGCCAACATACAAACTTATCCAACTTATTGAGTTATTTGAAAACTTGATTTTTCATACGCATCGATTTAAATCTTTTTAAAGTAATACTGATATATATACTTTTAAAAAGAATATCATTTATAAAAAAATATCACTCACAAACTTGATGCTGCCAGCGGATAAGTCTTCACATGCATATTTATACTTCTAGAAACTTGGTGTAGCTGTCACGAGATCTTCCCCACGCAGATGTGTAACTTGGAATAGAGCAAGTTACTTTCCTAGCGTAATGTTGGGCCATGAATATTACATGTTCTAACCCCTTTTCATCATCACATTATGCATGATTTTCATGTTTAAAGACTTATCTAATACATATTTTTCTAATTGTAGGAATGAGAGAGAGGCTTCATCAACATGATGGCAAAAGAGTCACATTGTATGCATTGAAGATCAATAGAACAAGTGCCAAAAGGTGGAGGAAAGAAGAAGAAAGAGAAGAGAAGAGAAAAAGAAGAAAATATGGAAAAATATCTCCAAGACCTGTCCCAAGACCGGCCGCAGACAGGTCTACACTAGTCCAGAAATACAAATCTTATTGGACTGTTTTTGTGTTTCTCAGACTAGTCGCCAGACAGGTCTAAGGTGCTTCAGAAACTTCAATTTTCAATTCTGGGTTTTCAAAGATTCTCGAAGTTTTCAAGTCGGTGCGGGATTTCTCTTATAAAAGGCCACCTTCACTCTCTTCCTAAGGCATCTAGCAATCTGGGGAGCAAATGATTCAAGACCTAGGAGGCTTCTAGCCTCCTACAACTAGTTTTCTTCTTCTTTTAGTTCTAGTTCTAGTTTGTTTTTATGCTTTTCATTAGCTAACCTCTTAGCTAGAGCCAAGAGGTGAATCTTATAATTTTCTTAGATGGTTTGATTCATTTTTAAGGTTTCAAGTTTGAATTTAATGTTGAAGAATGGTTTGCTTAAGTTTGAATGAAGTAGAAGCTAGTTTTTCTTAATCTTATGATGACTCATGGATGTTTGGAAGAATCGTGCTTTACTATTTAGTTGTTTTGCAAGTTCTAGACCTGTACACTCCGAGGAATCGGATTCAAGATGCTTTAGACTTGGATCTTCATGTGGAAACTTCAAACAAAAGTTCTATCTTTTTCAGAAATTCTGAAATGTGTTGGGTATTTATGTGATTTGAATTAAGTTCAAATCATGGTATTAGTTAAGTTTTGTGACAGGGTTTAATGATTATCATGGTTGTAATCTTAATTATTGGAACTAGGATTGACCTATGCAATTGAGTGTGCTCAAGTCCTAACTTGAATTAAGGGAATCATGTTGATGAACAACACATGTGTTGGATTGTTTTGATAATATAAATGCTCTATAATCCGGCTAGATAGGATTTGATTTCGATCCTAGTTGAGTAATTGAAAAACCTATACAAATTATATACAGTGGATCCTTGATGCTCTAGTTCTCCTTATTATCAGATTTTTTTGTTTCATGTTTAAAACTGATTTCATAAACCCCTTTTAGATTCTAGTTGTTAGGCTAGTTCGAATTGTTTACCTCTTTCCCTGTGGATTGACCTCGGTCTTACCAAGATTATTACTACATCACAACCCTACACTTGGGAAAACGAACAAGTTTTTGGCGTCGTTGCCGGCAAAGAGGTTAAACGGTTCTAATTGTTCTAGTAGCTATAGAGTAGTCTTAGTTAGGTAGGATTTTTAGTTTTTTTAGAAATAGGTTTTCTAGTTTTCTTTTTTTAGATTCCTAACCATCTTTTGTTTTTATTTTTGTTTTTGTTTTTTTGTAGGAACATAGTTGCTGACATAGATCTCACCCTATTAGGTAACATCTCCCCATCTCCCTTCTTTTTGTTTATTTCTTTTCTTAGATTAGGGTATTTTCTAATTTCTTTTAAATCCCATTATGGCTGAATGGATGGGTGATGCTTATGCATACCTTTTAAAAGATGAGACGTCGGACTATGGAATCCAAACTCATTATGATTGGAACAATTATAAGTATGATTATTTTTCTAAGACTCAATCTACTTCTAATACTCCCACAAGTAAGACATTGCGAGATTACCGAAATAAGAACAACGTGCATAACTTTTCACTAGGTAAGACAATAGGAGAGTATAAAAAAGAGATAAATAATATTCCACCGGTTAGGACAATGTATGATCACTTATATGGCTACACATATCAACAATCATCAAATAGCCCAACATATGACATCATAATCCTAATTGGTGGGAGCATTAAAATTTCAACTTGGGAAATAAGCCAATCATGGATGCTAACAATTATCCTCAAGAGTTTCTTTCTCATGAACTTTAACCGACGCAAACTCTTGAGGATACATTGCGAGAGTTTATGAAAATAACTGAGCAATGGATACAAAACCTCTCGGCAACCTCTCAAAATCCTGAACCTGACATTGGAAACACTGAATCATTCCCCCAACAATGAGGAGGATGAGGCTATCCAAGCCTAACCCTCTTCCAATTTAATGACTAAACTTTTAGAGGATGTAGATCTCAGTGATCCCAATATTACTATCGATTATGGTGAATCAACTATATCTTTTAGCTATTCCGATTTGAATGATGAAGAGATTTCAAGGACGGTTGACGAACCTGAGGAATCTACAAAATCTGAAAGTGATAGTATGATTAATTACAATGAGAGTTCAATGGCTGATTGTGAGCCCATGATTTCTTCTTCCAAAGGGCAAAATGTTTATAAGTCACCGGAAGATATTCTTACTAGAGAGATGGCCGAAGTCGATATTTTTTAGTCCTTCCACCAATAACACATGTCAAATTCTATTGTGGAAGAACTCTCTTGGGTTAAAAATTTTGTTTCTTTGGATGACGGGGTGGCACAATATGAAATTCCATACGATCAACTTATGAGTGATGTTGTGTCTTCCACCAACCCCAACGAACTTTATATGGAAAACATTCTCTCTAAAGAAGAGAAATCCCTTACCATTGAAATAGAATATATTCAATCACTTAGGAAAAATGAGGTCCCTTCATCCGACTCTCTCGATTTCCTAGAAGAATACATGGCCCACTCCTATAGTCTTGATGATGAGATGATTACGAAGTTGGACATTTTATTAGACATGGTGTCGATGCATAAAGAACACCATTCCACTGATTTACACTCTTTACCATTGTTTGTGGAAGCACTGTGCAATTCTGAATTTGTGGAGGAGGCAACCCAAACTAAAAAATACTTGATGAATGTGTCTCCACCATCATGGGTTCTTCAGCCCATTGGCAATTCTGATTGGGAGGACCCATTTTTAATCAATCACAACCCAATTCAGAATTTGAGGAGATATCTTTTTTGCTGCTCTTATCTCCTCCTTACATGCGTGTGGTGCACACTATGATTGGACTTTAATGAAGAAAAGCACCCATGTGTACTATCGAGCAGGACTTTGGATGGTCCTCATGAGAAACCTATTGAAATTCATGAAGATCCTACTTAAATTTGATCATGTATTCGATCAGATTAATAAATGGTAGGTAGGTAGGTTCGGATTTCTTTTCTGCATTTATTATTGAATAAGTCTCATCGAGACAATGGAAGATGCTAGAATTGATCAACTTACTACCTCAGGCACTCTCATTCTCACTCTCCTTTATTTTATGTCATTATTCTCATGTCATGCATATTGCATATCTTGTTACATTGAGGACAATGTAAGATTTTGGTTGGGGGGTGAGATTCCTTAGATGAATCTACTAGCTTTTGTGACATTTCGAGCAATTATCTAGAAATTTTTTTATTTTTTTGAAAATTCAAAACTCCTTCGAAAGACCATGTTTCTATGCACTTGGGATGTCATAGGTATGAGAGGATGAGAAAAGAATTGATATGATTTTGAGACCTCTAAATTAGCTTAAATATAATAATTTTGTATATGAATTCCCCTATTTATATGATCGATAGAAAATTTGAACACTTTTGAGCCTAGTTCACATTACATGATTCTCATGGTTTGAAGGGATTATGTAGATTTGTAGATTGGCTAGACTAAGATCTAAGCTGTTAAAGAACCAAGCCGGGGAACTTTGTCCATCCTTGTTCATGTGAAAGAAGAGAAAAGAACGAAAGATATGGATTTCTAAAAATCCTATCTAATGTATATGAAAAAGAGAAAGAAAGTATGGTTGTTCATTGAATACTTGTTGACAAAAAATTCGAAAATGGCTACCTATTACCAACTAGGGGATGGTCTACCCGTAACCAAAGCTGAAAATGAGAAGTAGTGTGAAAGCCGTCGGATGAACGGTAAGATTAATTCTTGTCATAGGTATTTGGTTAAGCTGTACACCTTTAGATCTTTAGTTTAACTTGTCTATGAAGAAGGTAATCCTGAAAACTTAAGAGATGAACATCCACTATGCACACTAGGGTAAACTTGTTCGAATTCTTCTATTTATCAATCAATCAGTGGAAATTCAATGCGAACACTTGTTATGTTTAGGGAATTTAAGATCTCAACTTCTATCACCTAGTTTTTCTGAATTTTGCGCTCGTATGTCTTGGAGTTTATAGAAGCATAGTTTCCGAAAGAGAGCTGGGTTTTGGAAAGTTGGACTTGTTTCACGCATGTTTTGCTCGAGACTAGTAAAATACTGGTTGGGGGTGTGTTGGGCCATGAATATTACATGTTTTATCCCATTTTCATCATCACATTATGCATGGTTTTCATGTTTAAAGACTTATCTAATACATGTTTTTTTTATTGTAGGAATGAGAGAGAGACTTCACCAACATGATGGCAAAAGAGTCACTTTGTATGCATTGAAGATCAATAGAACAAGCGCCAAAAGGTGGAGGAAAGAAGAAGAAAGAAAGAGAAGAGAAAAAGAAGAAAATATGAAAAAATATCTCCAAGACCTGTCCCAAGATCGGTCGCAGACAGGTCTACACTAGTCTAGAAATACAAATCTTGCTGGACTGTTTTTGTGTTTCTCAGACCGGTCGCTAGACCGGTCATCAGACAAGTTTAAGGTGCTCCAGAAAATCTGATTTTCAATTTCGGGTTTCCAAATTACGGAAGGACTCCGCGGATTCTTGAAGTTTTCAAGTCGGTGCTGGATTTTTCTTATAAAAGGCCACCTCCACTCTCTTCCTAAGGCATCTAGCAACGTGGGGAGCAAAGGATTTAAGACCCAGGATGCTTCTTAGCCTCCTACAACTAGTTTTCTTCTTCTTTTAGTTCTAGTTCTAGTTTGTTTTTATGCTTTTCATTAGCTAACATCTTAGCTAGAGCTAAGAGGTGAAGCTTATAGTTTTCTTAGATGGGTTGATTCATTTTTAAGGTTTAAAGTTTGAATTTAATGTTGAACAATGACTTGCTTAAGTTTGAATGAAGTAAAAGTTCGTTTTTCTTTATCTTATGAAGACTCATGGATGTTTGGAAGAATCATGCTTTACTACTTAGTTGTTTTGCAAGTTCTAGACCTGTACGCTCCGAGGAATTGCATTTAAGACACTCTAGACTTGGATCTTCATGTGGGAACTTTAAATCAAAGTTCTATCTTTTCTAAAAATTCTGAAATATGTGTTGGGTATTTATGTGATTTGAATCAAGTTCAAATCATTGTGAATTAGTTAAGTTTTGTGACAGGGTTTAATGATTATCATGGTTGTGATTTTAATCTATTAGAACTAGGATTGACCTATGCAATTGAGTGTGCTCAAGTCCTAACTTGAATTAAGGAAATCATGTTGATGAACAACACATGTGTTGGATTGTTTTGATAATATAACCGCTCTATAATCCTACTGGATAGGATTTGATTTCGATTCTAGTTGAGTAATTAAGAAACCTATACGAATTATATATAAGTGGATCCTTGATGCTCTAGTTCTCCTTATTATCAGATTTTTCTGTTTTATGTTTAAAACTGATTTCATAAACTCCTCTTAGATTCTAGTTATTGTGATAGTTCGAATCATTTACCTCTTTCCTTGTGAATTGACCTCAGTCTTACCGAGATTATTACTACATCGCAACCCTACACTTGGGGAAGCGAACACGTAATTGAATCTGACCAATCAAGGGTCTTTCGTCATCGTACACTAAAGTAACAACACTCAATTTCTTCTTCCTTTACAGAAGAGGAGAGTAGCTAAGGGTACAAGGAATCACTGCGGGATTGACTATTCGCACATTGCAATGATTAGATTGAATTAAAGTAATCTGTATGTAAAAGGTCCCATCATGTAGCTACAATCCACAACGCAAAGTAGAAAATACTAGGTATACGTTGGATCTACAATATGCAGGTCGTTTAATGAGGTATGACTCATCTCATATCCTCACGATTTGACTTTTAATTCAAGCCATAACATTAATCGCATGAAGAGTAATGATGCGATTATGTTATTTAACTTGATCAGTCTTATTTTCAATCTTTTAGTACTGAAGCTGGATACGACTCACTCATATCCTAATCCTTGGGAGGTTCACACCTCAATGCATGAATATTACCCCAAATGTACCTCTCTTATACATTGAGGGTTGATTAACCCATGTGAATGGGTGATCGGCCTACTAACAAAGGTAGAAATCCTACATGATCTCAAGGTAAATGCTGATGATTTACACACCTAGTCTATATAAGTGCTCAGTACTAAATAAAAGGAATGTATTATTCATTAATGAAAGATTAAATGTACATTATACAAGCGTATAGTTCAAGCTCTCCTCAATCCCATCTGTCTGACGTGAACCTAGAATAGATCTCTTGCAATAGGCTTCGTCATGGGATCAACCATCATCTCCTTGGTAGGAATATAGTTGAGGGTGACCTTCTTATCTCTCACTTGATAACAGACATAATGATACTTAATCTTAATGTGCTTGGACTTCTGGTGGTGTTTTGAGTTCTTTGCCAAGTCAATGACAAATTTATTGTCTATCCTCAATGATATAGGCTCACAAATGCCTGAAACAACACTCAAAGCTAGTAAGAATCTTTGAATCTATACACACTCTTAAACTGTAGTATAATATACAATGTACTCGCCCTTCATAAATGAAAGGGTTGTGGACATTTGTTTTTCTTTTTTGACCATGAGATAGCTACCCCTCGAATCAAGAAAACATATTCTAAAGTAGACTTTCCTTCATTAGCGTCATTACCCCAAACGGCATCTAAATATCCTTTTCGCTCAAGATTTGTGCCTTCATAACACAAAATCATATCCTTAAGTTCCTCTGAGATGTGGAATGTGTGTTTAACGGCTTGCCAATGAGATCGTTTCAGGTTACTCTGGTAACGGTTAACTATGAAAACTGCGTAAGTAATATCTGGTCTGGTGTAAAGCATATCATACATTAAGCTGCTTACTGTGCTCACATAAGGTACTGAAGATAACCAATTTTTCAACTTCAGTCTAAGCACACAATTTCTTGTCTAGCTTGGTAGATTTCTCCATAGGAGTTTTAATGACTTTTGAATTTTTCATCCATAAATGCTCTAAGAGTTTTTGTATGTAAGTGACTTGAGATAAACTTAAGAATCTCCTAAGATGGTTGTTAGAATTGAAAAAATACTCAAGGCAATTTTCTGTGTATTGTTGCTCTAGGGTTCTGAGTAATAGAAACATTCATAGACAATCACAAGCATTCACAAAAGATACATAAGAAGAGATATCGCAAAGTAAATTTTATTCCAGAGATTCTGAGATCTTGTACATTCCAGGCTGTGATCTGGCACGAGCCCTTAATTACATCGAGTGATCGATGACCCTTGATTAAAAGGCAAAAGACTAGTCAGTAGGGACTATGGTCTTAGAGTTTGCAGTCGTAGAGCCTGTATTTATTTTGTTATAAACTGAACCATCTTTGTATTAGTCAAATGTCTATGTCCCATGTTTTGACCGGAGATCCGGGCTGAGACTATCAGGGTTTATGACTGAGAGGGACGACTCTGGGCTCGCGCCTGTCATGTTTGGACAGGTGACCCCGGGATGTTTGATATGCAGTTGTGTGTACCTGAATAGACCAACCGACGGATGCCGTTTGAGTGGGTAGGGCATCGACTGTTGTATTATGGCAATTCATAACAATTACTTTGTAGAGAATTTGAACTCTTTGATATGGTTTATTGTGATAATCATAATCCCATTTGTCTAGCTTTCGACCCTAATCGGGTCATATCTTAAAGTACATGTGAATAATGATACATTTGTATAGTCCTGGATGATGCGGCTTCTTTTCGAGAAGTTATTTCATTCATCGCATTGAATCGGGTCCAACCTCGAAGGTACATAATTCTTATTCATTTAGAGATCCCAAAATAACCGTTTAACCATTCCATTGCATCCGAAACTCTCGAAATATCCAAAATAGGTTCAAACGGGACTTGAAAACATTTAAAATTGAGTCTGACGCGCCCGTAAACACTTTCTGGAATTCGCTGATTTTTTGGGTGCGTGGGACCTAATTTACGGGTGCATGGGCTCCAACGCACCTTTAAATTAGTGATTTGATATTTGATGAATTTATGGATGCGTGGGGCCTTTTTCGGGTGCGTGGGATACCAATATGCAAATCTAAATTACATCGAATTTATGGACGCATGGGACCCGAATTTATGGACGCGTGGGCCATTTTTCGGGTGTGTGGGAGTCCGACGCACTTGTCTGAATTAGGTCAAATCTATGGACGCGTGGTACCCAATTTTTTGGTCGCGTGAGCTATTTTTTTGGGTGCATGGGAGTCCGACGCACTTGTCTGATTCATTATTTTATGGATGCGTGCCCACACTTATGAATTTTCATAATCCAGAACTGTGGTGGTCGGAGTAAGCTTCCGATGGGGGACGCCGGTGATCGAAAAGGAATTCCGGTGACCAGAAAGGGTTTTCGATGATCGGAAAGGGATTCCGGCATGGGTTTCCAGTGGGGATCTCAATTACTCAAGGGATAATAGCTCTCTCTCTTGAAAAATGTACAAATGAATAGTCGGGCGGGGTATTTATACTAAAAAAATACTCAAACTCGACCAATGAGCGGTTGCCACGTGCCACACACTCCGAAAATACCCCCAACGCACCTCAAAATCGATGCTCAGAGGTCCAACGCACCCTTAAATAGTTTTTGAAATTGGATGAATTTTTAGGTGCGTGGAACCCCATGCACCTAAAAATGAGATCCTGAAATGTGTCGACTTTCTAGGTGCATGGGCCTATTTTCGGGTGCGTGGGACCCGAATTTATAGACACGTAGGACCTCGATATAGCCATAAATCACTTTCTGATTGTGTTGAATTTACGGGTGCTTGGACTCATTTTTGGGGTGCATGGGAGTCCGATGCACCCTTAAAGCATTTATCTGATTTTGATGAATTTTCAGTGCGTGGGACCCGAATTTATGGGTGCGTGGGAGTCCAATGCATCCATAAATGAGTTTTTGATTTTGTTGATTTTATGGGTGCGTGGACCCGATTTTATGGATGCGTGGGACTTCAATACACTCATGTATGAGTTTGTGGTTTTATTGATTTTTCGGGTGTGTGGGTACCTGAATTTATGAGTGCGTTAACGGACTTTTAAATGCTCCAAATTGGGTTTTGAATTTTGATGGGTTTGTGAGGCCCGCTTGATGATGAAATCACATGCACTGTTCACCATAATTCATAATGAAGATATCGACTTGATTTCGGATGGTTCCAATCACGGTGATTTACGGTGCCCGCCAGAGATTTCAGTCAAAATTGGCTAAGTAAGGGGATTTTTGTAAATCTCCATTTTGCTTGCGTTTAGAGGGTATTTTGTGGATTCTTTTGGAGGTGCATGGCCATTTTATTTGTTTTGAGGGCCCCTACATTTTAGGACCCCAACAATGGTCTTGATGATTTTTACCCCAAAAATAAAGTTGACTTTACCAAGTTCTTTCATCTCAAAGCTCGAGAAAAATTAATCTTTAGTCATCATTAATAGTTGCATGTTAGTACTAGCTAGTAGGATATTGTCTACATATAGAGATAATATCAGAAAAGATCTTCTAGACCGTTTCTATATACACAATGATCTTCTTGACTCATTGTGAATCCGAAAGTGGTGATGGCTAAGTGAAACCTCATGTACTACTGTCTTGAAGATTGTTTCAACCTATAAATAAATTTTAATAGCTTGTAGACTTTCTTTGGATGCTTTTTGTCCATGTAACCCATTGGTTGTTGCATGTATATATCTTTATCTAAATCACCATTTAAGAATGTGGTCTTTACATTCATCTGATATAACTCCAAGTTTAAACTTATGACAATGGACACGATCATGCAGATCAAGGAGAATTTTACAATAGGTGAAAAAGTCGCATCGTAATCAATGTCTTCTTTCTATATAAAACATTTAGTAACCAACCGTATTTTATACTTGTCCATCTTTCTTTTGATCTTAAGTACCCACTAGTTACCTATTGCTTTACGATTGAAAGACAGATCTATAAGTTTTCAACTTTATTCTTCTCTATGGAAGTGATCTTCTTGTCCATGGCAGTCACCTAATCAGTTAAAGTTTGAGACAAAGGTGCATTCTGATAAGAATCAGGTTCATCATCGTCAATCACAACGAAAGAGTAAGACTGATCCTTAATATCGAAGTATCATCGAAGAATCAATCCTTTTTCATTTCAACGAAACTCAGGAACTTGTTGAGATGTATTTCCATTGTCCTGATGATCTATGTGAGTATCTCCATTTTAAGAAGCAAAACTTCCACTCTCCTGAGATACATCAGGAATTTTAAAAAGTTTTATCGCAACCTTTTGCTTCTTTCGGTTAGGGTACATGTCTTCGACAAAGGTCACGTTCTGATCCATCCTTTATGGTCCTCATAAACTAGAACATATCCCTTTGAGTGCATGTGGTACCTTATGAATATGTACTCAATAATTTTACTATTAAGTTTACTTTTATGCAGAATAGCCAACAAAACATACCTCAAAGATCCCTATGGGCGTAGATTAATTAGAGAATGAATTCTCCCAATCCACATCTCATATGGGGTCTTAGGAACGAATTTAGGCGAGACTCTATTAAGGATGTAGACAAGTGTTAAAAGTGAGTCTCCTAGAATTTGGTATAGAAATTGGCATGACATGTGCCATCATTGATCTAACCATATCTAATAGTGTCTTATTTCTTCTCTCTACAACTCCATTTTATTGTGGAGTATAAGTCATAGTGTACTGCTGGACGATGCCAACGTTTTCATAGTATGATTTAAATGTTTCAGATGTGTACTCGCCACCTCTATCAAATCTAAGGACTTTAATCTTTATCTTAAGCTAATTTTCTACTTTAACTTTGAATTTAAGAAAACAATCAAAATCCTCATATTTGTGTGAGATGAGATATACATATCCATAGTGCGAGTAATCGTTAATGAAAGTGACGAAGTATTGACATCTATTTATAACACGTAAATTCAAGGGTCCACAAATATTCAAATGGATTATCTCTAGCAGACCATTAGACCTAACCACTATATGGAAGATTTTTTTTAAGTCTTTTCGAAAAAAATAGAAAATCAAATTTGGATAATGAACCTAATTGACCAAAACATGCTAGTCTTGTCATACGGTCCTTTCCAATGTGACTTAATCTCGCGTGCCATTTTATGGATTCGGATATTATAGATTCATTTGACATAGCAGATAAATCAAGAGGTGCATCTTCATTATCTATGTTTAAAATAAATAAATCTAAAATCAACATTTTCCCATGCACATATGAGGTTTTTAAATCTTAAAGAAACTCTTGTCCCGAAAAAATAAATATCAAAGCCATCAACTAACAACCTAGAAACAGAAATTAAACTCTGACGCATGCCTGATGTAAAAAGAGTATAATGGAGGATTATTTTCTGCCCAACACGCATACGAAGATGATAAATGTCAATTTCTAGCATGTCTTTAGCAGCATTATTTCCCATGTACACCTTGTAACTTCTCGTAACTACAGTCAAAATTTCTCAAGTCCTTGATGATCACGTGTCACGTGCTTTGTTGCGCCTGAATCCAAATTTGATTGTTCGATAGAGTATCAACGAAAAAGATTTCAAAACAAACGCCTACAAACAAATAAATTATTTGATGACTTAGGAATTACCGTCTTTTTGTTGGAGCATCGACGGATGAAGTGACAGGAGTTTCTACAGAGGAAGCAAACTATGTTTGACTTTCTCGATTCTTCTTTCTTTTCCTTTTCTTAGGGTTAGGAGGTGTCATGGACTTTTGTTTTTTATCGTTCTTCTTCACCTTCTTACGAGGTTTAGACCGCTTTCATTAGATTTTTTACTTATTGGTCTCTATCGCAAAAGCCCTGTCCAAACCTGGCTGAATTGTATTCATTTTAACCTTTCATACTGGATGGCCACAAAAGTCTTTGAACATAGTGATAGAATTGGTTTGGTTCAAAATCATTTTGATTGGAGCCCAAGATTCGGGCAATGAACAGTGTTTTAAGATTATCTTTTGATTTTCAGTCAATTTGCACCCCACATTCCTAAAGGCGCCTATCATCTACTCTGTCTTGCAGATATGATCTTTGATGACGCAGTTGACTACCATCTTGTATTCTTAGAACTCTAGTTCCATTGCCTGAACTTTTGCATTTAATTTCCGTGCATAGGCATTTTCTAGTGCATTCCAGATTCCTTTAGCGGTCTTATGCACTTCATACGTCGGTATAAGTTCTTTATGCATGGTGCTAATCAGGACATTATGGGGCAGAACGATTTTATTTACGCCACTTATTGCAGCAATTCATTGTGGCCTTATGTTCTCCTAGATTTTCATCCTCATTCATTATAAGTTCTTCTTGAACCTCGTATAGAGTATGTGAAATATCGTCCTCGTCTAGAAGGCTCACACTATGAGAGACCAGTCATCATAGTTGTCGTCGTCAAGTTATAAGAGTGATCAATCCATCTTAGGCGAGATCTGAAAGTCTATGAATTCGAATAGGTGGTGCAGATCAACCAAGTTCGTTCAAATAAGATGAATATGACGCTATTATAATAATCTATTTGTAAAACTATCAACCCACCATTACGGGTGCTTGCATCATTTAGTAGAGAAGTCAAGCTCCCATTCAGGTTATGCACAACCTTTAATTATAATGATAATTTTAGTATAAGTTTTCTATTATCTAATGAAAATGGGGCATAAATCTAATCACATCAGCCTAATAGTGACACACATACTAATCTTATCATTAGATTTAAAGAAAACAAGTGTTAAGATGAATGGAAAATTCGATTATCACAATTAATCGCGTCCATTTCCAATGGATGCGATCATCACCGTTAATGATCACCGTTGATGATGGATCCTTTCATCAACGTTAATCATCATGGTTGATGATGGTTCCACTTACAAGTGGACTCATGATTAATAGTGATTTGATGGATTTAGAGAGGGATCTATATACTCGTGAACACATACGTGCAATAATGCATGCACACATTCATTTACAATCAAGGAATACGTGGGGTTACACATTTCAGTTATATCATTAAAAATGTGTGGCCCACCTAACATGATTACTAATATGTACACGATCACAAAATATACCATAATTAAGATTATGAAATTTTAAAATTTTATCATTTTATGTCATCTTATTTTAATATATATATATACATCGATCATCACTTTCATAAAAGATCTTGACTGTTAATAATAAAAATGGACCGCACCATCGGTTAGATCTCGCTGAAAAATTTAAAGTCACTTCCCAACACTTGGCCTAAATCAGCCCACAAATGGCCGATTAAAGGCTCTTAATGAGATACCCTTAATCTTGAAATGAAGTGATTTGGGCTTCTAATCCGAGCCATTACAATTTATGTATAAATATGGGGCCCATCAAGGCTGTCCAAACTCTCGTGGATAGCATATGATGGTTTTAAAATTTTGGCACAAATGATAAATTTGGATGGCCACAAAAAAATATAGATTAGTTATATATCGGGTTAAAGGTCTTGAACTCAAATTTCGGCCCAATTATTATTAGAGACCTTGCACAATACTTAAACAAGAGTTTAATTCAAGTGGAAGAATATTTTAAACCTTGTCCAAAAATCCATTTCTCATTCTCCAGCTATTTAAAAATCTAGGTTGTGCAATGGGTCCACAAAACCCACTTTGCCAGACCGATTACAAGTTAGGCCTAATAAATAAAGCCCCAAAACCTCTCTTCTTCTTCATCATCTTTCTCTGAGTTATTAGGTCTGAAAAACAACCTACTTAGTCTCTTAAATGGGCTGAAAACCCAGTTGTCCAGGCCCATTAACAGCAAGCCCACAACCCATTTCTCCCTCTTCTTCTTCACTAAGGTTTGGTTAAACCCATCAAATAAAAAATTAACTAGGTAAAGGGGAGATTTAGAGATTGTTTGAGATCTCTAGATACCAATCTAAAGATTGAGAAAGGGAAGAAATGAGCCAGCATTTAACATTGGATGTGCAATTGCGGTTGTAGATGGCAGTCATGCATTCCACAAGGGAAGAAGGGGAGAGAGAGGAAGAAAGATTGAGACAGAGGGAGCGAGCGAGAGAGAGAGAGAGAGAGAGAGAGAGAGAGAGAGAGAGGGCGTGCTCACACGGCTATCACTACTTACGACAACGGCCATGGTTGTTGCCCTGCGGTTGCGGTTACTGTCACATATGGAGAGAGAGAGAGAGAGAGAGAGAGAGAGAGAGAGAGAGAGAGAGAGAGATGGCTGGTATTGCAGCCCCCACCAGGGAGGTTTTCTCTATCAAAGCCAGCGGTGGTTATCACTATTGTTTTCCAATCTCAAATGGTTCATCTCTTCTTTCTTTCTCAATTTGGTAAGGTTGGAAGAAAAAACCCATTTCATTCATCAATCTCTCACTTTGCTCCGTTTTAACAAAAACCTTTCATGTTATATTTCTGAATTTAATCTAGGTTATAAAAAGCCTCAAATCTCTTTGACCAGATATTAATCCAGATTTCAAACCCACTTTTTGGTTCAAGCCCTCAATTTCTTAATACAGGTACTTTAATATTAATCTCATTTTTATTAATTCCTTTTTCATCAAATAATTTTAATTCCATTTAAACATATAAAAATAATAAGATAAATTGAATATTATAGATGTTGAGAAAAAATAATGATTGATTATATTAAAATAAAAGAACTTAAATAAAATAAAAATTTCGATTTATGATAAGGACACCTACCTCAATGCGTTTTATTTACCTAAGTCGGAGATCTGACGATGATAGCTCCGATATCACTGAAAGTCAGTGCAGAAGAGTGGGCCTACAGGATTCGAAGGTTTCCAATGATACTTAGTAGAGAAATGTGATCAATCAAAGGATAGGTAAGTTTTATCAGTAGTAATTCTATAAGTGAATCTGAACCATCAATGGATTTTAGGTTTGTGTGCTTACTTCCATATGACACCCCACAAAAATATTTTTTACACATCAATTATGTGATTGTTCATAGTTTACATGGGTGATAATAACAAGTGTAAAATTGTGGAGATTGGAGATATTAGAATCATTATGTTTATAATATCACACATACAATTTCGGATGTGTAGTGTATAACAGAGTTGCAGAAGAGTATTATATCATTGAAAAAGTTTAATGAAGACGACGATAAGCTTTCTGATAAAAGGGTGAATTAAAGATTATAAAAGGAACAATGGTAATTACAAAGAGAGTTGATGGGCGGTTTATATTGATTGATTGCAAATACTGTAGTTAGCAATGTTATTATTGTCAACATCGCGACAGACTTATTGGTGTTATATCCTGAAAATCTAATTTTATTAGACCTCAATTTATATGGCATGATACATTTCATTATTCTTAATTAATTCTTATGGAACATGTTTGTGTGGATTTGAGAGGCATCACCTCTGATGTTCTTAGAACTCAAGATTGGATACATCGGCTTGGCAGCTAAGAGAGAGTGTTTTTTCATGGATTTCATTATCTTGGCCATAATCATATAGGTTCTTAAGTATACTTGTGGTTTCATTGGATGGTCATCTTATATAAGGGGATTAACTTAGTGTCAGGATGGATAGTCTCCAACCATCAGGGACAGCTTGGTGTCGGTTTGCCTCATTCCCTACCCCACATAAGTGTGTAAGTGAGTCATGGAAGGTTCCTAACATTGGGCCTTTGGTCACTTGCATTGGCATTAATCATTTAAAATTATCAAGACTGAGAGACCCATCATGCTAGACTTGAATAAGCTTGGGCGTACACTAGATTCGTTAAAATCCCCAAAACCTGAGGATATACAAATGGAGAGACCCTAATTGATCATGCTATGACTCTCCTTACAAGGCTTCTACATACCCCACTGAAAGTGGGTGTAGCTGAGTTTCTTTATCAGGATCCTCGACATATGCACAATTTAACATGAGATCCACTTGTTTTTTTGGGACATGAATAAGCCATGAGTAGATAGTTAATATTATATTTTGATGATCCATCAAGTGTTTAAAAGGCCGTTCGATACCTCTACGGTTTTCAATTGGTTAACCGAAGTTTTTCAACCATTGATTTTCATTTTTGACCATTGACTTGTTTTAAATTACACTTAATAGACATCCAATGGTTGGGATTTGATATGATCCATACTTTGGGTGGCATGAAAATTACCTGGGGATGATGACCACTGATAGTGGAGGAATTTGGATGGTGGTGGTGCATGGATTAGGCAGGTATGTAAACATTCTTCACAATAAGGTACACGATGTTGTGTAGGACGGTAGAGCACCATGTGAGTGCATCCTACAACAACCCTAATTTCTCCCACTTAAGATCTTATTTTAGAGGAAGAGAGAGTGCTAAGGACGTCCACACCTTCCCCCGTTTGGTTGTCTAAACTAGAACAAAGGAAGAGAGAGAAAAGAGAGAAGAAAAGAAAAGAGAAAGTGAGAGAGGTGGCCACGCCTAGTACTCTCATTGTCCACACATCCACACTTTGTGTGTGGAGTCCGTCTCTCAAACGGCTTAAGGATCAGATCTAGCCCCTACTAATATTTGACTAAGTCTCCCCATCACCTTTGTTTAGAATAGATCTAGGAGAGACTCCTTAGTTTGGGAGATTGATAGCAATACATGATCGATGGTTTTATGTTAGGAATTCATTAATAAAATAGATTTTTCTATTTTCTTAGGAACATGGACAAATCTAAATAAGGATCCTTATTAACTAATTAAATTTAGATATTTGAAAACCATTTATTCCATAGCATTTTAAAATCCTCCCATCTTATTAGTATCAGTGGTCTCGTTCTTATATTCACGCATGTTTCTGTATTTTTTACCATTCTGATGAGAGCACTTGTTTATTCTACTAACTGACCAGATTTTTCTACCTATGATGATGAATATTTGTTTAGATTTTAGGGTGATTGGGTGTAAGGATTTAGAGATCCATTCCTTTCAATTTTATCATACCACCGACAATGTAAATTAACTTGATCATTTTGGACATATGGGGTTGATATAATCCATCAATTATATGCAGATGTGTGTGGCATGTTTAATTATGTTGATTGGTGGGTTTGATGTATAATGGATGACTTGAATTTTTATTATTTTAAAATTTTATGTCTACATGGTAGATTAAAGGGGGGTCATTTTAAAACCGTGCATGTAGAGGGGGGAAAATGGGTTTTCTTGACTTTAGGGGTTGTCAATATATGGGAGAATGGGAAAGGATGGGGTAGTTTAGGAATTGTAGTAGCATTGTAGGTAGTTATAGTTGGAGTATTTATGTCATTTGAAAATGATTTGTAATGATGTAATTTTGGAAAAAGAAAAAGGTTATTTAAGCATGGTGAAATTGCCGTATAAGTTTGATTACCACTCTAGTAGAAGCAAGAAACCTTGTTTATGTCCTAGAAGGGGGTGAATAAGACACTTTTAAAATTTCAATTTAAACAAGTAAATTAGCATACAAGGTAATCAAGAGAATTCATAAGACAGACATGATAGTATGGACAACATCATTGAGTCAATTACACAAACACTAGATATGCAGGTAATCTATCTATATGCAAGATTTATGAGTTTAGATTGTATATATTTCTAGCATATGAGAAACGATTTATCTAAATCATTGAAGAGACATAATCAAATGCAAGTACATAAATAAGATTCATTCATCCTATAATACATGATATATAATGGTTTGGCTACGTGCCTACTCCACTCCCGGTTGACCCACTCACTCCTTGAGTGGTCAGATTTCACTATCTTAATGGTTTTAAATGAGGTTTACCAAAAACCTTTATAACTTACATAATGTAGGGGCATTTTCACACCGGGCTCAAGTGGGGTAGCCTATGTGAGGTGAAGGCACACTCGGGGTGGGGTAGACCATGCGAAGCGGCTATACCATGCGAAGCGGGACCCATGCGAGGTGGGTTGGCTGACGAAGGAGGGTTAGACTAGGGGCCTGGCTTGGCCTGGGCTATGAGATAAAAGGATATTCCGTGCCTCCTCCATCAGCTCTGTAGCTTTTGGTGATTTGGTCGGATGTCCTACGTCAAATTGGTATCAGAGCGGGAGGTCTCGTGTTCGAGACTCCTCACCGAAGGTGATTAATGAAGGGGCATTTTCACACTAGGCTCGAGTGGGGCAGCCTGTGTGAGGTAGGGGCACACTCGGGGTGGGGTAGATCATGCGAAGCGGCTACACTGTGCGAAGCGGGACCCATACGAAGTGGGGCGGCTCACGAAGGAGGGTTCAACCGGGGCCTGGCCTGAACATCACTACACAAGGTCTAAACTTCCGACACCCGTCGATGGCCAACACACAGACTTATCCTACTTAGGATTTGTCCAACATAAATACTTGTCCGACTTAAGGACTTGTCCTACATAAGGACTAACTTGAGTTTGGGTCTTCAAACTCTGAAACCCAAATCTCTACATAAGAGATAGTTTTTTTGGACTCTGGCACTAAGAAATACTTAGTTGGATGAGCCCCTTGAAAGTGCCTTGGATGAAGAAGCTTCAGCTTGCACGAACGACTCATTTAGCGCTCTCAATCAGCAACCTTACATTGAATGCTCACTCGTAACTTTCAAGGTGAGGGATTAGGGTTTGGTTGAAACCTTCTTTAGGATAGGGCTTTAATGAAGAGAGAGAGAGAGAGAGAGAGAGAGAGAGAGAGAGAGAGAGGTTTCACCAAGATCATCATCAATGACATTAATGACAAGAGATATAGCTATTTCGAGTTAGGCTTAAGAGCCATTAATGAGAGTTTGAGTTCATGTTTCAATCCAAGCTTTGAATGCTCATTAATGTTGCTCAAACTAACATGGATTGAACAATGAACTCAAAGGATTAAAGCATTTGGCAAGAAGGGATAAAGAGTAAATGACCTAGCCAAGCTCTAATGGTTTTTCTCCTTGGTAGAGACAAAGATCTAGCCAAAAGGATAAATAAGCATGCTAGCAATGGCTAGAAAATAACCATATCGATGGCATCGAAGAAAGGTTTGATTGGATCAAAGTTTTGTCCAGAGAGTTTCATTTTGCTGAACAGAGAATTTTGATGGATCGAAGGGTGTTTCGATCGCATCGAAAAATGCTATGATGGATCGAAGTGTACAGTCCGATGCCATTGTGATTTTGTCTAAATATGTTTTAAGTTTGTTGGACCAATGTACGATGGACCGAAACTTTACTTCGATGGATCGAAGTGCATGTTTCGAGGGATCGAAACACCATTCGATGGAATCATGATTTTGTCTAGAGAGGTTTTAAATTTGCTGGAAAAACTTCATGATAGATCAAACTGACTTTTCGATGGAATTGAACTACCATCGAAATGTTTTACGATGGATCGAAGTTCCATCGAAAAATGCATAGTGAATTTCCGTCGTTGTTTTCTCTGCACTTTCTCTCATGAGTCCAAGGCTGATCAAGTTGGACTGGGGCTCTATTCAAATGGCGAAGGGATCTTCCTAAGGGGGTTCAAGCCATCTAGAGACTAATGTTTTGGGGTTTACTAAGTTGGGAAGAGTATAGGATTTGCATTCAAGCTCGGCACTTACGATCTTCATTTGTTTCTTTAAGCCGAGGATGTTGGGGGTCTTCAAGTCTTCAATCTTCAGCTTCCAATGGGCTCACCGAACTGACGACTCACGTGACACACTAATTGACAAACATATGCACTTACAATCTCCCCCTTTGTCAATTATATGACAAAACCTACCTACATTTCATGGACCATACCAATGACATCCCTAAACCCAAAACTAAAACAAATACAACCTTTTATATTGTTTACATGGCATAGACAAGATTTAGGTGACTTGAATTACAAAATTTGGACATGTACAGACACAATGTACAGACGCTTGTCTTCACAAGATCCCCTAAATTCTTGCACACCAAAGACTAGCAAAAAGATAACATCGACCTTTGGTGGGATTATTCTCCCCCTTTTTGTCAGTCATTGACAAAAGTTAGTACAAATTTAACAATAAGTGAAGAAAATATATCAAGACATGATAGAGAAATGAGATTAAGCATGAAGCACATGGGAATTAAAAGCTAAACAGACTAATGGTCACAAAGAGATATACATATATAAGCAATTAAAACATATGGCATTTAACCCAATCAACCAACCTTCCCACATCATGTATATTATGACCAAGACCATTAGAACTAGTGATAAAAAAAATAGGCAAGTAGCCATATGTAAGAATTATGTATCATTATACATAGAAGATAAGACTTTGAATGAATTTATCATTAAAATCAAGTCATAAAAAGGGCATGTAGCCCTAACTATCCAACCATCCCAAACATAAGTATAACTATCAAAAGCATATATATGTATAAGTTATTAAAGGAGCTATCAGGCATATATAACCATCAAAAGAGTTAAAGTACTATAAGTCATCCATCAAAATGAGCATGTAACCCTCGACATCCATCCATCAACTAGAAATAAAGTACCAAACCCATAACAAAATGTAACATATCACAATTCCTCATCATAGGTCGCTAAAAAGATACTCCGACCTCGATGAAATAAAATTAAATCCTGACCTAACAGACACAAACCTAAAACTAGTGACTGAATCGACACTACTCCAAATATCTAACTGGGAGGTCCAGGTCTGGAGATGCCATCATGTTGGCATGTCACTGCAGTGGCAATGCTCTAAATGGTCTCTTGGGAGGATTGGAAAATCGCCTCCATCCTGGATTAGATGCTCTCCGTGCGCTGTGCTCTCCTCCTGAAGGATCCCAAGCCTCTCAATGATCTGAGCCTGTCCTGTAGATTGCTAGGCAAGTGTAGCATGCTCACTGGATGAAAAAGGCCGAGTCGCTAGAGCTCTCACTAGACCTTGGCGTCGTACGGATAGTCATGTAGGTGTCTGAGTTGGTGCAGAGATCACGACCTGAGACTCTCCTTGTGTCTCGGATACACCCTCCTGAGACTGGGCGTGGCTATGAGCTGCATTGGGAGAGGCGTTGTCATCTTTATCCTCGTTCGGAAGGTCCATTTTATTAATATTGAACTTGGAGAACATCCTCCTAGGGATAGGTGTGCCAACAATATCAGGGAATCCACAATCTCGAGCAAGGAGACACGTGATATGCCCGAATGGAATGTTCACTTTGAGACTGTATTTTAGGGAATCCATAATTTGGAGAAGAATGGGTGCAGGTAATTAAACATAGGCGAGTACCATTATCGACATGATAAAGAATGTTGACCATGAATGGGATAAGGTCGGAACGGTTGGAACTCCTCGGGTAGACATTTGTAGCAAATATGTGGTGCAACACTCTAAATTTGTTTGACATATCGGATGCTCGAAGGGCACTACCCTGAACCCACTCGGGACTTTCACCATTGCACAGAGAACGAGTCCAATAAGCCCTTAGCCCCAAATCGCTATGATCATCATCGGGTTGAGGCGCTTCGAACGACGGAACACTGATCACCTGAGCTACCCTCTCAACATTGATGGGAACGACCCTTCCCTGAACCACAACTTCACAAGAAGGCGGAGACCCTTGGGAGTTAATGATTTTCGAGAGGAATCTTGAGGAAAAACTTGGCCCCCAAAGTTGAAAATGGTATCCCATTTGATGTTTCTTAGCATGTTGGGAATCCCGAAGGGTTGAGTACAAGCCACATCGATGCCTCTCTCATAGATGATGCTACGAGATGAGAGTCGTTCATAGAAGGCATCGCAAACAAGCACCTCTAGAGCCGTAGGAGGTGGATTTTGTGGGGCATGAGGCTCAAAGGAAGGCCGAGATGTGTGAGAGGTCCTTGAAGTTAGCAATTTTTTAGACCTCATTTTGCTAGCGGTCCGACATCTATCTTAGGCTTACCTTTCGAATCCTTAGGCATAATGTGGAGTGAAAGAAGCAAGGAATCCAAAGGAACATTGGAATGCTCAAGAAAAAATCGAAATCCTAAGGAAAAACCTTAGCAATTGAATGTAAAAACCCCAAACTTTACTTGAGAAATGATGGAAGATCAAGGAAGAAGATAGAAGATGATGCCTTGACGATGGATTTGAGCCTAATCACGTGTGATTGAGGTTGGATTTGACCAACGAAGGAACCGTAGGAAGCTTCAGAGCTCTTTGAAAGAGAGGGGAATGAAACAGCCAGCCTAAACGTTCGGGCGTTTTAAACCATTGGGCGTCATTATGATGGATTGAACCTAGTTCGATGCCATCGAAAATGTCCTCTGCGAGTTAATTGCAGATCCTTAAAAAATTCTGAAATTCATCATTCTTTCCTGTTTTGTATGCTCAAAATGGGGATTTGTGATCCCTTTACTTGTTTTCAAGGACTTGGATGATCCTAGAGTGTCAAAACGAGAGGCCAAAGCCCTTGGATCTTCCCATAAAAGCTTTAGAGAGGCACAATTCCTTGAATAAGGCTTTAAGATTTCTACGAATTAAGGCCAAATTCTTTGATTTACCTATAAGTACAAAAAAATGTTAGCCAATTGCACCGACCATACACCTATAGATTTCCTAAGGTGTTCAAACCTATTCGCATATAAAGGTTTCATTAAGATATCGGCTAACTGGGTCTCGGTTTGCACATACTCAAGCATGATGACTCTTTTTTTTTTTTAACTAGTTCTTGTATAAAATGGTGTCGAATATCACTATGCTTTGTCCAAGAACGTTGGACGAGATTTTTGAAAATATTTATGGCGCTAGTGTTATCGTAAAATAAGGTTATGCTATCCTGAGAAATCTCGTAATCCTTCAGCATCTGTTTCATCCACAATAACTGGGCGCAACAACTACCAGTTGCAATATATATTCAGCTTCAGTAATGGATAATGAAATCAAGTTTTTCTTTTTGTTATGCCAAGCTGCTAAGCAGTTCCTAATGTAAAAACAATCACCACTAGTGCACTTTCTGTCGTCCATATTTCTAGCACAGTAGTTGCCTGAGTACCCTACAATCATAGACGATAAATCAAACGGGTACCATAAGCCAAAATCAGTGGTACAAGCCACATATCTGATTATCCTCTTAACATCCGTCAAATGTGATTCTTTTGGATCTGCCTGCAATCTAGCACAGGCACCCACACTGAATGGTATATTAGGTCTGCTGGCTGTGAGGTAAAGGAGACTTCCAATCATAATCCTGTACAAATGTTGATCCACACTCTTGCCTGATAAATCTTTTGAGAGCTTAAGTGTGGTGCTCATAGGCGTGTATGATGTGATATATCAGACTTAAGACCAAAACGTTTCACCAAATCCTTAAAATATTTGGTCCGGCTCACAAAAATGCCATTTTTGAGCTGTTTTACTTGTAAACCCAAGAAAAAGTCCAGCTCACCCACCATGGTTATTTCAAATTCAGATTGCATTAACTGGGCAAACTGATGAGCCATCTCCTCACATGTGGTTTCAAATACAATGTCGTCCACATAAATTTGGGCAATTAGAAAGGAATTCTTGATCCTTTGAACAAAGAGTGTTTTATTTACACCCCCTACAAAAATTGTGGTCGATAAAAATTGAGTCAATTGCTCATACCATGCTCGAGGAGTTTGTTTGAGACTATAGAGTGCTTTCCTAAGACAATAAACTTGTTGAGAATACTTAGGGTCTAAAACTTTTAGTTGTTCAACGTAAACTTCTTCCTCAAGCACTTAATTCAAAAACACACTCTTGACATCCATATGAAATAATTTGAACTGTATAGAACATGCTATGGACATAAGGACCCTGATTGACTCTAGTTTAGCTACCGGGGTAAATGCTTTATCAAAATCTATACTCTCAATCTGAGAGTAACCCTAGGCTACTGGCCTAGCTTTGTTTCTAACAATAGCATTACCAGACTCATCTGACTTGTTTTTAAATATCCATTTTGTCCCAATTACATTCTTGTCCTTTGGTCTGGGGACTAGGTACCACACCTCATTTCTAACAAATTTTTGGAGTTCTTCTTGCATCGCTTGAATCCAAAACTCATCTTGAAGAGCCTCCACTACATTTTTGAATTCTATTTTAGAGGTGAAGCACAAATGACTATTGATGGCCTCAAATTGTCTCCTGGTCTTGACACTGGTATCAGGATGTCCATTGATTTGATTGAGGGGATGATCCTTGATAAATGACACATTTTCGTGAGATGTCGAGGCTTTGGGAGAGGAAGGTTTATCATCAGGTTTACCTATCTGGCTCGGACCTCCCTCTTCATCATCAGCAACATCTTGACCTATGGTTCTGAGGGTTGATCATTAACAACTACATTAATTGATTCTTATATGGTAGAGGTCCTAGTGTTATACACTCTATAGGCACAACTATTCAATGTACATCATAGGAATATTCCTTCATCGCTTTTTGAATCAAATTTCTCTAAGTTTTCTCGGTCCCTAAGAATATCACATTTGCTACCGAAGACTTTGAAATACTTAACATTAGGGGCTTTCCCATACCATAACCTATATGCTGTTTTGTTTAAACATGCTTTCAAATATACTCGATTTATTATATAGTAGGCTGTATTTACAACTTCATCTCACGGATTTTTAGCAAGGTTTTTACTGTTCAGCATAACTGTGGCTATTTCCAACAACACCCTATTTTTCCTTTTGTCTACTCCATTCTGCTGTGGAGTTCTTGGAGCCGAAAATTTATGCTGGACACCTAGCTCTTCACAAAACTTAATGAACCGTGTGTCCTCAAATTCTTCACCATGATCACTCCTAATTCTTTTGACAATATACCCTTTTTTGTTATGAAGACGCTTCATGAGTTTTTTTCAAATTCATCAAACGTATCTGATTTTTCTCTTAGGAAGGCGATCCAAGTGAAACGAGAGTAGTCATCCACCACAATCAGGAAATATCTCTTGCCACCACAACTTAGAACCCTAGTAAGACTAACTAGATCCATGCAACAATTCAAGAGGCTTAGTAGTAGCCACATTTGAAGTCTTTTTGTGGGCGACTTTGATTTGTTTTCCTTTTTGAAACTCCCCACAGACTTCCCTATTTTTGGTAGCCCTCTTACCAGGTTCTTGCGGCTTAATTTGGACAGATTTTTGTAATGGAGATGTCCAAGCCTTTGGTGCCATAACTCGACTTCATGGTCTCCAGCCATGTGGCACTTGGTGAAGGACACAAATTCATTTTCTGTCTCAATTACATAGCAATTGTCTCATGTGCACAGACCTTTCATAATTAGTTTTCCTGTAGAGTCTGAGATCTTGCACATTCCACTTGAGAACTTCACAGAGTGCTCTCTGTCATAGATTTGAGATATGCTTAAGAGGTTGTGGATATTGATGATTTTATCCTACATCCTAAAATGGAGGTTAGAACCTGATGGATAGAGTGGATTTTATATACAGAACATTGTGGCCCTACAATAGTGCATTGCAAAATCCTCTAGGTGTCTCTCTACTCATCCCTAGATTCTAATCCGCCGCCACCATATTTAGCAAGGAGTTGTAGAAAGAAAAAGTCGTGAAGTGAGAGTCTTCCAAGGCTCTTGCTCGGACAACTCCATAACAACTCCATAACCTGAAGGATGTTAGTATTTGGAAGGTTTAGATTAGGTGTGCGCATATAGCTCCCCTAAGCTACAGTTCTTAGGGGAGCATATCTCTCTCTCTCTCTCTCTCTCTCTACAGTTCTTAGGGGAGCATATCTCTCTCTCTCTCTCTCTCTCTCTCTCTCTCTCTCTCTCTCTCTATATATATATATATATATATATATATATATATATATATATATATATATATATATATATATATATAACACCAGATGATTTTGGACATTCTCCTACAATTAATTTCCTTTGAGATAAAAACTTTAAATATTTAGAGAACATAAGAAAACATTTTAAAAAATGGTACAAGTATTTTTAGAATTGAAAAAAAGACATCCCTCCCATGAATGGCTTAGACTTCTTCAACAAAAAATATGCAACGATTCTGCATAAAGCCTAAGGTTTTGCTATGGTTCAATGGCACCATATCATGGTACGGTGCAGTGAATAGTTTACATCCCCTTATTTCATCCTTAGATTCATCGGAACTGTTCATGTTCTCAATCAATGCCCCCATATAAAAGCTATATTCTTATGATCATGCTTCATTAATTATCTTAATCATTAAATTTTTGGATTTGAATATGAAACATTGATATGCATCTTTATATATTCCTCGAATATTTGTTACCATCGGTTGGGTAGCATAGAATCCAAAAGATGTAGGTTTCGTATCATCACTAAAAATGCAATAAGAGGATTAAAACCAACCACTGTGTTGTGCCATACCGTGGCACGGGGCTGTTGAACCCCATACAAACCCTCTCCAAATTCCTTTTTCCAAGTATATCTCTCTCTTTCTCTCCCCACATGCACTGCAAGTGCCTCGTGTCTCATGTATGAATGAATGGCCATTGATGGCCTCATCCCCTAATCTAGATGAATTATATGACTCATTGCATCACTCCCTGTGAATTTAAAAGTAAGGAGAGGCAATGGTTCATGTTCCAGGTGTTAGAGTTTTCTTAACTAGACACTTATTCAATGAAATTTTGAACCTCGGGCATTAAAGACTGGATGGGTGGTTCTGATCACCCAAAAGTGGACCGCCTACTATGTCACTGTCTGCGGACAGTATCATATGGGTGTACCTTGACTGTTGAATAGGTCTCGCCGGAAGTTCCTGCAGTCGGAAGCTATATGGGCCCCCAGACAAATCCACTTGGCCCATTAGTTTCTTAAGATCACAATAAGACAAGAATCTAAAAATCAGGCATATCCAAAACTCAGGTAGGCCACTGACAAAGGGAAGGACGTGAAATAAGGTGAGGAGGAAGATCATTGTCTTCCTCAAGTATGCAAAACCTTGAATCGACAAGGTTAATTATTCTTGAATCTACAAGATACAAAGGAAAATTCAAAATTTTATTAATCAATGCCCAAGACTTTCTGATTACATCACTTATAAAAAAAATAAAACTCTAATTAGAAGTTTAATTCGACTAAATTGAAACTTACCCGAAATAGTAAGTTTCATTAAAAATATAAAGTTATAATCTAATTGTATTAGATGATTTCTGGCATAATTAGAAGCAACTTTTACGAAGACTGGATATACTCTAAAATGAATGAGACATTCACATTAAAACTTATTAAAAATAGTAAGTCTTTTTTTTTTTAAAATTTGTGAATTTGAATTGGAAGGATGCGTTTTCTCACGAAACGGACCAAGGTGACCCAATTATGTGATTCGGTTGGCCCTGAATGACCTATTATAATAAAAATTCATAGGTTGTGTGTCTCCTAACGATACTCGGATAAAAATTATGGCCGTTTTAAGGTCCGAAGACAATTTCTTCTTGTTCGGAATGAATTTCATAGGTTGTATCTCATAATGATACCCAGATCAAAAGTTATGGCCGTTTTATCATTTATAGTCCACTTACGAACGACAATTTCTCCTTGTGTGGAATGAATTTCATAGGTTGCGCATCTCATAACAATATCCAAATCGAAAGTTATGATCATTTTATGGTTCACTCTCCAAACGACAATTTCTTCCTGTTTGAAATGAATTTCTTCGATCTGGAAGTGCCTGGCCAGTTGCGTCATGCCATACATAAGGCTAGGCCTGGACTACATCCACTTTCGTTTGGACTTCTTTTGGTCCAGCTGTGACAAGGATAGGTCTGTAGTCTGCTCTACATCAGTCACACAACACGAAAAAAGAGGAGATTAAACACCCACCATTGGAAACTTCGTGTCAGCCACAGAAGTTTTGCATCAGAATTATATCTGTGCCTACAGTTTATTTAACTGGTAATAAACCTATAAATGGTTTGGATGGCATATAAATATCATGGTTAGCTCCAAGAAGGTTTCAACGTGGTAGTTTCCATCCTCATTGTTTCGTGTCATGTCGCTCACCTGACTTTTGGACTCTTGTCCCACTGTGATCCTGAGAAACTGATGGACAGAGTGGATTTTTCAAGGGCATCTCTGTGGGCCCCACCTATCTTCTGACTGGGGCACAGGCAATTCATGCCTCTTTTTTTCCCGACACTTTCCATTTGCAAGGGATATTGCTCCTTGTGGACGACTCACCCAGGTGCTGTAAATGGCACATGTACCCAGTATATCCGTTCTTCCCTTAATGTCTTTGTTTGATTCCTTCTAAATCTAAGAAAATAAGAAAAACGAAAGTACATAGAGATTATTCTGCAGGAAATCTCTGCCATACTGTGTAGCAAACGGTACGGGAGAAAAATCTTTGATACTCTGGCAGAGTGAGAGGGATGATAGGCAGAAACTTGGAAATCACTTAGATATTGCATACGATGAAAGTAAGCTAAATAAACCATTCAAACTATAGGTTGCATTAACCAAAAGTCATGCTTATTTGATTATCCAACTATCGTATTGCTGAATAAATTTTTTGGCAGTTAAAAATAAAAAAAATATTCAACAGTTCTATTTCAACAAAGAAGTGTCCACGAATCAGGGGTTAGGATTGTTCAACCATTGGGATTAGGGGTTAGGATTGTTCAACCATTGAGATTTTGAGACTGTAAACCATACACAATGAGTTTCACAATTTAGTCTGTTGGATTTGAGTTATGTATGCCATGTGTACAATTTTTCAGTGCCTGCATATCATATGCAGCCCGAGCATCAAATGACTCCCCTACTATAGAGGTGAGTACCACCTGATAGATTGCTCAATCTCCTCCACATGTGGTACGTTCACACCTAAATTTTGATGGGTGTGTGTAGGGCTGCCAATGGGCCGGGCTTGAGCCAAGCAAAATCAAAATTTTGGATAGTGCCAACCCGTCAGGCCTGGGAGGCGAATTAGGTACTACCCAAGCATGTGCAAAGCTCGGGACAAGCTTGATGTAGCGCATATTGTGTCATGTCTGTACTGGCAGAGAGTACATTGTCAGAAGAGATCTGTCATGTCAGCAAGCCTGACACAAGCCTGTCATGACTGCTCTCCACTAATAAGCACGCGCCATGTATTAGCCTATTCCAAGCTCTACACAGGCTCGGGTAGTATCTAATCAGCGTCCGCTTACCAGAACACACTTCAAAATCTGGCCAATGCCAACTCAGGCCAGGCCTGTTGATAGCGCTATGTGTCGGCATGTCTTGATTCTTGGAATATTCAAAGTCCACACACGTCTTGAGAGCCCTGCCCACCACCCAAGATCTTGAAAATCTCATGATACTTCTAGAGAAATCAGTTAAGCAATGTTATCTTAATAATATGGTGAGATTTTCAAAATACTATACTTTTTTTTCTTTTTTTTTCACAGTTCTATTCAAAATTTATTTGGATACTAAAACAGAAATTATAAAAAAAATAACTAATTCATTATATAATTATATATTTAAAATTCTAAAGTTATTTATTAATTTATAATAATAATTTTTTAGAGTTTTTTTACAAATAATTATCTAAATAATAGGGTATTTGCAAATACCCACATAAAAATAATACATTTGCAAATAATTACATTGTTAATTTGCGGTTATTGTAAACACTAATTTTTAGCTACCGTATTTGCAATAACAGCTAATTAACAATGTAGTTATTTGTAAATATATTATTTTTACGCTGGTCTTTGCAAATGCCCTGATGTGGGAATCTACGAAGCCTCCTTTTTTCTTCTTCTTCTTATTTTTAGCCAGATTTTCCTGGCTATGCTAAAAAATTGAAAATCACCTGAGAAAATTCACACTTGTCACTGAGCCCTCCACCCACACAAGCACACCTTCCAAAATAGCACGTGGAACAGGATCCAGATTTTCATCAGTTGGGCCACACTTGTGGGATCTTTCGGCCTAAAAATCAGGACCTTTCACTCCTCTTGGGTCACAATGTACAAAAAAAAGATGGATAGAAACACTATCTTAACCGTCTGAAATGTGATCCGCCTTAGGAGCGAGAGGTTTGATTTCTTATTAGAAATTGATTAATGGATCTTTCCCTTTCTAATATGAGCCCCCTAATAGACGGATGAGATTGTGTGTCCATGTGGGCCTGTTTTTATTTGGCGCAATATGGTCACTTGATTAATGGACGGGTCTTTTTCCCAGGCTAGCGAGTGATGGGAGGTTTCCGTGTTCGTCAATCACGCCTGCTTAGCACATGTGTGAGCGTGTAGAGATGGAGGTTTTAGTAGTCCCGCACGTGTTATAGCTTTTAAGTGAGGTCCATGCTTTCTGCAAGCACGTGGAGTACAAACCTTTTGTTAGCAAACGGTTTTACCAACTCCACCCTGGCCCAGCCCGGGTGGTCCAAGCCCTGTTGGGCTTGGCCTAACGGCGGGACTAGGCTTAAAACTAGGCCCAGTATCTGGGCCAGATGGGCCTGGGCCGATGATGAATGGCCCGCATCGCCCATTCAGCTGGTCTAATCATCAAGTGGGCCACAGTTGGACAACAGAATGAGCGAATTAAAGATGCTTGTGAGCAATTCCTGAATATGTGTAGCTTAAAGGTAATCTGTGATTTCGGTCATATTTCAATGATCAAAACCATTTATGTGGTTGAATTCACCCAAGAAGCTAGGTGGGGTCCACCGTGATGTTTGTGAGAGATCCACTTTGTCCATCCGTTTTTCCATATCATGTTGCAACATGGGCCCAAAAATAAGGTATATCTAAAACTCAAGTGGGCCGCAAGAAAGGAAATCGTGGGTAGGGAAATTCCTACCGTTTGAAACCTCCCTGGCTCAGCTTGATGTTTAAATGCCGCACATACTGTTCATAAGGTCATTCGTACTGGGATGAACTGAAAACACAAAAAAGATTAGCCCGATTCAAAACCTCTGTGACCCCACAAATGTCTCAACGGTGTACGTCAATCCTCACTGTTTCATCTCGTATAACCTACTTGAGTTTTGGATCTGCCTACTTTTTTGGCCCATAGTGAAACATGATCTGGCAAAAGGGATGGACGGGTTGGATTTCTCACAAACAGCACAGAGGGCCCCACGTAGCTTCCTGTCACAGGCAATCCGTCTGATCTGATTTACCTACCGTTGTTATCTCAAAACCGTTGTTTGCAAGTTGCAACGGGAGCGGATTAGCTGTTAGTTGGATGACAACCACACCCTCACCGTGTGGGGCCCACCTTGACAAATTTATTACATATCCACACTGCCCGTCTGTTTTCTCATCTCATTTAAGGAAGTTATCACAAAACTTAAGCAGATCCAAATCTCTGGTGTACTACACCAATGGAAAAGGTGGTGAATGATTATTAAAAGACTTTTGTGGGCCACAAAAGTTTTGGATCAAGCTAATCCTTGTATTTTCCCTTCATCCAGTTCTTTTTTTTTTTTTTTTAATCTTATCAACAAGGTGGATGGAAAATAAACATTACAGATCTTCTTACAGTGGGCCTTATTAAGTTTAATGGTGATCATTCAATCATCACTGTTTCTTGTGGTGTGGCCCAGATAAGATTTGGATATGCTTAATGTTTGGCAAGGCATCCTAAAATGAGCTGGAAAAACGGATGGACAGAGTGGATATACAAGATATCATCCAGGTGGGCCCTACGGTAAGGTAACACCCACTAAGGTGTTACGGTTACCCGCGTCCGCGCCCGTTTGCGCCTCGATGATCTCCAGAAACATTGTCATTGGCCGATTGCGTGAAAGATGCGGCTTAGCTGCTGACGCGTTCAGTAGCTATCTAGTGACGTCACCAAGTCCTGTGGGCCCACCATGATGTATGTGTTGTATCCACACCGTTCATCCATCTCGAGAGACTATTTTAAGCCATAAGCCAAAGAGTGAGGTAGATACAAATCTCAAGTGGACCCCACCACAGAAAATAATGGGGATTGAATGCCTACCATTAAAAACTTCTTGGGGCCATGAGAGTTTTCGATCAAGCTGATATTTGTGTTTTCGCTTCGTCTCTGTTTAAACTTATGAACAGGTTGGATCTCAAATAAACATCATGGTGGGCCTTAGGAAGGTTTCAATGATGGGTGTCACCGTTCCCACTGTTTTCGGTGGTGGGGTTTACTTGAGCTTTGGATCTCCATCATTCCTTCGCTTATGGTGTAAGATAATCTCTCCAAATGGTTGGACGGTGTGGATACAATGCATACATCATGGTGGGCCCATGGGACTTGGTGACGTCAATTCGGTAGGGAGATAGCTACTGAATCCGTGCGTCCGTGAAGTCTACACCCTGCGCGGTGTTCGTGGACATGGATTGCCTACTGACGCTGCCAGTAGTAAGTAGCCATTGGACGGTGCTCTGTGAACCCCACGATGATGTCTCTGTTTCATCCATTCCGTCCATCCATTTTTTCAGATCATGTTAGTGATTGAGCCAAAAAAATAGGCACATCCAAATCTCATGGGGAACACACCATAAGAAACAGTGTTGATTGTATGCCTGCCATTATAAACCTCTTGGGGGTCAAAAAAAAGTTTTGGATGAAGCTTATATTTGTGTTTTCCCTTCCGTCCAGATCTATGTGATCTAATCAACAAGTTTAATAAAAAAATAAACATTATAGTAGACCCTACAAAGTTTTTAATGGTGGCCGTTCAATCACCATTTTTCTTGTGGTGAGGTCCACTTGAAATTTGGATCTGTTTCATTTTTTGGGTTCATGCCCTAAAATCATCTTAAAAATAAATAGATGAACACTATGGACAAAATACATGTCATGGTGGGGCCCACAGATCCAGCCGAAGCAGATTGGATGGTGTAACCTACACCAGCGACTTTGGTGTGGGTTTGTGCAGAGCACGTCAGTCCACGAGCTTTGTGAAGTGTACAAATGATTCAAAAGCAATCAAGTTTTGTGGCCCTACAATGGTGTATTTGATATATCTACACGTCCTTTCATTTTACAAGATCATTTTAGGGGATAATTCAAAAAATGAGTCATAACCAAATCTCAAGTGGACCACACCACAAAAGGTAGTGGGACAATGATTCTCATCGCTAAAACATTCCTAAGGCCCACTGTGATGTTTATTTTTCATCCAAATTGTTCATAAGGTCATATGAACCTGGATGAAAGGCAAAAGAAAATATCAATTGATCCAAAACTTCTGTGACCACCAAGAAAGTTTTAATGGTAGATATTCAATCTCCCACTGCATTATGTAGTGTGGTCCACTTGATCTTTAGATATGTCTTATTTTTGAGTTGAACCCTTATAACGATGTCTCCAAATGGACGTACGGTTTGAATATAGCAAGAACCCCATGGTGGGGCCCACAGAACTTGGTGACGTCAATACAGTGTGTGGTACACCAGCCAATCTGCTTCCCTGTCCAGCAGCCACCTCCCAACTCGCATTATCAGTAGGCAATCCGCGTCCAGTGTTCGATGAGTGCGTTATTTTCAGCCGTGTGAACGTGCTCGGCGCTCCTTAAATGCACCACACTTGGTGCACGGTTTTATTGGTTGTTTTTCTACATTGTTAGGAGACAATGCACCTTTAAAGGCCGTACCTTTTCTCCCCTAACATATTTAATTTGAAGCGGCGTCATTGTTAGTTTTATGTCAGAACATTTTAAGACAGTGGAAGAGCCATAACTGAAATTTCTAACTACTGAAAATGTGTATTCACAAAATATCTATGGTTGAAATCTCAACTATAGAAGAGTCATTAAATCTTTCACTCGTATGAGGAAGTCAATGGTTGACATCCCTGAAATAATCAAAAGTACTTACAAGTTAGCTACTTTCTCGCTGCTGTTTAAATTTTGCCGCGGTAGAAAATGTACTTCACACTTTTCAAACTACTTACTCCTTTGGGCATTGAGCTTGAGAAGAGGTTTCAGGTATAGACTATATTTATAAAGTTATACACCGGTGAGTAAATACCATAGATAAGAATAAAGATGAATTGGGTGGATGCATATAAATCTTTTAAGATCTTTATAAATCTTTCACATCTTTTATATATTCTTACCATTCTTAGTAAAATACAATATAAACGCTGAGCAATACAATCCTTAACTCTAGTTGCCATTAAATAATAATAATAATAATAATAATAATAAGGCTTATTCCATTAATTGTATGCTTATTCCTTCTTATCTTTAATTATAATAATTTATAACACTTCTCCGTATTATAATTGTTTAATATTAATATGTGGCCACACGTATTATGAATGGCCCAAATTGGATAAAACATGTGTGATTAAGAATAGTGCAGAGTGTGCCAAAGTCATACTTGACTTAAATCAATTGAAAACTCGTGACCCTGGGTGCCAAACTAGCCAAATTAAGACTAGACTTGTGGAGGTTGGATTGATTGTTCAGCCCTCCATGGTTACAACGATTATGCAATTTTAGAAGGGAATGATTAGTCATTTAAAATAGGATCTTTTTACCTTGAGGTATGAATTGCCTTTCAATGGTGATAATATATCAAGTTTCTTAGTGAATCAATAATGGATGGCCAAGATTAAAAATAAAGCGATCGCCAATTTTATTAATTGGAATGCAAGAGTAGTAAAATCAGTTGGAAAGCAAATAAACTAAGCAGATAAGATAACAAATACCTAAAACTGCTTGTGCTGGCAAAACAGTCATGGAAAGGACTAAATGGTCATGGTGTGAAGCCAGTAGGACATGACAGGTGATTGATCAAGTAGGAACTCGATGGTAAGGGATCCGATGATGGTGGTCATGAATATTTAACTTACTCGTAGGGTGTATTGTAGTAATGACACTAGACAATAGTGAATCTAAGTTATTCTAATGGCTCCAGACTTCTACTGCATGACTGGACAGAAGTGGAGTGTTTAATGCTAAGAAGTTAAACTAAATGATAGGCAGCATTGCGATGTAGAGTCCTGCTTTTATAGACTTATAAGAGACGATGACCATCACGTGTATAAAAGACCACGTACACCTCTTGTTATTTTGGACTTGCATAGGAAGGTTTACTGGAGTCTCTATGTTAGGACTCTTACATATGAAACATTACTGAAGTTCTTAAGTTACTAGGCTCTTACATGTAAAGAGAGTTGCTTTTAGTAGAACTCTAGCATTTAATGTAACGTTAAAAAATCAACACCCGAGTACAGAGACTCCGATCCCGAGTTCCCAGGTGCTAACTTAGTAAAATACTTGTTTAGGAATGCCATACATGGGAAATGCTCTCACGTATGTCCTCAATTAAATGTACATTCATTCCATATACCAATAAATTAGAGTGATGTATTTCAACTAGCGGATAATAAGCCAAGCGAAGGTTGTTGTGCAGCACGCCAACAACGCTGGTGAACCGAGATCCAATCTCTGGTCTCACCCACAAACGATAAACAGGAAGAAATAACAACTAGAAGAGGAATCACGCAAACCAACAATCCACAAGATAGAAATTTACGTGGAAAAACTCCGATAAGGGTAAAAACCACGGGTGCAAACTTCACTATGAAGAAGAACGAAGTTACAAGCAATACACTTACCTTCTCCTATGCTCCCATGCACAGAGATGACCCTTTTGCTAATCCTCTCGCCTTTTTCTCACCTTGGACGTATAGAAACCCTAATCCCCTCTCCTAATCCTGGTTTACAACCCTTTATATAGCAAACCCCGCAATTAGAACACAAAATAGGAAACCCGCACTTTAAGTCTGCGGCAGGTCAAGCGCCCAGCCATTACAAAAAACGTCCAGCAAGCAACGGCCTAAATCAAACCAATATCGAGCGCCCGGTCACTTTGACCGCCGGGAGCCCGGCCGTTCACAAAACAATCCAGTGGTGAATGGCTGAAAACTGTATGAATATCGGGCGCCCGACCATACTCAAAGTGATTTTGTCTCCACACTCAACCATCTCCCACTTGGAGACACATCACCTCATGATCCTTCGTCTTCTACATCCAGAGTGCACCACCTCCCAGTCTTCAAGCCTGAAGACTAATCAAAGCCGAATAGAGCTTCAGCTTCTCTCATGTGACCACCTTGGTCAACATATCTGCAGGATTCTCACTTGTATGAATCTTCTCCAAAGTAATCGATCCATCTTCCAGTAACGAATGTATGAAGTAATATCTGGTGTCAATATGCTTGGTCCTCGAATGAAAGGCTGAATTCTTAGCCAAGTGTATTGCACTCTGATTGTCACTGTACAGCTTGCAATCTGCTTGCTTCTTCCCTAACTCTTCCATAAAACTTTGCATCCATACCATCTCCTTGCACGCTTCTGTAGCCGCAACATATTCTGCTTCCGTTGTACTGATGGATACTATCTTCTGTAACTGAGAGATTCAACTGACTGCAGCACTACCCAGGGTAAAGACATACCCTGTAGTGCTCCTTCTGTTGTCGATATCCCCTGCCAAATCTGAGTCGACGTAGCCTTGTAGCTTGATTTTCGATCCTCCATAACACAGCCCTACATCCACAGTACCTACCAGGTATCTGAAGATCCACTTCACAGCTTCCCAATGTTCCTTCCCGGGGTTGTTCATGTACCTGCTAACAACTCCCACTGCTTGAGCAATATCTGACCTCATGTTAACCATAGCATATATGAGGCTCCCTATGGATGACGCATAATGGACTTTAGCCATGTAGTCCCGTTCCTCCTGCGTTTTAGCTCTTTGCTCCTTAGAAAGCTTAAAGTGGTTGGCTAATAGAGTGCTAACTGCCTTGATACCTCTCATGCTGAATCGATCAAGTACCTTGGCTATGTACTCTGCTTGTGACAAGACTGACTTATTGTTTTTCCTATCACGCGTTATTCTCATGCCTAGGATTTGTTTTGCAGCTCTCAAATCCTTCATGGAAAACTCTCTAGACAGTTGTCTTTTGAGATCTGAGATGTCCTTCATGCTTGATCTGGTCACAAGCATATCATCAACATACAGAAGAAGGATGATGTATGGCGTATCAAACTTCTTCAAGTAGCAACAATGGTCTGCATGATATCTCCTGTACCCGTTTCCCAACATGAAATCGTCGAACTTCTTGTACCACTACCTCGGGGCCTGCTTCAGGGCATATAGACTCTTCTTTAGTCTACACACCTTGTTCTCCTTTTCTGGTGCCACGTCTCCTGTCGGTTGATGCATTTATATATCTTCTTCAAGGTCTCCATGAAGAAATGTTGTCTTAACATCTAGCTGCTCTAGATGTAAGTCCTCTGTAGCCACTATGCTTAAGACCATGCGAATCGTAGACATCTTCACCATAGGTAAAAATATTTCTATGAAATTGATACCTGCCTTTTGTTGGAACCCTTTCACAACCAGTCTAACCATGTACCGTTTCGAACCATTGTGCTCCTCCTTCAGTCTGTAAACCCACTTGTTATGAAGAGCTTGCTTGCCCTTGGGTAGAGTTACTAGCTCCCACGTACGATTAGACTCAAGAGAGTCCATCTCATCTTCCATGGCTTGCTCCCACTTAACCCGTATATTTGACCGTAACGCCTCTTCAAAACACTCTGGCTCACCATTATCTGTCAGTAGTGGATGATGTAAGGAGGGTGAGTATCGGACCTTGGGTCTCCTCTCCCGGGTAGACCTCCTCACAACCGGTGTCTGCGGCTCCGCCTCATCATGCTCCTATGCATGCTCGTCCTGTGGCACTGTAACACCTGTGTCCGGTAACTCTTCTAACTCTACGAATTCTTTCTCATCGGCCTTGTTCTGCTTTTGCTGCACACTGTCCTTATGCATCACTTTTTCATTGAAGACTACGTTCTTGCTTCTGATGATTTTTCGGTTCTCTGTATCCCAAAACTGGTAGCCAAAATCATTTTGCCGTACCCTATAAACGTGCACCTCCTGGACTTCACATCTAGCTTGTTTCTGTGCTCTGCATCAATGTGAACATAAGAGGTGCAACCAAACACTCTAAGATGTGCAAGGTTCACTTCTTTTTCAGTCCACGTTTCTTCTGGTAGCCCACCATCCAATGGTGCTGAGGGACTTTTATTGATGAGATATATGGCAGTATTCACAGCATCTGCCCAAAAGGTCTTAGGCAACCCTGCATGTAGCCTTATGCTCCTAGCGTGCTCAAGGATGGTCCTATTAATGCGCTCAGCCACATCGTTTTGCTGCGGTGTCCCTGGAATCGTTTTCTGATGTTTGATTCCATTTGCTGCACAATACTCCTCAAATCTCTTGTCACAGTATTCTCGCCCATTATCCGATCTGAGACACTTCACAGTTTTACCTATCTCATTTTCTACCATAATTTTCCACTTCTTAAATACATTGAATACATCTGATTTGTGTTTTAAGAAGTAGACCCACAGTTTTCTACTAGCATCATCAATAAAAGAAACAAAGTAACGTGAGCCACCAAGAGATGATACCTGTGCTGGTCCCCACACATCAATGTGTACAAGCTCCAATAGATGCGTCTTTGGAGCTCGTCCTGTCTTCTTGAAGCTAACTCTCTTATGCTTGTCATACACGCAATCCTCGTAGAATTTCAGATCGATTGCCTTCAACCCTGGTAGCTTACCCTTTGACAATAACACTTTCATCCCATTCTCACTCATATGTCCCAACCTTTGATACCATAACTGCCCGTTCACTCCAGTTGATGCGACTGCGAGTGAACTATATGATCCGGAAGTCACATACAAGGTACCTTCCTTCTTGCCTCGAGATATTACCATGGCACCTTTTGTGACCTTCCATGCATCGCTCGTGAATGTCGTCACATATTCGGTATCAGCTAACTGCCCCACTGAGATCAAATTCCGTCTTAAACTCGGTACATGTCTGACATCCTTCAGCTTCAAGACCGTTCCGTCTATTTGACTTAGGTGAACGTCTCCCTTGCCAACAATACTACATGGCTCATCATCACCCATGTAGACTCTTCCAAAGTTACCTGACACATAATCACGAAGAACTTCTTTTGATGAAGTGGCATGAAACGAAGCACCTGAGTCTATAACCCAAGACTCATTACGAGCATCAAGAGACAAGATTCTTTATCACTCTCCTCAGATAGATTCACTGAATCCTTCCCACCTTGAGAGTTTCCTTCTTGTTTCTTAAGCACCCTATAATCACGCTTCATGTGCCCCTTCTTCTCGCAATGCCAACACCTATCCTTGTCTTTCAATCCCTTGGACTTATTCCTCGACTTAGAACGCCCATGTTTATTGCTACCTTTGTTTGAAGATCTTCCTCTTCCTTCAACATTTAGAGCATTCCTTGAATCCCCTGAAGTACCCGATGCCTTCCTTCTAGATTCTTTACTTAGAATTAGACCGGCCACATTATCGAATTTCAACTTCGTAGACCCTGAGGAATTGCTCACGGCAATCACCAAACCATCCCAACTGTCTGGCAAACTGGACAAGATCAATAGTGCCCTGACCTCATCATCAAAAGTGATGCCAACGGATTCCAATTTGCTCGTGACTGTATTCAACTCGTTTAGATGTTCAGCCACGCCCCCACCATCTTACATCTTCATATTGAATAGGCGTTTCATAAGATGAACCTTATTGGACACCGAGGGTTTCTCATTCATCGTAACCAAAGTCTACATTAATTCTTTTGTTGTCTTTACTTTGGATATATTGAAGGCGACGCTCTTAGACAAAGATAGTCGGATCGTTCCTAAAGCCTTCCGATCCACTAAAGCTCATTCATCATCTGTCATCTTCTCTAGTTTCTTCTCTTTTCCTCCTAGAGGAATGTAGAGGTCCTTCTGATACAATAATCCTCCATTTGCATCTTCCAGAAGGCAAAGTTTGAACCATCAAACTTCTTAATTCTCGTTTTCCCATCTTCCGTCATCGCTCCCACTTAAACTAAACCAATAGCTTTGATACCAGTTGTTGCGCAGCATGCCAACAACGTCGGTGAACCGAGATCCAATCTCTGGTCTCACCCACAAACGATAAACAGGAAGAAATAATAACTAGAAGAGGAATCACGCAAACCAACAATCCACAAGACATAAATTTACGTGGAAAAATCCCAACAAGGGTAAAAACCACGGGTGTAAACTTCACTATGAAGAAGAACGAAGTTACAAGCAATACACTTACCTTCTCCTATGTTCCCATGCATAGAGATGGCCCTTTTGCTAATCCTCTCGCCTTTTTCTCACCTTGGACGTATAGAAACCCTAATCTCCTCTCCTAATCCCGGTTTACAACCCTTTATATAGTAAACCCCGCAAATAGAACACAAAATAGGAAACCCGCACTTTAAGTCTGAGGCCGGTTGGGCGCCCGGCCAATACAAAAAACGTCAAGCAAGCAACGGCCTAAATCAGACCAATATCGGGCGCCCGATCACTTTGACCGCCGGGCGCCCAGCCATTCACAAAACAGTCCAGTGGTGAATGGCTGAAAATTGTATGAATATCGGGCGCCCGGTCATCAGACCGTACGGGCACCTGACCATACTCAGAATGATTTTGTCTCCACACTCAACAGAGATAACTAAATCCAGAAATACAGGGGTAACATTCAAAAGGTAGAGTTCAAATGTAGTGTCAACTTATATGAGAATTATATGAATCACAATAAATACATTAGGAAGGAAAATTACAACTACCAATGGGATGAAGCTATAAGACTGCAGGGGTGCCCGAGCGCACTACCATCTGATCATATTACTAAGGTATCTGCATATGTCAAATGGAAGGGGTCAAAATGCCAACATGGTGAAGAAATATCCTCAAAATTATACTCATAATATTTTAATTACAAACAAGTTCACATGAGTATACTATTCTTAAGCTTGCTATCACTAGAACACAAATACTAAGCAGGTTGTACATGTTATGCACTCAAGCAAGCGCAGGCGATAACGACATACAAAATAATTAATTTCCTAAACTAGTTGATTTAATGCAGGGGATACATGACGTGTAAATAAAAGAAAATAATGCGTTGGTCCTTTTAACAATCGACTGGCCACCCCACAAGTGCATAAATCATCCCGGGCAAATCAAATGAGGAACTCAAAAGGTAGCGTTGGCATTACATTAAGTAATCAGGCACCCATAATCCTCTATAAATGCAATGTTGTTCTTTAGTATACTGACCTTTCTAACAATCAGATAGTTACTTAAAATGTCACTGTCATGTATGCATGGTTGTTTCAACCTTTATCAATCATTTTGCATACAACATTATTGGTGAAGTTGGAATACTACCATTATATCATAAGTCTAACTAGGACCATCTGATTCCTTGCGATGCATCACTAATCATCACCAGTAACCCCTCGATCCCTGGTTTGAGTTATCATTGTTAGTGTACTTTTTCGTGACATACTAGTGCACCTTATTTATCAATTACTTAGGTCAATGAGTCTAGTGTCGGTTGAGCTTAATGAAGACGAAGATCGAAGACTCAAGATGGACTAGCTGCATCAAGAAAGAAGAAACAGGTGAAAGTGATGCCTTAGTGAGCCTCAACTGTGTACCTATCCAAAACCATAAACCTCTAGATGACCATGACCAATAGGCATATCCTTAGTTATCTTACATTGGCCTAAAGTGTTCCAAAAGACCACCAAAAGAATGGCCAAAAGGTTGCATGTTCTGCTACAAAACATAAAAAAAAGCAGAAAAATATGCCTAGTCGGGCGCCCGACCCAGTGCCCACCGGGCGCTCGACCTGAGGGAAATCTGTCAAGAGAGTTGGCTTGCAAAACAGATGCTTATCGGGCTCCCGACCACAACCTATCTAGGTGCTCGACCAGTGCAAAAATCGTCCAGCAGCACAAGACCATTCTGGACTGAATTTTGGACGCTTGACCAAAGTGACCACCTGGCGCCCAACCAGTGAAAGTATGGTCATCGGGCGCTCGACCACACCTTATTCGGGCGCCTGACCAACTCCAAATCTGTCTAGTAACTTCAAGTTTTTGTTGGACTGGATTTCGGGTGCTCGATCCAGTGTCCACAAGCGCCCGACCCTGCGCAAATATGCTCATTATTTAACCATTGGGAGAAACTTTATAAAAGAGGGGGGCTCATTTTTAGGACCAAGAGTGGGGATTTTAAGGAGATAGAAGCCACCGTTGCTAAAGACCATTAGATGCTCCATTCCAAACTCATAGCAAGTCATTCTCCTTGTGTTTCTTCACAAGCTTGGGCCATTCAATGGCAGTATGAGAATGGACTTGTTCCTTGTTGATTCTTAGGAGTTTAGACACCTTGATCATAATTAAATCCCTTGTCTAAATACTACCTAGGGGTCCAAATAGGTGTATTCCTCTAGAAAATCCATTTCCTACCATTTGTAGAAGTTTCACCATTCCCTAACACCTTGGGCATCTCCAATGGAGCATCACATGCAAGGGAGCTGATCTTGAAGCCGAAGCCTTGGCAAAGCATCGACATCAAAGATCGGGGGAGCATAAGGGTAACTGATTGAAGCACAGAAGAGCGGACATCAAGTAACCCGAAGCGGCGCATCAAAGGGGCTCAATCCGATAAGTAAGGTTGTCTTTGTTTAGAGTCCATCCACTTAATTTCCTGTGGGAGTTGAGTATAGAGTTTGTTAATCAAACTCGAACTAGGGTCGTTTACCAATCCTTGGCTTGTTTTTTTAGCCTAAAACTCTATGGACGTTAGCCGTTCCTTGGCTTGTTTGTCGGCCTAAAATTAGGGGTTGTTTGGCACTCTTTGGCTCGTTCGCCGGGCCTAAATTTAGGGACGTTTGCCATTCCTTGGCACGTTTGGCGGGCCTAAACAAGTCTCCAAGGGGAGCCACCAACACGGGTGTGAACGTGTAGGTTGGGAGGAACCTGTAAACTCCCCCGTTGGGTAGATCTGATTTAAAACACCTTAGTTGGGAGGAACTAGATTTAAACTCCCTAGTGAATGCCGGTGTGATTAAAGGGGTTGAGTACTTGAACCGGGAGTGGAGTAGACAAGTAGTCGAACCACTATACATGCTTGTGTTTGTGATTGTATTGGAGCACATTTCTCATTATGCATTATTTTTAAGTGTTTAATTATGAATGCGTAATTAAGAATGTATGCTAGGCACTTGATAGGCACATCCACACAGATATGATGTACTTTCACTCTTCGAGTAGACTTGAGCTTAATTGATCCAGTCCTCTATAGTCTACTTAGGTTGCATAGATTAGGTACTTGATTAGTTTTATCATAAGTTAATCTATGCATGGATGTTAATTGTTTTTATCATATGCTAGTCTATTGATTGGACCCACTTAGGCTTGGAAGCCGAAGTGTTAATCGCTTACTTAGTTCAATTTGTTAAAACTGTTAAGTAGGCGAAAAGATTTTAAAAGGTCCTAATCACCCCCCCTCTAGGACTTAGCTATAATTCTAGTTGCTCCTACGTAATTTCAATTATCCCATGAAAGTATGGTCTGGCCGTAACTCGTCAGCTATGCCCAAATCAAGAGAAAGGGCTCGTCATCCAAATATTAAATGTAATTAATTAATTTAGAGGTACGGACTTGTCACTCAGAATTAAACCAATACACGTCCGAGTCAGTTCGAACAATCCACAGGCATGCAAACATCATTCCGGGGAGTTTATAATATAGTTTATAAACAATTATCATATAGTTTATAATATTAAAGTACTTCTAGCATTTATGATATAAGTTAGTTTAATCACTCAAGTACTTATTAACTAAAATTTGTCGAGAAGAAGCTTGAGGGTAGCTCTTCACCTTAGAGTCGAAATTCCTCAATTCGGATGTGGCTCTAGCAATACGGATGCGGCCTTAGTGATTCAGAAATTTGAAAAAAAACCTCAAACACCTACATGAAATCACAATTCTAGAGTTAAAAGCTTAGGATTTTATTCTAAACAAATTTTTAATTAGAGTTTAGGATTTAAATACCTCGAATTTAGGAAAACTTCAAATCGATTCAACAAATCGGGGCCTGAGTGCGGCGTACAATGGAAACCCTAGAGGAGCCGAGCTCAATTATGACTCCGGCAGTAGCGGACGTCGTGCCTAAATGACCAATAGAGGTTCAAGGCCTAACATATACGAAAATTCTATTGTTAGGGTTTTTTTTATTTTCGGAGAAGCGAAAAGGGGTTCTAACCCTAATGTCTCAAATAGGCAAAATACGAAAGGGATATGGAAATAATAGCTAAAGAACCACTTACCTAGCAAAGGAGGAAAGATCCGGTCCGAGATCGATGGATTCCGGTCGGGAAAGACGTAGAAGAGCTCGAAGCGGTGACGTGAGAAGCAAACAGACGAGCATGGGGACGGGCGATGCGATCGAGCACCAAGCGCCACTCTCTCTCTCTCTCTCTCTCTCTCTCTCTCTCTCTCTCTCTCGCTCTCTCCCCATTCTCTCCCTCTCTTCTCTTTCTCTCTTCCTTAGGAAAAAATCAGATTTGGGGAGAGAGCCCCAAATAGGCTCTATTTATGGTTGCAGATGTGGCCCAAATGGCCCTAAGAGCTAGGTCTTTGGTATTAAGACCTTATGGGGGGTTATTTCCACTTTTGGGGCCCACCAAAAGGTGCATGGGCCGATCTATGCCATGAGATAGGTGAACGTAGTGGTGATCTACTTAAGGATACGATTATCCGCATTTCGGATGCGGCGATCGACGATTATGATATAGTGTTTGTTTAACTGTCACCGATCATCGATCGGGGCCACGACTTTAGGGATAGTTGCAAGAAAATGTTCGAAACCAAGATCCTAAGTTTTATTGAAATCTAAGGGCTCGAAATCCATAACTTTGTTTAAGTTCGAGTGGACATAATTAATTTAAGTTATGCAAACTTCAGGACAGATTGACACACCACATGTGCAACCCTCTTAGCTCCAAGTTGAGTGATTCGGTGCACAGACTTTGTTAAACGTCTCGTGAGGGTCGTCAATCCAGCTAAGATAGATGATTTTTTTTAATTTCGGGTTTAGTGGCTAATAACGAGAGGTTGAGAGCTTGTTCGGATAATCCGAACATTTCTAGAATAAATAAGACAGCGAGATTTTTGTGTGTGACAATCAGGGTTTAAATTAGATAAGTTAAATGTGTGGCTTACTTGCAATTAGCGAAAATGGTGATTCAGTTCCAATTACTGAAATCAAGAGTCTTAATTCGACTAAAGTACTATCCGAAATAGCATAATGTATAATTTAAATAAATAAAATATAAAAACCTAAATTAATTACCTAGGATAATTCCTGACATGATTAGCAGCAATTCCTAAGAAGAAACCGAATACTAAAACTCGATAATGAAGAAGATAAGCCCGGCCCAACAACAACTTGCCGTTGTAGAAATTTCAGTTTCAACAGGCCAGTTTCGTGCCATGTTTTTGGAACTTTTATCTAGTGAATTATTTTTATTATTATTCCTCATTAATAATACTTTCATCTTATAAAATTTTAGCTCATTTCGAGTCCAATAAAAATGATTAAAATTTTATAAGTATACGCTGCCTGAAACCGATGACTTTCTTGATAATTTCTAAATCTTTCTAAAATAAATTTTATTATAATATTTTTCTTATTTTTTTATATTTTTATCTAAAACTAGGCTCTTTAATATTAAATCTAGTTTTTGAATCACCTTAATCGAAGTTATAATGAATGAGATATGAATTTTTAAAGTTAGCATACTAAAGTTGACAAATTTGCTTGGTGCGCCGAAGCCCATGAGGCAAAGTTCTTCGGCTTGGACCGAAGCCCACTGGACAAACCTTCCGCATGACGAAGGTCTTCTTCAATGTGCCAACGACCCAATTTCAAAACCCCTTTGATACGATCACGTCCGTTCGGTGCGCCGAAGGCACCGTTCGGTGCGCCGAAGGCTTCTATTCAGAAAATTTTCTATTGGCTTATTCTTTCTGAAAGTCCACAGTTTTAGTGACTTCTCTGGACAGTATCTACTTATTTACATGAAATAACACTTAAGTAAATGCCGTATTTATCTTTAAGTTATTTCATGTAAATAAGGAAGTAACCACCCATTTGAATTTTAATAAAATTACTTAGAAAATCAAATTTTTAATAATAAAGATTTTGATTTTTCATTCCTAGTATAAATCGCGACCTTTTGGCATTTTCAAAAAGTGGCGCCTTTTTCAAAACATTATTTTTTTCTTAAATCCCAACCGTTCATAAATTTTTATAAATCAATACTATATCAAAACACCAAAGTCCGGTAAAAAAATATTTTAGTTTTATGGGTGATGTATAGTGTGTTGTACATGAGCTAGACAGATTGGTCGAAAAACTCTTCGGTTCACTAACTTATTGGGTTAGAAACACTCGAAATCATAATTCCCCGGACCTCTATCCCAAAACATCCAATTTTCAAGTTTGTAAAAATACATAACGTTATATTTAATGATTGAAAGAGATTTGCTTTTATGAGATTTATTTTGTAGAGAGTAACTTTTGATGAAACTTTAGCATTTAAGCTTCCCACATATGCATAATTCCCACATATGAGATTTGTTTTGTAGAGAGTAACTTTTGATGAAACTTTAGCATTTAAGCTTCCCACATATGCATAATTCCCACATATAAGATTTGTTTTGTAGAGAGTAACTTTTTTGAAGTTCACCTACACCACATGTGTCATTGATGCCACGTCGCATCTTCTGGACCATTGATCTGGCCGTAATCAGCCATGTGTAAATAATGCACCATACCTTTTTGCATTTAGAGAATGTGAAGAAATATTGAATGGTCATTGGTAGCTCCTTGTGAAATTAGTCGTGAAATCGGACATTCTTGTCATTAATTTACCAATTCTAGTTGAATCAGCAGTTAGGTTGGTCATTTTGGCCCTTAATTTAATAATTCTAGTTGAATTGGTCATGAGTTGGGTGTTAATTTAATAATTCTAGTTGAATTGGCCGTCATAATTTTCTTGTTGACTAAAGTGGTCGTGATGGGCATGATGATTCTCTTCATGCAACCATTGTAGTTTTCTTAGAGTGACGTGTCTATTTGTTGCATAGATCTTATAATAGAATTGTTCATATGACATATGCTTAGGAAGCATATCTTGAATGAAAATTGGCACCTCCTGAATGCATCTAACGATCCCGATCTTGAACCCCTTAAACATGGATTTAGCCAGGAAATGAGCCCCTAAAGGATAATAGCCCCCAATTCACAATAGGGAGCGAAGGAGAGAGAAGTAGGTTGTCAGCTCACCACACGTCGACAGACACATGGCATGCTCTTTACCTAACTAAGATCTAGCTCCCTTACCATTGATGCTAAAACAAACAAAAAATGACAAGTGTCACATTATTGCCTCATCACAAGTTGATGGTCTACTTCTATAAATTTGAGCTCACAATAGCCATCCAAGAGAGGAGGGAAGAAAGTCAAAGAAGGCTAGTGAAAGAGGGACATTGGTGTGGGATCCTCCTCTTCAAAGAATTCAAAAATTCTCGACTAACACTAAGGCCTTGCCTAATTTATAAAGCCGATAGCTCTGGGAAAAATAGTCTACTACAGAAGCTAATCAAATCGGAAGTGGGGTAGGAATTGGAGACATCCGATCACCCCCTTTGAGCTAAGAAAATGAGTATCTGATTTTTCCCTTTTCTTTCTCATATCTCAGCCTAAACTCATATTACATTTCAACTCCACACATTCCCAACTTGCTCTCAACATCAATTCACGACTTAAATATTTTTCTTATACTACTTTATTTTATATCACATGTGCTTGCTCAAGTCTTAAACCTAAAAAGAAAGGGTAGTTTTTCATTTCATTTTATTCACTAAATTTTATTATTGTTTTGTATATTAGTGCCTACCTAGGGTCATCTCTGAAAGTTAGGCTAGGATCCTTTTCATTTGACCTGCTTGAGGGGACTATGCGAAACATGGCTAGTTTCGTCATGCCATGACAAAATTAAATTTCTCTAAAATTTATAAACCCATAAAGTAGAGACCGCACTCCAAGCGGGCAGAAATGGGTGTTTAACCCCTTCCTCTTCTCTCATCGACACCTTTACTTAAAACTTATGGTCGTAGACTAACCACATGAGTCACTTAAATCAGAAAATTTTATGATTTCTCGACTCCTAAGCGATTCTATGATTTCTATTTAGCTGTTGATTCGAACTTAATTGGCTAGTGGCAACTCTAAATTTCAAAATGTATTCCTTACCTTCCCCCTTTAAGAAATGACACAATCAAGAAAATGGTTGCCAACTAGACCAATTATTAACATCCCATGCTTCTGAGAGTGGCGTGTGCATGAGCCTCCTCTTTCTCGTGAACAAGTAAGAGAAGCGAGGGGGTTGAGCTTGCCGGCAAGGTTCATAGCTTGTAACCAAATATAGCTTTTCTAATTTGTGGGAAAAGAAAACCAAAGAAATGGATGACTTTTCTCATGATAAGATGTTGAAACACGCTTGGATAAAAAAAAAAAAGACATTGGATTTAAAAAAACCAATCAACACTTAAATACCCGGTCAATTCTCACACACCAAATATAAGGTGAGTTCTTTAAGAACCTTATTTGAACTTGCGATCCAAATCAGACCTTGAAAATGAAATAAGTGGGAATTGATACTCGTAATTTTGAAAAATGATTTTTAATAATCATTACAGGTTTTCTCTTTCCTTTTCTATTTTCTTAGTAATTATAAAAGTAATAATTTTATTTAACATTTTCTTTTTTGTTGTGCAAGATGCCTTTGATTGTGCTAATATTAGGCAGAGGAGGCACTTTTTGGTCTAACTAAAAAGTGGTTCGATTTGACCGAATTTCGACAGAAATCACAATTTACTTGCTATGGTGTTTTGACCGATTTCGGTCCGACCGAACAAGGGTCCAGTTCGACCGAATTATGGCATTTTTTGCATGTTGGTCATTGTGAAGAATTGGTCATTTTCAGTCCGACTGGCGATATCATCAGCTAGCTTCAGTCCGACCAAAGGTTGACCCGATTGCCTTACGTGATTTTGTGTAAGTGCGGATATTTAAGCTTAATTTCAAATTAGGGCCAAGTAATTCAGATTTTATGAATTTTCTATTGAAGGATTAGGGTTTATTAAGGTGAGAGAAGGGTTTCCAACACTTGTAAGGGCTTGGGAAGGATTTCTTAAAGGATTGCACATTGCAAGGATAGATCGGGTACATCTATAATCGAAGAAGGTGAGTCTATAATACTCTTAGGTTTTTATTATACTGGATTTTTATTGCTTTGTGCTGTGATTTTTTCCTGCAAAGGTTTCCACTTAAAATATACTGTGTCTGTGTGGTTACTTGATTTTATTTGGTTTATATTTCTCTATTATATTATTCTATCTTTATTGAAACGTTGAAATGTACTTCCTTAAAGTGCACAAATTGGTAATGGGGTTAGATTCGAATTTCTAATACCTAGGGTTGATACAGGTTTGTTGTTGGTTCGGGATTAGAGTCAGTTCTACTCACAAAAAATGTTATCAGAGCATCGGGTTTAAGATATTACAGGAATTCAACGGAGATGTTGGGTTTGAAGTTCGATATATAAAAATTCGATGGGAAGAATAATTTCAGTTTGTGGCAGCAGAAAGTAAAAGATGTTCTAATATCACAAGGGTTGAGCAAGGCATTATTAGAGATCAAACTGAAGAAGATTACGGAAAACAACTGGGGTGAACTCTGTGAAAAGGCCATGAGCGTCATCCGTCTTTGTCTATCGGATGAGGTCGTGTACAGTGTAATGGATGAGAAATATCACCTGGAGATGTGGAAGACATTAGAAGATCTATACATGGAGAATTCCTTCACTAACGAGTTGTTTCTTCATAAACAACTCTTTGAACAACTCTTTGGACTACGAATGAAAGAAGGATTTGATCTTCTAGAGCACATAAACTCGTTTACAAATATATATAGAGAGTTGTTAAGGCTTGGGAGACAATTTAGTACCAAGACAAAGCGTTGCTATTTCTAACATTACTTTCCACATCATATAACCATCTTATTACTACTCTTCTTTATGAGAAGAGTATTCTGAATATAGTCATCGCGATGCTTGTCTCTAGCGAGTTGAGGAAGAAATCCAGCGATGAGGATTCTCAGGCGGAAGGGCTAGTAATGAAAGCGGCCTAGGGATGTGGGAGATCCGTGGAGCGATCTCAATCTAACATGAAGAAAAATGATAGATCGAAATCGAAGGGAAATGACAGATGCTTCTATTATGGTGGAAAGGGGCACTTCAAGAGAGATTTCCAAGAAAGAAAAAAAGACCTAAAAAACAAGAGTAAAAAGGGTATAGGAGAATCAACTAGTGTAGTGGAAGAAAGCATAGAAGGAGACATCCTCTCGGTCTTTTCAGGTGTGGGTCATCTCTCAGACACATGGATCATTGATTCAGGATTGTCATATCACATGTACCCAGATATGACTTGGTTTGATTCCTATAAGTTTTATAATGGTGGAAGTGTTTTGATAAGTAACTATCAAGGTACGGATGTTTGATGTAGTCGTATGAACTCTAGGTGATGTTAGGCATGTCCCAGATGTGAAGAAAATTTGATATATGTGGGGTATTAGATACGAACGAGTGCACATTCATTGCAACCAACGGTGTAGAAAAGGTAACCAAAAGTGCAATGGTGATTATGAAGGGATATAAAATGGAAAATATACACAAGTTAATTGGGAGCACATTTATTGGTGAGGCTACTACTATTGAGCTCCTAATTTATACATATTCTAACCCATAACATCACATCTTATGCATGGTTTGCATGGTTAAAAGACTCATCTAATACATGTTTTGTGCTTGTAGAAATGAGAGAGAGACTTCACTCAATTGATGTTCAAAAGAGCACATTTAGAAGCTCTTTGATGAAGACCTAAGGTGGGCTAAAGAAGGAAGAAGAAAGAAGGAGAGAAGGGAGAAAAAGAAAGGAAAGAAATAAGGCTAGACCGGTCAAGACCAGTCGGCCAGCATTACAACCCCACTTGTGCACGCTGGACCATTCAAAAGAAGGGTCTGACCGGTTAAGACCAGTCGGTCAACCCAGCACGACCGATCAAAACCGATCGGCCATAGGCTTCCTCCCTTATGTACTCTCTGGACACTCAATTGGAGGGGTTCAACCGGTCAAGACCGGTCGGCCAATGTATTTTGCAGAGATCCAGTAACTTCTTATTGAAGCTCTGATTTTTGTGGCGCAATTATGTAAGTAGCTGCGCGATTCTAAAACTTTCTAAGTCGGTGGAGCCTCTCCATTATAAAAGAACACCTAGAGATTTTAGCTAGGGCATCATAAAAGGCTTAGGACTTCATGGGAGGTGAAGAGGAACATCGTGGAGCGTCTACAACTCTCCGGAATCTAGTTTTTCATGTTTTCTATTAGTTTTTCAATATTTCTAGTTGTAGCATGATGATGCTTGGCTAGAACCTCTTAGCTAAGGCTAAGAGGTGAAGCTTGTAGCTAGTTATCATATAGAATTCGTTTGATTCAAGTACTTTACTTTAAGTTTGGATTTTTTAAGTTATAGTTTGAATAAAGTTGGTATTTTGGATGTTTTATGAGAGTTCATGTGCTTCGGACATGGGTTCCTTGCAATTCTCTGAGATTATCATATTTGGATTGATTAGATTCGAATTGTAGTAACCCTAGAGCATACCATAGTCTCTTGGCATGGTTGTTACTTCGAAGGCTATATATTTGAATTCTATGTGCTTCATTATAACTAGAATATTAATTTTTGACTTAAGTGGGGACTGTTTGTGTTTGAATGCGAAATCTTCCAACTAGATGAGAGATAGAACTTCGAATCTAGTTGTGTTTATGCTTGGATGAATGAATTCACATGGGACTACTACAAGTGGATCTTTGAGGCTTTAGTTCTATTAATTACAGATTTTTATAAAGTTACAGTTTTTAGTTAGTTTTGAATTTGAAATATGAAATTGCTGAGATTGGAGTTGCTATAATAATTTGAATTAGTTTACCCTAATTCCCTATGGATCGACCTCGGTCTTACCGAGATTATTATTACATCGCAACCTTGCACTTGAGGCGAGCGAACAAGTTTTTGGCGCCATTGCCAGTGAATGTGACCACACCAGTCATCTCCAAACCGAAGGTGGTTTAGTTAGACCACTCTCTGTTCATAGATGGGTCAGAAAATACGTAGAACATTGTGAAAGTTCAAAAAATATGGATCAAACACCATTAAGGAATTCTTCCCACCCTACTCCAACTACAAATGCAAATCAAGATGGAGTAGGAGAGAATGAGGTGCACAATGCTCCTCCAATGAGAGCTTTATGTGACTACTTACAATCGGCCCATACGACTACACCCTCTTACGTGGTTTTACCAACCACCGGGGGAACACTGATATAAAGCCGGGGTAATTCAACTTTTACCTAAGTTCCATGGGCTAGATTTTGAGAGCCCATATCTACACTTAAAAGAATTTGATAAAATTATTGCTACCTTGCAATACATCAATGTATCAGAGGATGTCATCAAACTTAGATTGTTTCCCTTTTCATTAAAAGAAAGAGCCAAAGGTTGGCTCCACTCTCTTAGACCACATTCGATAGGGACATGGACTAAGATAACCCGAGAATTCTTGAGAAAATTCTTCCAAACTCATAAAACTAACACCCTTCAAAGATCTATAATGAACTTTATGGGAAAAGAGGGTGAGTCATTATTTCAAAGTTGGGAGAGGTTTAAGGAACTTTTACTTACTTGCCCACATCATGGATACGAAAGTTGGCGAATTATAAACTTCTTTTATGATGGACTAAATTCCAACTTGCGCCAATTTGTAGAGATGATGTGCAATGGCGAGTTCATGAGCAAAAATCCAGATGAGGCATAGATTTACTTAGACATCTTGGCCGAGAATGCTCAATCATGGGATACTTCCGACAAGTCTAGTAATCTCAAGCTTCCTCGGCAAAAAGAAAAAGGAGGGATTTACATCCTTAAGGAGGAAGATGATGTAAACGCAAGGATAGCCAACCTCACAAGAAAAGTCGAGGCCATGAAACTTAGCAAGAGTGGAGTTTGAAAACCCACTGAAGCTATTGAGAACGTATGTGGAATTTGTGCCGCTAATGTGGACTCTACGCAAGATTGTCCTACAATTCCTACATTTCAAGAGGTGTTACAAGAGCAAGCGAATGCCACATATGGGTATCAAAGGCCTTTCAATGTACTAGTAGGGAACACGTATAACTCTACTTAGAAGAACCATCCAAATTTCAGTTGGAGGAATGGCCCCACGTGTAAGACCCGTACCTTGAATTGCCCTTCGTACGTTTAGTTTTCGGTACAAGTACGTCCCAGATGGACCAGATTAGAGAGCCTTGATTGTGACTCTGATTTAGTATCGCAACGACCCAAGACCTATACCCCGGTGACCGCATAGGCGCTACGATTCCAATATCGCGCAGCACGCCCCATTGCGATACCTGGTGTGAAAGATGTGTACTTTTGCACAATTCGAGGTGGGTCGGGCAACGCGCGTATGACGTGGGCCCCACTTGCACAAATCCCAACAAAATGTCAAATCAATCACCATCACCCTCACCCATACCTCTTTCATTACCCTAGTCTACACACACCATACCCACCCCATCACTCTCTCACCTCTAAAGTCAACTCTACTCATGCCACCCATACCTCCCATGCCCTCTCCCATCATCATCATCATCACCTCATGTACCCTCCTCCCATGCTAGCCATTCTCCTCTAGAAAAACCCCAAGCACCACTCGTCCATAGGATTTCTAAGGAGAGAGAAAGAGATTTGAGAGAGAAAGAGAGAGAAGAAAGAGATTTGAGAGATTTGAGTGAGATTAGAAGAGAGATTAGAGAGAGATTGAAGGAGGAGATCTAACTTGGAGGACCCCGATCATCATCCGGACCGTCCGATCGGCAATCCAACCCCATCCGACCGTCCAACCATCATTGTGAGTGCATCCATGTTCCTATTAGGTTTTGTGTAGAATCTAGAATTCAAATGGGTCCAACCTTTTGATGGTGTGGCATGATTAGTGTGGCCAATGGCCCACCATGATGCTTGATTTTCTTTTCTTCCCCATTCTTTAAAACACAAAGATATGGATGAAGGATAAATATAAGGATTATCTTGATCCAAAGCTAATTGGGCCCACCATGAGATGGCCCAGCTGATGAATGGAGTGGATCCTGCACGTGTGGATCCCACTGGTCAAGGCATAACAAGATAAAAAAAGAAAAAAAAGAAAAAAAAAGAGAGAAGATGGCCGCTGGATAGACAGCGTCCAGAGGACGCTGCTGCCCTGCAGCGCTTGGGCTGAAAGCCCCTTTGGGCGTTGACCGTGGGTCCCCACTCGTAGGACCCACCTTGATGCATGTATTTGATCCACGCCGTCCGTCTGTTTCTCCAGCCCATTTTAAGGCTGGGTACCAAAAATAAAGTAGATCCAGATCTCGGGTGGACCACACCATAGAAAACCGTGGAGATAACGATGACCACTATTGAAACTTCCATGGCCCACCGTGATGTTTGTAGACGGAATCACCCGCCCAATATTGGGCTTATTAGGTCCCCAACGAGCTGGGAAACCTAATGAACGGATTGGATTATACCCATGTGGGCCCCACTTGATATAAAGAGAGAAAAAAAAACCAGCGTCTGGACGCTGGTTCACAGCGTCAGAACGCTGGAACAGTCCAGCATCACCTGGACGGTTTGACTGGGTCCCCACTCGTGGGACCCACCTTGTGTTTATGTTATATCCACACCGTCCATCTATTTTCCCAAGTCATTTTAGGGCCAGGGCCTAAATCTGAAGCAAATTCAAATCTTAAGCGGACCGCACCACATGAAACAGTGGTGAAGATGGTGCTTATGGTTGGACCTTCTTTGGCCCACCTTGACGTTTCTAGACCGAATAATACACCCAATATGGGGCTTTTCGGGTCTCCCATGAGCTGGGGAATATGATGAGCGGAGTGAATCACCCTTATGTGAGCCCCACTCGATCAAAACCAGGATAAACAAAAAAAAAAAAAAAAGAAAAGAAAAGAAAACAAAACAAAACAAAAAAGGTGCTCCCAGCGTCAGAGACGCTGGGAGAGACCAGCGTCCCCGGCACTGGACGCGTGGGCGCTCCAGCTGGTGGCCCACTTTGTGGGTCCCACCATGATGTATGTGTTATATCCACATCGTCCATCCATTTGGGGAGATCATTTTAGGGTATGATCTGAAGAATGAGACAGATCCAAATCTCAAGAGGGCCCCACTTGAAGGAAACAGTAGGGACAGTGACCCTACTGTTGAAACCTTCCTACGGCCTACCATGATATTTATTTGAGATCCAACCAGGTCATAAGCTCACACACGTGTGCAGGAAGGGAAAACAAACATACCAGCTTGATCAAAAACTTCTGTAGGCCCCTCTTGATGAGATAAAAAAATAAAAAAATAAATAGATAAATAAATAAATAAATAAATAAAGTAAAGAAGAGAGAGAAGGAAGGGGGCGCTGGCCGTATGTTGGCTGGGTTGCCCAGCAGGTGGCCCACTAGTGGGACCCACCTAGAATGTATGTGCTTTATCTATTCCGTCCATATGTTTTTCCAGCTCATTTTAGTGGCTGAGCCAAAATTTAAGCATATCCAAACCTCAAGTGGACCATGCCATGGGAAACAGTGGGAATAATGATCTCCACCGTTGAAACCTTCCCAGGCCCTCCAGTGATGTTTATTTGTCATTCAACCTGTTCATAAGATCACATGGATATGAATGAAGGAGAAAACAAAAATATCAGTTTGATTCAAACTCTTGGGGCCCATTTGGGTGCCATGCTCCAAGCAGTGTGCTTTGGCACGCTGCCCAGCAGGTGGCCTACCCTGTGGGTCCCACCACGATGCATCTGTTTTTATCTATGTCGACCATCTATTTTTCCATATTATTTTAGGGCCGTGGGCCCTCATAATGAGGTAAATACAAACCTCAAGTGGACCACACCGTAGGAAACAGTGGTCATTGATGCCCACCTTTGAAACCTTCCTTGGGGCCATTGTAATGTTTATTTATCCATCTAACCGAAGGTGATGGGGCCCAACTTTGGGTCCCACCTCGATGAATGTTGGGTATACCTTGTCGTTCTTCTTAGCAGGGGTGTGGGCCCAGTTTTGGGTGGGCCACACGTAGAAAATAAGGGCGATTGGATGTCTACCATTGGAAACTTTACATGACCCATCTGTTATGTTTATTTGCCATTCTTCTTGTTCATAAGTCACCCAGCCATGGGTCGGGTTCTACACGTGTGGTGTGCCGGCCCTACCATGGTGTTTGGTTGCCATCTCACTTGATTAGTGGGAAAGTACAAATATTGGGTTGATCCCAAACTGTTGGGGCCCATTGATGTATGTGGCTTCCCCACTCCTTTGTGCGGTTATCCCCAACCACAGGTCCACCTTGTTATGCATGTGTTCTATCCACGTCAGCCATTGGCCACTATGGTGCAATATGTATGTTGCCCATCGATTAGGACTGCCTTAATTTTGTGTTTGATCCAAACCATCCAAATGAATGGACCCTAGCATGTTATGTACAGGATGGCCTTGGGACCACCTTAGTGTATGTGTTCGAATGACCGTGTTGTCCATCCCATGGATCCACCTTGATGATTAGTTGTGTAAACCCTTATTGAAAGGTTATATAGATCTAGATGCATGGGAATCCCTAAAGTTTGCTTGATCCAAGTTACAAGGCTACTTTCTTAAACTCACCCTGTTGAACTGTCTTGTCAATTCACTTTGTTACCTTACCATGTTGACCCGCCTTGTCAACCTACCTTATTGACTCACCATGTTGACTGATCCTGGTGACTCAGCTTGTTGTATACTCATATGACTCACCCCTCCTACCCTTGTACCCAACTATTAAAGACCACCATATCATGTATATCCCATCCACACCGTTCGTTTACCTTTAGGACGAGTGTGGGGCTCATCCTCGACGTTTGTATGTCATCTAAGCCATCCATTATGTGGAGCCTATCTTGCAGTATGAGGTTAGACCTGTCGTCCCTTTTTAGACCTCATAGTATCGACCATCTATCTCAAATTACCCTACCATGTATGATTCTCTGCCATGACCTGTCTATCTTGCAACCCGTTCTATGACATTCCTTTTACAGACCATTATTGTGTTTATCTCAACTGTACTACCGCACTATGGGTCTCGGCGTGATTTTGGGTATTCTACTCTTGCCGCTCAAGTAGGTTCTACCTTTGATGTGTCAGTAGTGTCTTCAATCATTTTCTTTCCATTTGGGTTATCTGAATGTTGAAGGTTAATCCACACCGTTCAATTGTTGGATCATCTGTGTTTTGTATACCATCCATTTAGGGTCCTATCTCTTTGTGTTTGCTTGTGTTATAAGTGAATTATCTTTTTATGCTATTTTTACTATATCTATTGCACACGTAGTGTTATTTGGAATACTCTTATGCGATCTATATACTATATGCTTCAACAACCACCATGCATGTGTAATGAGTATGCATCCTGAATCACCATTGTTAGTTGGGGACCACTAGGGCATAAACGCATTCATAAAGCATTCGAGATGTAGTCATGCAAATGTAATTCATGTGCTCTATATCGTGAACCTCTCCAATAGGTATGAGACTATTCGAGGACAAGAATCTATCATCCTGACTTACACTGTATGGTAGGAATAACTTAGCATACCTTGTAGCCCTTGGTGCGAGATTCCCTGGCTAGTGACATCCCGGACTATGACTCGATCATTCATATGTGTCCCCTCATCTTAATCATATCTCAAATAGGTTGGACTAGATTGATTTATTGCCATCGTGGTAGATTGACTACTTGTTGGCACTCATACTGTATGCTTGGCTCATGCATCATGAATGCTTGGCTCATCTGATTGTCTTGCATCAACCGGCCATAGCGGTCGCGTTGTCGTGCATTTCATTACCAGTTGATGGTGACATTGTATTTTAGACCCTATAGTTTCATGGTGCTCTTTGGAGACTTGCACGGGCATGTCGTCCCACGTTTGTATGCATGGTTGCATTTCGCACCGTCTGCTTGTGCCGCATATAGCATGGTTACTACGTTGCAACCACTGCTCCATCGTGGTTTGCAGAACACCGAAAATATGTGATCTTTAAACTGGATGCCAAAGATGTCCCTGAGTGAAAGTCCCTTATCCCGTTGGTACCAAGGTGGGTGCTCCATTCAAGGACCGGGTGGTTTAATCATACACTAGTATGCCAAATATCAAACCACGGTGTTTTCCATTGCATGTGGTCTGTTTGGAAGGAGGTCTGACCTAACCTGCCGGAAGAGTGTTGCAAAGTGGGTTGAGTTTGACCAGCTGTGAGTAGGTCCGCTATTGCACCAGATAGGCTTTGGCATTCTACTGGTGAGTAGTGAGGTCTGTGAGACCCCGGTGATGTTCCGTTTCAGAGATGGTATTGGTATCAGTGATGTGACTGATGTTTTGTATGATGTGGGATGGTCCTAACGTGGGCGGGTGTGATGTGGGCGGGGCTGTAAGCTTGGGCGAGCTACCACACTGGGCGAGCTACCAATTCCGAGTCCTGCATTGCTTAGGTGATCGCGTTATGACTGTTCGTATCTGGACCACTGTACTGAGAGGTGGTGATTTGCATACATGCATTGGATCATTGTATGTGACATTAGGCCCTGTAGGCCATTGCATAGTATGAGTATATAGCCTTGGTAGGTTGGTTACCTGTATTGCACGCTTACATAGCCATGGTAGGATAGTTATATGTATTGCATGCTTGCATAGCCGTGGTAGACTGGTTATTCATATCACATGATCGTGTAGCCTAATTAGGCGAAGTCTTGGTTTAAAGTTCTCATCATGCTTTACTGCTTACTCTGATATTTATTATGTTTGCCATACGCATTGTGCACGCACACACGCACTCACAAAGCTTCGTTTGAAACTTATGCGCATTTGTTACGCTGCAGGTTATACCAGAGTGTATCAGCAACGTTGAATTGGAGTTGGGAGCGCAATAGCAGGAGGTGCCGGATCGTGCACAGTTTTTATATTTATGCATTGTGTATTTACCTTTCAGTACTGTATGTAAATGAACTGACTTAGTGGAAATATTGTGTTTGTCTTTGATGGTACTCATATGGTGATGCTCATGTTTCAAAAAAAATTCAGACCCTAAAATCCTCTTTATAGTATCCCAGGATCGGAACCTGGCGTGTGCGGTTAGGATCCGAGATCGGGGTACTACGGAGGTTGCCACCTCTGAATTCGGGTTACGGCGAATGGATGTCGAGAACCGAATTTGGGGCGTGACACCACGACCAATCCTACTAACTCTCAAAGAGGGCCACCCATGCAAAATATGGCCCCACCTCAATTTTCAATGGAGAATACTTTAAAGGCGTTTATACAAGGGCAAATGCAAATCAATCAATCAAATCAGAAAATGTTTCAAGAACTTAAAGTTTCGGTTGATGAGATTAAGGGACACTTGAATGCTAGGGAATGGACCTTTCCGACCCAACCTCAGTCCAATCCGAAACAAGCACATGAAATATTCATCCCTAATCTTCCCAACCAACATGTGGAGCAAGAAAAATCCATCACCACTCTTAGAAGTGGTAAACAAGTGGATAAATCTATTCAGGTGAAGGCCGACAAGCTTAATAATTCGATAAATTCTGAAAATAAGGATGGATCTAACTCAGCCTCACAAGAAACAGAACGCGTTTACAAGCCCGTAACATCATTCCCTTCGAGATTGGTTGCTCCAAAATCTCTCCCAAACTCTCATAATATTTTAGAGATTTTCAGACAAGTCAACATCAACATTCCATTGGTTGATGACATTAAACAAATCCCTTCTTATTCCAAGTTTCTAAAGGATTTATGCACAACCAAACGCAAATACAATGTACAATAAAAGGCCTTTTTGAATGAGCAAGTGAGTGCCATTCTCAAGCAAAAGACCCCTACAAAATTCAAGGATCCTCGTAGTCCCACAATCTCATGTATCATTGGTGACTACCGGATTGAGCGTGCATTATTAGACTAAGGGGCAAGCGTAAATTTGATCCCATACTCGGTATACGAACAATTGGGTCTTGGTGAATTAAAACCCAACAAAACCACATTACAACTTACTGATAGATCCATCCGTGTACCTAGAGGGATAGTTGAGGATGTATTGGTCCAAGTCGACAAATTCTACTACCCGGTGGATTTCATCGTCTTGGACACACAACCGGTTATGGATACTAGTTAGCACTCAAGTACCGGTGATTCTAGGCCGTCCGTTCTTGACTAAATCAAACGCAATTATAAATTGCCAAAATGGGATAATGCAACTGTCCTTTGGGAACATGACATTGGAAGTGAATGTATTCCACTTGGGCAAAAGGCATAGGGATGACGATGATGAGCTATTCGAGGTAAACATGCTTGAATCCTTTGACGAAGAGAAGCTCCTCCAACTTGAACCACTAGAAAATTTGGAGACATGCTTAGCACATTTTGAAGATTCAAAAGACCCCATCATTAGTAACATTGTGCAAACATTGAGTAATGAGAAACCGGTAGTTGATACTAGCCGGTGGAAGCCTCATTTTGAAAGATTGCCACCAACCACATCAAAGCCTCTACCGTCTAATATCAAACCACCGAAGCTTGACCTTAAACCTTTGCCATCTGAGCTGAAATACGTATATTTAGGTCAAGAGGAAACATTTTCGGTTGTCATTGCCTCTCACCTTGGAAAAGACCAAGAACTCAAGTTGATTGAGCAACTCAAAGAACATAGGAGAGCCATAAGATAGACAATAGTAGACCTTAAAGGGATAGACTCTTCGGTGTGTACTCACCATATACACCTCGAAGAAAATGTAAAAACGATTAGACGAACTTAAAGGAGGCTAAACCAAACATGAAGGAGGTTGTCAAGGACAAGGTGTTAAAGCTACTAGATGTCGGTATCATCTACCCCATCTTGGATAGCCAACGGATGAGTCCTACCCAAGTTATCCCTAAGAAGTCCGATATTACCATTGTAGAGAATGCCAACAATGAGCTTATACTGACTAGAGTGACTACTAGTTGGCATATGTGCATAGATTATCGAAAGTTAAACACGGTCACTAGGAAGGACCACTTCCCCCTCCCATTAATAGATCAAATTTTGGAGAGGTTAGCGGGTCACTCCTATTATTGCTTCCTTGATGGCTATTTCGGCTACAACTAAATTGAGGTAGCTCTTGAAGATCAAGAGAAGACTACCTTTACATGCCCATTTGGCACCTTCACATACCAATGATGCCATTCAAACTATGTAATGCACCTGCCATATTCCAACAATGCATGTTGAGTATTTTTTCAGACATGGTGGGTGAAATTCTCGAGGTATTCATTGATAATTTTTCTGTTTTTTGTTATACCTTTGATGACTGCCTTAATCACTTAAAGTTGGTCTTAACAAGGTGCGAGGAAAAGAACATTATCTTAAACTAGGAAAAGTATCATTTTATGATATAAAGAGGAATAGTTCTTGAACATATCATCTTGTCCAATGGAATAGAGGTAGACCGGGCTAAAATCGATATTATTTCCAACTTACCACCACCCAAAAGCATATGCGATGTGCGGTCCTTCCTTGGACACACTGATTTTTATAGAAGGTTCATAAAGGATTTCAGTCATATCTTTAGGCCCTTATGTAACCTTCTTAGAAAAGAGAACCAATTTGAGTGGAGTGCCGAATTTCAATTAGCTTTTTCAAAGATAAAAGACATGTTAACAACCGCTCCTATCATGCAACCACCAGATTGGTCTGTTCCTTTTGAGTCGATGTGCAATGCGGGCGATTATGCTATTGGGGCGGTGCTAGGCCGAAAGAAGGATAAGAAGCCCCACATTATCTATTATGCGAGTAGGACCTTGAATCCCGCCCAAGTCAATTACTCAACTATGAAGAAGGAGCTCCTAGCCGTCATATTTGCCTTGGAAAAAATTCAAGCCTTACTTAGTAGGATCCAAGGTCATTATTTTCACGGACCATACGATGCTGAAATACCTTCTTTCTAAGAAGGATGCTAAGCCCCGTTTGCTTAGATAGATCCCACTCATTTAAGAAATTGACTTAGAGATCAAAGATAAGAAGGGAGTAGAGAATGTGGTGGCGGATCATCTATCCCGCTTAGTTTTACCCATTTCATTAACGAGTCACCTATTGAGGACTCATTCCCTGATGAGCAACTCTTTGTTGCTATGCATCTATCATGGTACGCTGACATAACAAATTATCTTTCCACAGGTGCGATGACGACTCACTAGACTGCACAAAATAAAAGAAAATTTCTAAGGGAAGTACGCAGGTTTTTCTGGGATGAACCATTACTTTTCAAATATTGCCTAGATCAAATAATTAGAAGATGTGTCCCTGACGATGAATAAAATTCTATCATCTCCTTTTGTTATAATCAAGCATGTGGGGGTCACTTTTCTGTCAAGAAAACTACTGCAAAAATTCTGCAATGAGGTTTTTATTGGACTACTTTATTTAGAGACACCCACGAGTTTTACAAAGCGTGCGATCGCTGTTAAAAGTTAGGAGGATTATCCCGTCGGAATATGATGCCTCTCAACCCAATTCAACATCTTAAAGTCTTTGATTGTTGGGGCATCGATTTCATAGGACCATTCCCCTCTTCTTTTGGACAAGTCTACATATTGCTTGCCATAGACTATGTTTCCAAGTGAATAGAGGCTATTCCATGTAGAACCAACGATCATCGTATAGTTCTAAAGTCCCTCAAAGAAAATATACTTTTCATATTTGGAATGCCTCAAGCCATCATAAGTAATGGTGGTTCTCACTTTTGCAATAGGCTTTTTGAAGCCTTAATGAAGAAATATGGCATTAGATATAAAGTGAGTACCCCATACCATCCACAGACAAGTGGAAAAGCTGAAATTTTCAATCGAAAAATCAAACAGATTTTGGAAAAGAAGGTGAAATCGGATTGCAAAGATTCGTCGCTGAGATTAATCGATGCTCTTTGGGCTCACCGTACCGCTTATAAGACCCCATTGGAATGTCTCCCTATAGACTTGTATATGGGAAAGCTTGTCATTTGCATGTGAAACTTGAGCACAAAGCCTATTGGGCAATTCGGGCATTGAACTTCGACATTGGCAATGCTAGCTCGCTTCGCAAACTCTAATTGAATGAGCTCGATGAGATCCGAAACGATGCTTACGAGAACTCGAGGATTTATAAGAATAGGATGAAGGCCTTTCATGAAAAACACATTTTTAGAAAATCTTTCCATGAAGGTCAGAAAGTTCTCTTGTACAATTCCCGACTTCATCTTTTTTCGAAAAAATTGAGATCTCGATGGACCAGCCCATATATTATTAAAGAAGTTTTTCCTCATGGGGCTGTCGAGATAGAGAATGCGGAAAATGGTAATTGTTTTAAAGTAAATGAACAACGTCTCAAATCATTCGTTGAAAATTTTGATTAAGAGGATATGTCCATCACTCTGAAGGATCCTGTGTACCAGGATGATTGATCTCGTATTCTGACAAAGGTATAAAATAGATTAGGTATAGTTTATTTTTTCTGTTTTAGTTTTATTGCTTTACTAGATTTAGATGCCGGTGGTGGATTCCTATGATCGACTCATTCAGGTACTCTCATACTCACCCTCTTTTATTTTTTTATCATTGCTCTCATGATTCATGCTCATTGCATATCTTTTTACATTGAGGACAATGCAAGATTTGGTTGGGGGGGTGAGATTCCTATAATCTAGCAATTTGTGACATTTCGAACAATGTTTGTAGAATTTTTTCAATTTTTCTGAAACATCAGAACTCTTTTGGAAAACTTTGTTTCTATGCACTTGAGATGTCATAAGTATGAAAGGATAAAAGATGAATTGATATGATTTTGAGATCTCTAAATTAACTTAAACACAATAGTTTTTATGTGAATTCCCCTATTTATGTGATCGATAGAACATTTGAACACTTTTGAGTCTAGTTCACATTACACGATTCTCATGGTTTAAAAGGATTATGTAGATTTGTAAGTTGGCTTAACTGAGATTTGAAGTGTTTAGGAACCAAGCTGGGAAACTTTGTCCATCCTTGTTCATGTGTAATAAGAGAAAAAAATGAAAGATATGAATTTCTAAAGATTCTATCTAATGTTTATGTAAAAGAGAATGAGGATATGGTATTCATTGAATATTTGTGAAAATTTCGAAAAAGGGCTACCTATTACTAACCAAGAGATGGTTTACCCGTAACCAAAGCTGAAAATGGGAAGTAGTGTGGAAGTCGTCGAAGAAACGGTAGGGCAAATTCTTGTCATAGGCAATTGGTTGATTATGTACACTTTTAAATATTTTATTTAGCTGATTTATAAAGAAGGTAATCTTGGAAAGTCATGAGATGAATATGCACAATGCACACTAGATTATACATGTTCGGATTCGTCTATTTGTCAATAAACTGGTGGAGATTCTATGTGAACACTTATTATGTTTGGAAAGCTTATGACTTCAATTTCTCATCATTTAATTTTTTCTGAATTTTACACCTATATGTCTTAAAGTCTAGAGAAACATAGTTTCCAAGAGAGAGTTGAGTTTCCAGAAAGGTGGATTGTTTCATGCTTGTTTTGCTTGAGATTAGCAAAATGCTGGTTGGGGGTGTGTTGAGCTCCTAATTTATACATATTCTAGCCCATAACATCACATCTTATGCATGATTTGCATGGTTAAAAGACTAATCTAATACATGTTTTGTCGTTGTAGGAATGAGAGAGAGACTTCACTCAATTAATGTTTAAAAGAGCACATTTAGAAGCTCTTTGATGAAGACCCAAGGTAGGCCAAAGAAGGAAGAAGAAAGAAGGAGAGAATGGAGAAAAAGAAAGGAAAGAAAGAAGGCTAGACTGGTCGGCCAGTATTGCTGCCCCACTTGTGTACGCTGGACCATTCAAAAGAAGGGTCTGACCGGTCAAGACCGGTCGGCCAACCTAGAACGACCGGTCAAGACTGGTCGGCCATAAGCTTCCTCCTTTCTATACTCTTTGGACACTCAACTGGAGGGGTCCGACTGGTCAAGATCGGTCGGCCAGCCCAGTCCGACCGGTCAAGACCGATTGGACAATGTATTTTGTAGAGATCCAGCAACTTCTCATTGAAGCTCCGATTTTTGTGGCGCAATTCTGGAACTTTCTGAGTCGATGGAGCCTCTCTATTATAAAAAAACACCTAGAGATCGTAGCTAGGGCATCATAGAAGACTTGAGACTTCGTGGGAGGTGAAGGGGATCGTCATGAAGCGTCTACAGCTCTCTCGAATTCAGTTTTTCATGTTTTCTATTAGTTTTTCATTATTTTTAGCCATAGCATGATGATTCTCAGCTAGAACCTCTTAGCTAAGGCTAAGAGGTGAAGCTTGTAGCTAATTATCATGTATAATTAGTTTGATTCAAGTACTTTACTTTAAGTTTGGATTTTTAAGTTCTAATTTGAATAAAGTTGGTATTTTTTTATGTTTTATGAGAGTTCATGTGCTTTGGACGTTGGTTCCTTGCAATTCTCTGAGATTATCATATTTAGATTGATTAGATTCGAATTATAGTAACCCTAGAGCATACCATAGTCCCTTGGCATGGTTGTTACTTTGAAGGCTACATATTTAAATTCTATGTGCTTCATTATAACTAGAATCTTAATTTCTAACTTAAGTAGGGATTGTTTGTGTTTGAATGCTAATCTTCCTACTAGATGAGAGATAGAACTTCAAATCTAGTTGTGTTTATGCTTTGATGAATGAATTCACATAGGACTACTACAAGTGGATCCTTGAGGCCTTAGTTCCATTAATTACATATTTTTATAAAGTTACTGTTTTTACTTAGTTTTGAATTTGAAATCTAAAATTGTTGTGATTGGAATTGATATAATAATTTGAATTAGTTTACCTTAATTTCCTGTGGATCGACCTCGGTCTTACCAAGATTATTACTACCTTGCAGCCTTGCACTTGAGGCGAGCGAACAGCTACCACCTCATATGTAGAATCTAACACAAATGACACAAATTTGTTGCATATGCGGCTATGGCATATGAGTGAGAGGGGCATTATGGAACTCCATAAAAAAAAATTGTTTAAGGGAGTTAAGGCATGCAAGGTGGATTTCTATGAGCATTGCATCTACGGAAAGTAATGCAATGTAAGGCTAAGTCTGCTACACACACTAATAGTGGAATGCTCGATTATATACATTCTGATGTCTTGGGGTCGGTGGCAGTGCCATCTAAAGGAGGCGCACTATACTTCGTGAGCTTCATAAACGATTACTCGATAAAGGTTTAAGTCTACTTCATGAAACACAAGTCTGAGGTATTCGCCAAGTTTAGAGAATGGAAGACGAAAGTAGAGAAGCAAACCGGGATACAGGTTAAGTGTCTTAAATCAAATAATGGTACGGAGTACAGAAAAGTGGAATTCATGAAATTTTACAAGGAATAAGGCATCACAAGTACTTCTCAACTCCAAGGACCCCACAACAGAACGAGGTAGTAGAGTCGATGAATATAACTCTATTGGAGAGGGTGAGAAGTATGCGGCTGCATGTGGGGCTACCTAAGAGCTTATGGGCTGAAGCGGTTACCATGACATGCTATAAGTGAATCGGTCACCATCTACAATGTTAGATTTTAAGGTTGTAGAGGAAGTCTGAATGGGAAAGGACGTCGATTACTTAGGATTGAGAATCTTCGAGTGTCCAGCATATGTTTATGTGCAGAGTGGACAGAGATCGAAATTGGATTCCAAATTCAGGAAGTGTATATTTATTTGGTATAAAAAGGTGTCAATGGCTACAAGCTTTGGGATCTAGTTTCTCAAAAGGTGGTCATCAATAGAGATATTATCTTCGACGAGGCATCAATGTTGAAGGCCAACAAGGCTACAGTAGAGAAGTTTGAAATGAGTGGTGATGCAGAGAAATTGTTAGTGGGGGTGGAGCCAGTTGAGCAGGTTACTAAAAATAAAATTCAGCCAAGGCAAGAAACTAAGCAAGAAAATCAACAGGATATATGGGAAAGTATAGCCGGGAATAAGGATAAAAGAACCATTAGAACCTCAATCCGATACGGGTTTGAGGATATGGTGTCTTTTGCATTGTTCACAGAGAGTGAAGATCCCTCTACCTTTCAAGAGGTAAAGTCTGGAAAGAATGACAACTAGTGGATGTTGGCCATGGTGGAGGAGATGGAATCTCTCCAAAGGAATCAGACATGAGAATTGTGGAACTTCCAAATGTCAGTGGGCTATAGCGTGTAAATGGGTCTACAAGAAAAATGAAGCATTAACAGATAAAGAGGGCGAAAAGTACAAGGCAAGACTCATAGCAAAAAGGTTCTCATAGAGGAAATGAGTAGATTACAACAAGGTTTTCTCTCCAGTTCTTAAACATATCTCAATTAGGGTGCTACTGACAATGGTAGTGGAATCCAATTTAGAATTGAAATAACTCGATGTAAAGGTGTTCTTTTATGGAAACTTAGAGGAAGTTATTTACATGAGGTAGTTAGAAGGATTTGAAGAGCTTGGTAAGGAAGGTCACGTATGTAAGTTGAAAAAGTCGTTGTATGGACTAAAACAGTCTCTAAGGCAGTGGTACAAGCGGTTTGATTCCTACATGGTGGAGATTAGATAAAACATGTGTGAGTACGATTGTTGCATATACTACAGGGTGCTTGTGTAACGCCCCCAAAATTCGGCACTCGAGTATATAATTCAAATCTCGAAATCAAGGGTGTTATGAGTGAATCCTTCACAACCACAACTGAAACCTTTATCCTTTCCATTCACAAGGTACCTAATATATGGAATAAAAATAAACCAACTTTGAAAATTAAACTATAATCAACGTGTCTATGAAATTGTTCCAAACTGTCAAAACTAATGGCCATCTAATGGGCCTTATTACATCAATGCTTTCAAACCAAAAATCAAATAACTAATTCAAATAAAAACTTCTAGAGTATTCCCTCATCTGGAACTGCTTCTTCGAAGTCTTCTAAATCATCACCTGTCACTACGGTTAATCGCATAACACTGCGTCAGCTATAAAAGCCGGTGAGCATTCTCATATAGTTTAACACATGTAATTCGACATAGAAATCACTTAACCCTTAAAGTACAAATCCTTACAAATCTAATAGTAAATTCATCAACCCAAAAATCTCTTAAACATGCACATGATGCATGGAATGCAGTATGCTTCACCAATCTCAGTACGGTTATCAGTAGAACATCCAGGGCCAGTTTATAGTCGGGCCTACACTGTCTCATAATTGCAGAGTTGGTCTCTTGCACACACCAGGGAACTCACCCAACCTGCCAAAATCATCTGATATCCACCGGATACGCTAGTATAGTATCTTGCACACAACAGGGAGCTCAACCAACCCGTCCACAATCGATGGACTATCAGAAGGGTATATTGCACACACAGGGTGCTCAACCAGGGACTGTTGCACACACTTGGGCGCTCACCCGAACAATCATGAATGGGTCTATTGCACACACCAGGGTGCTCACCCTACGGTAATAACTGGAGTTCTCAAATCGTGCTATGCATGAACCAAATCAACATTCCAAACACTTTTCCAAGATAATTCAAAATCCCCCCAAAGAAATGAATTTAATATATGGATATGATATCCGAATTTCCAGTAAATAAAGCACAAATATTTGAATTGTATTTCTAAACCATGACTAACAATCCCAAAATCATCATCAAATCAAATTCTAATATAAACTGAAATAAAATCTGAATTAGCATGTAAAAAAAAAAGGAGAGAAAACTCACTCTTTCTTTCTTTCTTTCCTTCTTCTTTCTCTTTTTCTTCTTCTTCTTCTTCTTCCTGCTGCTGCTGGAAAATTGCTCCATCAGTGGGAGGGGCCACCAGCAACCGTAGCTTGGACCTACGATCACTCTCTCTTTCTCTCTCTGTCTAACGTCTCTCTCTCTCCTCTTTCTCACGGCTCTCTCTCTCTTTCTCTCTCTCTCTCACGACTCTCTCTCTCTCTCTCTCTCTCTCTCTGCCTCTCTCTTTTCCTCTCTGACGCTTCCTGTAAAGGAACCGTTGCCGATGGCTGGTTTTATAGCCACGAACAAGCACACGGACGCTAGGAGATTTCCGAATCCAACTTGGATTCGGACTTCAATCCTTGTAGTCTAAGCCACAAACTAAACATTAGAAACCTAGGTGGGGCCCACGCAAACAGTCCCTTCGAATTTCGGGAACCCATGTGAAGAATCGGCTCCGATCTTGTGCGTTTTACTTCGATTAGTTCTAGGTTTTAACTGATTTTGCGGCCCACTCCAATCACGGATTACCAAGATACATCCTACCCTTAGTAGTCCTAAGGAAGCTCTACACAATGGATGGAGTGGATTTTCTGATGGGGTCCACCTTGACGGACGGTGTGGACCGACCAGCGCACCAGCGGACGCTGCTGCTGCAGCGTCGAACGAAGAAGACGTTCCGTCTTCGCTGCGCACGCGGTCAACGCACGTTGACCGCGAGCCTAACGTGCACACAGTGCACGTGGGTCCCACAGTGATGTATGTGCGAAATCTGATCCGACCATCATGTAGGTCACGTGTTTTTAGGGTATGACACAAAAATTGGTACAGTTCTGAGTTTCGATGGCCCACTTATGGCTCGATTTCTGATTAGGGTACTTGTAGGATGATCGGAGGGCTGAAATTTGACGTGTATGGTTAGATTAGGTCTCTAAACTATTATATGAAGTTTTACATGAAACGGATCGTAAAAAACTGGTACACTTAAAATCATTTATATAGATTAAGTTTAATCAATGGTATTTTTTTGTATTTATGGTGAGTTTTGATAAACCTACCACTTCTACGCTGGTCTAGGGTTTGTGTTAAGCAAATTTAATAAGGGATCCTACGTGAATTCCCTACAATTTATTAGTTTATAATAATCCACATAATTTATTAATTAATTAACTGATTTAATTATTTTCGAAAACTTGGGGTATTACATTCTTCCCTCCTTAAGGAAATTTCATCCCGAAATTTATTTTAAAGTAAGTTAAAGTGTTTCACAACATGATGAAATGTAAAATCGAATGTATATATGGAATGCAATATGCTTCACCAATCTCAGTACAGTTATCAGTAGAACATCCAGGGCCAGTTTATAGTCGGGCCTACACTGTCTCATAATTGCAGAGTTGGTCTCTTGCACACACCAAGGAACTCACCCAACCTGCCAAAATCATCTGATATCCACCGGGTACGCTAGTATGGTATCTTGCACACAACAGGGAGCTCAACCAACCCGTCCACAATCGATGAACTATCAGAAGGGTATATTGCACACACAGGGTGCTCAACCAGGGACTGTTGCACACACTTGGGCGCTCACCCGAACAATCATGAATGGGTCTATTGCACACACCAGGGTGCTCACCCTACGGTAATAACTGGAGTTCTCAAATCGTGCTATGCATGAACCAAATCAACATTCCAAACACTTTTCTAAGATAATTCAAAATCTCTCCAAAGAAATGAATTTAATATATGGATATGATATCCGAATTTCCAGTAAATAAAGCACAAATATTTGAATTGTATTTCTAAACCATGACTAACAATTCCAAAATCATCATCAAATCAAATTCTAATATAAACTGAAATAAAATCTGAATTAGCATGTAAAAAAAAATATGAGAGAAAACTCACTCTTTCTTTCTTTCTTTCCTTCTTCTTTCTCTTTTTCTTCTTCTTCTTCTTCTTCCTGCTACTGCTGGAAAATTGCTCCATCAGTGGGAGGGGCCACCAGCAACCGTAGCTTGGACCTACGATCACTCTCTCTTTCTCTCCCTGTCTAACGTCTCTCTGTCTCTCTCTCTCCTCTTTCTCACGGCTCTCTCTCTCTCTCACGACTCTCTCTCTCTCTCTCTCTGCCTCTCTCTTTTCCTCTCTGACGCTTCCTGTAAAGGAACCGTTGCCGATGGCTGGTTTTATAGCCACGAACAAGCACACGGACGCTAGGAGATTTCCGAATCCAACTTGGATTCGGACTTCAATCCTTGTAGTCTAAGCCACAAACTAAACATTAGAAACCTAGGTGGGGCCCACGCAAACAGTCCCTTCGAATTTCGGGAACCCATGTGAAGAATCGGCTCCGATCTTGCGCGTTTTACTTCGATTAGTTCTAGGTTCTAACGGATTTTGCGGCCCACTCCAATCACGGATTACCAAGATACATCCTACCCTTAGTAGTCCTAAGGAAGCTCTACACAATGGATGGAGTGGATTTTCTGATGGGGTCCACCTTGACGGACGGTGTGGACCGACCAGCGCACCAGCGGACGCTGCTGCTGCAGCGTCGAACGAAGAAGACGTTCCGTCTTCGCTGCGCACGCGGTCAACGCACGTTGACCGCGAGCCTAACGTGCACACAGTGCACGTGGGTCCCACAGTGATGTATGTGCGAAATCTGATCCGACCATCATGTAGGTCACGTGTTTTTAGGGTATGACACAAAAATTGGTACAGTTCTGAGTTTCGATGGCCTACTTATGGCTCGATTTCTGATTAGGGTACTTGTAGGATGATCGGAGGGCTGAAATTTGACGTGTATGGTTAGATTAGGTCTCTAAACTATTATATGAAGTTTTACACGAAACGGATCGTCAAAAACTGGTACACTTAAAATCATTTATATAGATTAAGTTTAATCAATAGTATTTTTTTGTATTTATGGTGAGTTTTGATAAACCTACCACTTCTACGCTGGTCTAGGGTTTGTGTTAAGCAAATTTAATAAGGGATCCTACGTGAATTCCCTACAATTTATTAGTTTATAATAATCCACATAATTTATTAATTAATTAACTGATTTAATTATTTTCGAAAACTTGGGGTATTACAGCTTGAGGATGGGTCCTGCATTCTATTGATGCTTTACATAGATGATATGCTGATTTCTACAAAGGACAAGAAGGAGATACTCTTGCTTAAGTCTCTATTAAGCAAAGAGTTTGACATGAAGGATTTGGGCATTGCGAAGAAAATTCTAGGCATGGAGATACATAGAGACAAAGAGTTTGGGAAGTTGTGGCATTCTCAAAAGTGTTATGTACAAAAGATATTAGTGAGGTTCCACATAGAAAGTGCTAAGCCAGTTAGCACAACTCTATCAATTCACTTCAAGTTGTCAGCCAGGTCTTGTCTAAGTATAGAGGAAGAGATTTCAGAAATGTCACGGTTGGTGTATGCGAGTGCAGTGGGAAGTCTCATGTATGCGTTTAAACGAGGTCGGTTATCTCACACGCAGTCAACATGGTCAGTAAGTATATGTAGGCTTGGCAAAATTCCACACAACCCGCATGAAAAAAACCATCGTCTGGGTCTAACCTTATCGTGTTGGGTCACTAACGGGTTGTCCTGTTAAGACCCGTTAACATAACGGGTCATTTTAGTGTTTCTAACGCGAAACCCGTTTAACTCGTTAGGGAGGGCATTTTAGGAATTACCCTTAGTGTAGCGAGAAAACCCTAAGCTAAGCTAAGACAACCAGTAAGACTCTTGCCGTCTTTCTCTCTCTCCTGGGATTTTTCTCCATCTTTCTGCCTATGGCCCCACACGGCCACACCCCAATATCTCTTTTGAATAGGGTAGCAGGTCAACCCATACCCAACCTGAAACAACCTATTTATTTAACGGGTTAAACAGGCCAGGTTGCAGGTAACCTGTTAAATTAATAAATGGGTTTGGGTTTTTAGATTTTGACCCGTTAGTTAACGAGCTGAGTTTGGGTGAGAAAATTTTTGACGCAACACGAACACGACATGCCACTAATCCTGTTCAAGATGACCCGCCGTCAGGACTATATATATGGCGAATCCAGGGAAAGAGCATTGGAATATTGTTAAGTGGATTCTGAAGTATCTTAGGAGTACAATCGACACTGGAATCATGTCTGGGGTACATGGAACTTCAGGTGGAGTTGTAGGCTATATGGATTTAAATTATATAGGTGATCTAGACAACAGGAGGTCCACTATAGGATATGTTTTCAAATTATTAGGCTGACTTATATGTTGGAGATCTGCACTACAGTCTACGATATCGTTGTTTACAACTGATGATGAATATATAGTTGCGACAGAGGCATCAAAAGAGGCATTATGGTTGAAATGTCTGATTTGAAAACTCGGGCTAAAGTAGGAGGCAATAATTGCATTGTGATAATCAGAATGTTATCCATCTGACAATAAATTAGGTATATCATGTACGATTTAAACACATCGATATGAGGTTCCACAAGATACATGAGCTCATAAATTTAGGGGAAATTCTATTTCAGAAGATTCATATAAACAAAAATGTTGTGAATATGTTGACAAAGTCGGTGACTACAGAAAAGTTCAAGCATTGCTTGGGCTTGATCAATCTCACTAGTCGTTGATGAGATTGGGCAACCTTGCACAGGGGTGCAGGAAGAGCTACATTCCAAGTGGAGGGATGCAGGGAGTAGTCTACGCTCATGGGGGAGTCTAGCACGGGAGGTCTTCTGGGTGACTTGGTAGAATACAAGTTAAGGTAGAGATTGTTCTACAAGATGCCTTGGATTATGCCAATATTAGGCGGAGGATGCACTTTTCGGTTTGACTGAATTTCGATAGAAATCACAGTCTACTCACTGTGATGTTTCGGCTAATTTCGATCAGATTGAACAAGGGTTCGGTCCGACCGAATTATGACATTTTTCGCATGTTGGTCATCGTGAAAAATTGGTCATTTTCGGTCCGACCTGTGATATCATCAGCTGGCTTTGGTTTGACTGAAGGTCAAGTTCGGTTCAACCAAAGGTCGACCCAATTACCTTACACAGTTTTGCATAAGTACAAGTGTTTAAGCCTAATTTCAGATTAAGGCTAAGCATTCGGATCTTACAAGTTTTCTCTCGAAAGGCTAGGGTTTAGCAAGGTGAGAAAAGGGTTTCCAACAATTGTAAGGGCTTAAGAAGGATTTCTCAAGGGGTTGTACATTGCAAGGAGAAATCAAGTACACTTATAATTGAAGAAAGTGAGTTTGTAATACTCTAAGATTTTTATTATAGTGGAGCTTTGTCCAGTGAATTTTACCCACAAGGGTTTCCACATAAAACATCTTATGTCTTTGTAGTTACTTGATTTTATTTGATTTATACTTCTATATTATATTGTTTCATCTTCGTCAAAACGTTAAAATGTAATTGCACATAGTGCACAAATTTACAACAGTGCTAGATCCAAATTTATAAAACTTAGGGTTGATCAGATTTGTTGTTAGCTCCTAATTATAGCCGGTTCTACTCATAACACTTTGTTTTGAAAAATTTACTTCCACTTTTACCTCGGAAAATATCATATTATCTTAAGAGAAAATGTCCGGTGAAGTTATCTGACAACTCAATGCATGTGATCATTCCTTGGTGCAGCTAGTCCATGCACGTGCCATATAAATTGACTAATAAGTACACATCGAAATGCGTATCAATGGTCGATCATGTGTGGTCCATCTGACGAGCAGCCTAGAAAAGCCCAGAGAATATACACAGAATGGCCCACGTGATGAGTAGCTCAGATCTCTCAGTTGGCAAGCGTGTACTTAGCAGACCTTACTGGATGAAGTGGGCTTATGCAATCCGTGACCCATGTCTAGGCTCTGAAAGGTGGGGTCCACATTTCATTAATCTAGACCAACGGTCTGTCGTTTCCACCGCCATGACGCAAAAATCTATCAGTACATCCTAACCCTTCAATTTGGGTTCACAAATAGATGCTGGAGAAGACCATATTCGCCTAAGAAAGGGACCAAGACACACGGCTTGGATATTTCAATCTGGGAGATTTTTCTCTTATGATCCATCCAAATGTACAAGCAATAAATCAATGGTCCGGATTACCGGGCCCAGTTGTCAGAATTAAAACCTGCTAACCGGACGTGGATTAGCTACTGACGGCTTCAGTAGCTATCCGGCTGCTGAAGTGACGTCATTAAGTCTTGTGGGCCCCACCATGATGTATGTGTTGTATCCACACCGTCCATGCATTTGGAGAGATCATTTTAGGGGATGGCCAATAGAACTTGGTGACGTCAGTTCAGTAGCGATAGCTAACGGAAGCCGCCAGTAGCGAATCCGCGAACGTGCCAACCCGTCTGTGTGATGGATGATGCTCATACACATGGCTATTACTTAAAATTGCATACTTGTAATATAAATAGTTAAATTTAAACCGTCCAAATTATTGGATCTAGTTTAGATGTGTCATGAACCAAAAGTTGATATCATTTGGTTATCTGAGTTTCTGATAGATGGACTTTTATTGCACGGTTAAAAATGAAATTTCCAATCGTCCTATTTCAACAAGAACGTATCCACGAGTCAGATCTTAGGTTTGTCAAACCAACTTTAAAATTTGGCATCTGAGACTGAACACTTCACATGTGCAAGTTCTGAGTTCATGCGTATCAAGCGTCATTCGTTGCCAGAGTATTAAATAACTCCACTTTGTCTTGCCTGAAAAGGATCGAAGGGGGAGACAGCTATACCATTGGAATCTCTCGTCACGTGCGGTACATTCACGGGACTCACTTTTTTAGGAAAGTCATAGGGTGCGGAGACAGCGAATTAATAGCCTTGCAAGGCACCAAATTCTCCATGTGGGGCCAATCGTTTGGTGATCTTGACCGTTGATTTCGTAGGACCTTCCACAGATGTGAGGCTCCAGAAAAAATACAGCATTGGACCATCTAACGCTTCAATCAACAGCCTATGTGTAGAAAGAAAATACTACAGCAACCATCCCATTCAATGGTCCAATAATTGAATAATATATTGTTAATAACCTAACCAATGTGCCAAAAGCCCCAGGACTGATGTAGGACTGATGTAACGTGTAAAGTTAGGTTCTTAAACCTTTAGGATCGTAACATTCTACCATGCTTCACAGCCGACGTTCACAGCGGCCCATTATGTAGTGGCACTTACTCTGACCTCTATTTTAGGTAGCTTTTTCCAGGGCATGATCGCTACACTCTGGTTATCCAGGTAGCCCTTTCCACTTGGCAGCTTTACTCTGGAAGGGGCGACCTGTAGAAAGGACAACCTGGACCAGAGTAAAAGTCCCAACGGCGTGGAAATAGCTACCTGAATAACCAGAGTGCAGCTACCATACCCTGCAAAGGGCTTCCTGGAATAGAGGCTAGAGTGAGTACCACCACAAAGAGCGTTATGGAATGGTATTATCCAAAGGGCTTAAGAGCCTAAACTTTACACATTCCATTGTCTTGGGGCTTTCGGTGCATTGGTTAGGCTCTTAACAATCGGTATTAAAGCCAACATCACCTCTCATGCTCGAGTCAGGGAAGGGGCTACATGTGGGAAGGGCAACTTTGGACCAAAGTATAAGCGGCCACACGTTGATATGAGATCTTCCTTTGTTTTTTTCTTCTGTTTTTTTTTTGGAATTATATGAGATCGTACACACGTTGATATGCGCAGTTTAGAATATTCGTATCCGCGTTGCCCATGGTTCAGTGATCCAGACCGTTGATCACCTTAGTGGGTGTTACTCCTACCGTGGGGTCCACTTTGATAGTTTTCTGTATATCCACTCCGTCCATCCGTTTCTACAGCCCATTTTAGGCTGTGGATCTAAAATTTATGCTGATCCAAATCTTAGGTGGACCATAAAATAGGAAAGAGTGGTGTTTGAGTGCCTCACCATTAAAAATTCCAAAGGGCTGATCTTAAGGTTCGCTTTGTTTTGATAATGTCAAAAAGACCTGGATGAAGGGAAACTACAAAGATCAGCATGATCCAAAAATTTTGTGGCCTACAAAAAGTTTTAATTGTCATTCGGCACTGTTTTTAATGGTGTGGTCCACCTGAGGTTTAGATCTTCTTAAGGTTTGGGGTCAGATCCTAAAATGAGATGAGAAAACAGACGGACGTCGTGGATATAAAAATAATAGATCAAGGTAGGCCCCACATGGTTAGGGTAACACCCACAAAGGTGTTTCCCGGCGGGTAACAGCTAAAAGGTGTTTCGATTGCTATCTTGTACGTCTATTTGCCGGCTATAACCGAATAGTCCGAATATCGAAATCTAAAAGATCTTTGGGGAATGGTCTTCCCACTTCAGGAATCATCATATCGACGGTATGGATCAATTATCTCTGGGCATTTCTCCTGATTTACAGTGCATTTTCTCTTTCACGGAATCACGCCTATCGTCTTTTGATGCTCTCGCAAGACTACCAAACTTTTTTAATAGTTTACTTGGGGCGAATGAGGGGTTACCTGGGTAACTCGTTAGTGGGTGTTTCCCTGACCTTGGGGCCCACCTTGTTATATCTGTTGTATATCCACGCCGTCCATCAATTGTTCTGCTTCATTGTAGGGGATTTTCCAAAAAAATGAAGAAGATCCAAACCTCAAGTGGACCACACCACAGGAAACAGTGGTCATTGAATGCCCACCATTGAAAACAATTCTCAGTGCCCACCTTAATGTTTATTTGCCATCCAACCATGTGATAAGTTCGTTAGGGCTGTAAATGGGTTAGCAGACCCAATGGGGTACGCAAACCGATCGGTTTGTTAAATGGTACGGGTCAGCCAGTTGCTAAATCAGAAATCCTGACCCGACCCAACACGAACCCATTTAGAAAATGTTTGGGTTCGGTCTATGTTGGAAGGGACCCATCTAGATCCGGACTCGTCCAAACCCAACTTTAAACCTGATAAAAATACTTGCATACCAAATCCAGTCCAAACCCGTTAAACCCAACCCATTTATAAATGGGTTTGGGTTGATCTCCATGGGTCCGATCGGGTTGACTTAGACCCAATTCAAACCCACCCATTTAGTAGTAGAGCCTAAGTTTAAAATTTGGAGCCAAACCCATTTAGTAAACGAACAAGTTTGGTTTTGGCTAAACCTTCCTCAAACGCAATCATTTACCGCCCTAAAGTTCACTCACGGCGAAAACACAAATATCAGCTTTATCCAAAAAATCATTTGTAGCTTCCAAGAGGATTTTAATGATGGGCAATCAATTTCTACTGTGTTATTCACTTGATAGTTGAATCTGCTTCAATTTTGGGAAATGCCAACTGTTGGATAGCGTGGATATGCAACACATACTTCAGGGTGGGCCCCACAGTCAAGGAAACACCCTCTAACGCGTTACCCGGCTGACACCTAATCGGCTAGTAGGGCCCATGGTTTAGTAATCCGGACGGCTGTATTATGCAAAAACCCGTGGATGATAATTCCCCAAAAATATACCATACTCAAGTTCTCCTGCATCTTGCTGTGCATGCTTCCATTTCAGTGCCAACCGTTGTTGCCTTTTTCATCTTAATCATCCATTCTCCACTAAGATTTCGTTGGCATCATCCATTCACCGTGACGAACGGTTTGGATGACGCGAAGAAGAGTCCCACGTGCACAAGCGATAATCTATGAATGTATTCCACGTATCCTCCTTATACATTCTGTTTTCATACTCCCGCGGGATTACCTGGCATGATCGTACACGCTTCATCGGTAATCGCTAGCTCGTGGCACATGTGCGAGAGATCCGGGCCATTCAACAAGTGAACATACCTAGAAATGACAATCTGGCCAGTAATATCAACAGATGGTACACCCATGTACCAAAAAGAAGATAATCAACGGTCGATAATCATCTCTACATCCGACCCCTTATGCATGGCATCTGCTCCCCTGCGGACGCGAATTGCCCGTGGCCCCACCCAAGGGAATTCTTGTAGGCGGAAGCTATGTGGGTCCCATTATGGTGTCCGGGAGAAATCGACTCCGTCCATCAGTTTCAAAACATTACAACAGGGCAGCATTGCAAAAATGACATAGATTCAAAGTTCAGGTGGGCCACACGACAGGAAAGAGTGATAGCAGAAACGCCTACCATTGAAACCTTCGCGAGCCCATTATGATGTTTATATGCCATCCAAACCGTCCATAAGGTCATCCTAATAGGGATAAACTGAAAATAAAATTATTACCCTGATCTAAAACTTGTGGCCCATGAAAGTTTCAACGGTAGTAGTTTCCATTGTCACTGTTTCCTTTGGTGTGGCCCAATTAACTTTTAGATCTACCTCAATTTTTAGAATCTGTCTTATTGTGAACTTATGAAACCGACGAACGGAGTGGATTTCTCACATACATCGAGTGGACCCCACATAGCTTCCGCGGCCTGTTGGAGAGGGACAGCCAATTCGCTTCGCTGAGCAACACACGCGTGCCACAGTGGCACGTGTCACGAGAATCCTGTCTTTAAGTACCTTCTTCGCGCGATTCAACCTCTTCTATTATTTTCTAATTATCGCATTCGTTTCTCAACACATTACTGTGACTCTGCTCTCTAATTCCTCTGCTTCCTCTCATCAACTTCCCAAAACACGATCATTAAAGATCAAGAAAACCATCCAAACGCTCCCAATCCTTTTCCTTTCTAATGGAAAATCGCGCATTCTTCTTCTTCTTCTTCTCGCTCTTCGTACCCCTCATCTTTTCAACAATCCCTTCCCTATCCGTCTCTCAACAGCTTCCCACCACAGGCGAATGGCGCCTCCTGCAGAAGAGCATTGGCATCTCGGCAATGCACATGCAGCTCATCTACACCAACCACGTCGTCATGTTCGACCGCACCGATTTTGGACCGTCTAATCTCTCGCTCCCCAACGGACGATGCCGATCAGACGCCAACGATACTGCCCTCAAGATCGACTGCACCGCCCACTCCCTCATCTACAACGTTCCGTCCAACACCATCCGCCCTCTCACAGTCCAGACTGACACGTGGTGCTCGTCCGGCTCTGTCCTCCCCGACGGCACCCTCGTGCAGACTGGCGGATACAACGACGGGGACCGCGTGGTCCGTACATTTGCTCCATGTGGGGATGGCCCACCAGTGCAAGATTGCGATTGGATCGAGAAGCCCAGCTATCTTTCTGTCCGTCGTTGGTACGCCACTAATCAGATTCTGCATGATGGACGGGTGATCATCGTCGGCGGACGTCGACAATTCAGTTATGAATTCTATCCGAGGAGCGCCACTGAGCCGGCGAATTACTGGCTTGGGTTCTTGAAAGAGACGCGGGACGCCGACGAGAACAATCTTTATCCGTTCTTGCACCTGCTACCGGACGGGACCCTATTCATCTTTGCCAATGATCGTGCGATCGGATTCAATTACGTGAAGGATACTGTGGTCAGGGAATATCCACCAATCCCGGGGCGGGACCCACGTAATTACCCGAGCTCTGGGTCATCCGCGCTGCTTCCCATACGGCTTGATGATGGTGATGGCGTCGAAGGTCCAATGGCTGAGGTGATGGTGTGCGGCGGGGCGCCACGCGGCGCATACTGGCGGGCCCGGAACGGAACATTCTTGCCGGCTCTATCAAGCTGTGGACGGCTGCTGGTCACTGATCTTGAGGCCCAGTGGAAGATGGAAGAAATGCCGATGGCCCGCGTCATGGGGGATATGCTGCTGGTTCCGACGGGCGACGTTGTGATCATAAATGGCGCAGCCAATGGCGCAGCTGGGTGGGAGCTGGCGCGGAACGCAGTCATGAGACCAGTTCTTTATCATCCATCTGATCCGGTGGGCCACCGGTTTGAGATCCTAAGTCCATCGTCAATCGCTAGGGTATACCACTCATCATCGGTGGTGCTGCCCGACGGTCGGATCCTCGTTGGGGGCAGCAATCCTCATATGTACTACAACTTCACCGGCGTAGATTACCCGACAGAGCTCAGCTTGGAAGCGTTTTCACCACCCTACCTGGCGGAAGAAAACGCTCGGTTTCGGCCACGGATCACACTCACAGAGCCCCACCAATTCCTATCGTACGGCCAGCCAATCACCATCAACTTCTTCTTGACGTCCTACATGCCGCAATCTGGGCTGTTCGTTACAATGCTGGCCCCATCATTCACAACGCATTCGATCGCGATGAATCAGAGATTGCTGGTGTTGAAGGTGATGCGAGTGGTGCAGGCGTCGGCCTTCATGTATCAGGTGATCGCAATTGGACCGCCAACGGCTGCGGTCGCACCGCCTGGTTACTACTTGCTGTTTGTCGTGCATGGAGGGGTGCCCAGCACTGGTATGTGGGTGAGGATGCAGTGATTTATTTTTTTATTTTTTATTTTTTGCCTTCATATTCTATTTATGGGGAATGATATTTTTCTCCCACAGAGATTGATCGTTCCAACCTTGAAGGGTAGTTTGATCCAAATTACACTTGTGAGGGGTGAATTATCAATTTTGGGGGTTTAAATATCATTTTATTTGTTTATGGGAGAAACCCCATTGATTGATTGAATTGGGCTTTTTTAAACGGTTTGGATTTTTGGGTGGCATTTTTTTCATGCAATTTTGCATGTTGTATGCTCAAAGAAATGAAATCAGCTATTGGATTGTTTGTTTGAAATCAGAAGAACGGTTGGATCTCTCTCTCTCTCTCTCTCTCTCTCTCTCTCTCTCCTGATTTAATACTCTGGCAGAGTGTAATGGATAATGCGCAGTCAGTTCGAAATTGCATACGTGGAAACAAGTAATTAAACTAGATATCCAAATTTTGATACCGGTTTAGGTGCATAATCAACAAAATATTACTTTATATTTATCTAACGATTAGATTATTGGACGGTTAAAAATGAAAAAATATCCTATGGTTTTGATCCAAAAAAGAAGTGTCCATGAATTAGAGGTTGAGATTGTTCGACCAGTCTAATTTTCAGTGGGTCCCACAATTTAGTGGTTTTATTTGACTTCATAGATGGCATGGGTACCATTTCTATGTGCCTGTGTATGGAACGTTCATACGCAGCCAGAGTATCCAGTAACTCCCCTGAAAAGAATGAAATGGATCGGTTGAATGACACTGAAAGGAGTTATTTCAGACTCTCTGGCAGGCAGCATATGATGCTCGATACGCAGGCACTCGGAATATATACAGGTGGCATACATTAACTCTAAACCTCTGATTCGTGGGCACTTGTTTACTTGAATGGGACCCGTTGGATATTTTTTATTTCAACCGTCCAGTGAATGCCCCCTATCTGATTAGTTTGATAAACGAAATAAACTCAGTATTGGCTTATGATGCATCTAGACTGGGAACTATAATTTGGCCACGTCTACAATTTCATAGTGGCTGCGTATCATCCAACCACTCACGCCAGAGTACCAAAGTTGAAAAGAAGCTCTTTTTCAGTTTACTTTCATGTAACTCCTGTATGGCATTAACTTCTAATTAGGAGGGGATTAGATATTGCCCGGGTAATACGTCAGTGGATGTTTCCGCGGGGCCTGCCTTGATATATGAATATTATATCCACGCCGTCAATCCATTTTTATAGATCATTTTTCGGCATAGTCCTAAAAGAGAAGCAGATCCAAATTTCAAATGGACCACACAGTAGGGATTGAATGGCACTATTAAGAACTTCTCAAGGGCACAAAAGTGTTGGATCAAGCTGATACTTGTGTTTTCCTTCGTCGAGGACTGTGTGACCTTATCAACAGGTTGGATGAAAAATAAACATTACGATGGGCCTAGGAAGTTTTCAATGGTAGAAATTCAATGACCATTCTTTCCTGTGTTGTGGTCCACTTGGGATTTGTATATGCTTCATTTTTGTTACCAATGCCCTAAAAGGATCTGGAAAAACTGATGGACGGCGTGGATATACAACGGATACATCAAGGTGGGCCCCACAGTCAGAGAAACACCCACCAACGAGTTACCCGGGTAACACCTAATCAGCTCCCGGTCGGAGGTCATTAAAGTGGAAGGAGCGATTTGATTGCTGGGATGAAATTAAAAGGAAGGCTGGATTGGTCTCTGTCCGTCTCTTTCATTTGAGATGTGCCCATGTGGCAAATTGCATGTGAAATGTCATGTTTTGGGTGTTGGGATGTGTGGTGGAATTGAATGTCTGTGATATCTGATGAAGGATGTTATTACTAGGTGAAACAGCATCCCTGTGGTTTGTATTTGATTTAGGTTCACCTTGCGCGTTATTCATTTATTTTGGTGGGGCCCACCGCTTGAACGATGTATACCTTTCCACGTCAGCATCATAAAGTTTCTGATTCATTACTGTTGCATGCTGATCTGGATATGATACGGTGAAGTCGGAAGACCACCTCATTATAGTGCACATCCAATCGGGTCCCATCCATTTAGTGGGCCATGAAATAGATGGCTTAGATTTCAAAACTGCAACCCATCATAAAAACCTCCCTATCATCCTTCTTCAATTGTGCTCAAAGTTGTTTTGAATTTTAACTACTTTCGTTTTCTACCGTCAGATTTTTGTCCACAGCTTAGATTAATGGATCATCTGGTAGGTGTAAACTTTGATACGCAAGCCATTCATGATAGGTTCCAGTAAATGTACGGACCCGATTAGCACATCACTACTCCACGTGTAATGTGGAGAGATGGCTCTACCTTATTTCGGTTATGCTGTTTGTACCGTATCATATCCCTTGTCGGCCCGTGATGACAAAGATTTTACCATTGGTTAGATTGCTCAAACGACAAATATGGTGTGCTGTTTTCGTCCGGCTGTGGTGTCAACCAACAGGAAGGCGATTGCGTACTGAGTAAACTCTGTGGGGCCCACAGTGATTTATGTATTTTAGCCCCTCTGTCCATCCATCTTAACATAAAAGTTTAGGTATGGTACCAAAAAAATAAAGCATATCAATATCTAAAGTGGACCACACCACAAGAAAAATGTGAACTGAATGTCTACCATTGAAAAATTCTCGGAGGACACAGAAGTTTTGGATCAAGCTGATATTTGTCTTTTCCCTTCATCCATATCCATGTGATCTTATGAACAGGTTGGATGACAAATAAACATCACTTTAGGGCCGGGGAAGGTTTCAATGGTGGAAATCATTATTCCCACTGTGGCATGGTCCACTTGAGATTTGGATATGCTTATATTTTGGGCTCAACCACTAACATGAGCTGGAAAAACATATGAACGAAATAGATAAAGCACATACATTCTAGGTGAAACCAACTGCATCGATAAGAGTGCGGAGTTACTCCGCACGCAATCTGACCCTTCAACCATAGCAGGACTACTTTCACAAAGACATTGGTCCCCACGGAAGCGATTGCGTAGTGAGTAACTGCGTGCGGAGTAAACTCTATGGGGCCCACTATGATTTACGTATTTAATCCACTCCATCCATCCATCTCAACAGAAAATTTTAGATATTGTGCCAAAAAATGAAGCATATCAAAATCTAAAGTGGACCACACCACTGGAAAAGTGTGAACTGAATGTCTACCATTGAAAATTCTCGAAGGACACAGAAGTTTTGGATCAAGCTGATATTTGTGTTTTCCCTTCAGCCATATCCATGTGATTTTATGATCAAGTTGGATGACAAATAAACATTATTGTGGGGCCTAGGAAGGTTTCAACAGTGGAAGTTATTTCCACTGTTTCCCGTGGCATGGTCCACTTGAGATTTGGATATACTTAAATTTTGGGCTCAACCCCTAAAATGAGCTGGAAAAACATAGATGACGGAGTAGGTAAAGGCACATTCATTTCAAATCTCCGCTGCGATTCCCGTCCTCACATCTCCATTCCGACCACAGGTAAGAGGCAACTCACGTCAGTCCCGTCATAGGCTGTCCATTCATGTTGTCTCTGTATGTGTATCGGACCTAATTCTCATATCAGATGCTTCTTATGGTATGTCCCACTTTTTGTGGGAGGAAAAAAGGTACGCGGCGTAGCTGCGACCCAGTAACCAGCAATGTGGTGGGACCCTAACCTTGGACCCACCTCTATGTATGAGTTGTGTGTCTACACGGTCTAGCCGTTCTGCGAGCTCATTTTAGACTTGGGGCCAAAAAATGTAACGGATCCAAATCTCGGGTGGACCACACCACAAGAAACAGTGGTCATTGACCATTAGAGACTTTTTGTGGGCCACAAAAGTTTTGGATCAAGCTGATATTTGTGTTTTCCTTTCATCAGGTTATTTATGACCTTGTTAACAGGTTTGATTGCAAATAAACATTCCAATGTACCTTGAGAAGTTTCTAATGGTGGGTATTCAATGATCATTGTTTCTTATAGTATTGTCTACCGGGAGATTTGAATCTGCTTAATGTTTTGGGCCATGACCTAAAATGAGCGGGCAGAACAGATAGACAGCAGAGATACACAACTCATAAATCGAGGTGGGCCCCACGGTGAGGGTCCCACAAACATTGCTGTCGCAGCCAATTGGAGAAAAATCTTCTACACCCTAGCGAAGCGCGTGGTTCATACGCGTCTAACTCGAACTAAACCGCCACATCGTGGGCCCTACTTTAGATGGGTTAGAAAGCCTAATCTCCAAACACGCCGATTGTTGGTGAAACGGTTCAATATGATTGCTCAACGGTTCAAATTGAACAAAAGGTTGTCCACTAATGGAAGGTTAATAGAACTTTTAAATCAATTTGACTCTTAGGTCATAACCTATTAAACGTGGGTCCCACAAATTGGACGTTTTGGATTGATTTAAACATATGCCACGTGTACAATTTTTTTGTGCGTGCCATCACACTCAGTAACTCCCCGTAAAATTATTGGTGTGAAATCTGATAATAAGGCAGAAATACACCCGTGTCCGACCTTTACTGCTTTGTCATATTACCATAAATAGAAACAGGCTAGGCCATTTACTAAAAAAGGACAAAAAAAATTTATACTCGGGCAGTGTGTGGTGGTGTATACACGGGCGCTTAAAATTACTTGGAAAATGCAAATGTTGCATGCAAGTAATTCAAACTGAACTGTACAAAATTATGGATACAGTTTAAAATTACGTATCTTACTGTGGGATTGATAGAGACCTATTGGCCGGTCAGAATGAAAAGTATCCAACGGTTCCATTTAAGCAGACAAGTGTCTACGAATCAGAAGTTAGGGCTATTCTGATGACTTGGGGATTGTCAAGGGTCACATGCTGCAAGTCTAGAAAAGAGACTCCCCCATTAGGGGAAAAAAAAAAACCTGCTCTTAGGATAGGTAACAATCATTTTAAAAATGACGGCTAATGTCGAACAGTACAGGTGGCAGTGTTGTATGGTAATCCAGACCCTCCAAATTGCTAACCCTATAGTGGATGGAGAGTAACCCAAAAGTTATACTGAGAAGATGATAGCAACCACTGGAATTTGGATTACTGGATATTTTACTTACAACCATTTATTTGATATTCATTCTTTGGAATTGCTTGATTGGCCTATTTTAATATTCTCCATCCACATTGTACCCACAATTTGAATGGTCTGGATAAGATCTGGATAAGATGTACATGGGTGCCACAAAAGAGTAAAATGAGTCACCACCATTTTGAAAAGGGAATTTTACAACTAGCTACATGAGATTTACATCACCTTTTGGGATTTTGACCGTATGGGCCCCCCTTGTACGGGAAAATTCTCCGCTTATTTCTGGCTGAAACTATTTCTCTTATTATCCCCTTAACACATTTTAAACTTTGTTGTGGATGAAAATACCCCTTTGGATCCTGCACTGGTATGAATTTGAGTGAATAAAAAATCACGTAGCCTCCAATCCCGAGGCAATGATGTGGATGTGAGTTGTCATTGGGTCCACTTCAAAGTAAATCAAATCCGTTCATTTTCTTTGTAGCCTCTTGTTTATATGAGAAAGTGCTAACATGATGTTGACCTGATCTATGTATAGCCCTACAATACTTAAAAAACGATAATGGCGACCACTCCATACTAAATGTTTTCATGTATTGTGATCCATGTGAGTGACAGATGTTGATCTTTCTTCTATCTATGGCCTAAAATGAAATCCCGAGGATAATTGATGGATCGGATTCCACTTAAAAGTGATGGTGGGCCCAACAAACGATGTGGATGGCTATCCCGACCCTTACTACATGACAATCATGACCTTTTGTGGAATGCTATCATGACCTCAACCCTTACTACATGACAATCACGACCCTTTGTGGATGGCTATCACGACCTTGAATTGTATTGTGTTTGGACCGTCTATCATCACCCTTACTACATGATAATCACAACCCTTTGTGGTTGGCTATCACGACCCTAAATTGTATTATGTTTGGACTGTCTATCCCGACTATTACTACATGACAATCACGACCCTTTGTGGATGTCTATCACAACCCTGAACTGTATTGTGTTTGGACTGTCTATCCTAAACCATTACTACATGACAACCACGACTCTTTGTGGATAACTATCACGACCCTAAACTGTAAAAGAGATATGGGTGCTATTATGTTTGGACTGTCTATCCTAACCCTTTATGTATGTCAACCACGACTTTTTATGTATGTCAATCCCGATTCTTAGCGTATGACAACCATGATCCTTGGTGCATGCCAGTCTCAACACTGTACCACATCTTGACATCTTCAAAATCACTATCTCGATCATCCACAAACACACATCAACACAAATATAAAAGAAAACACTACTACAACCATTCACAGACTCATATCAATACAAATATGGGAAAAAAAACATCTACTAACATGGAGGCACCATGTCTTTTGATTTCGGTGGTATAAGAAGAAGACTGGAGTTGGAGAAGATTAGCCAAAGAAAACCAGGCCAAAAGAGGTGGTGGTGCGTCTCGAAAAAGAAAGAGAAGGAAATGAGGTTTTCGTTAGATCCAACCCTATCTTCAGCTTTTTGTTAGATCCAATCTGTTCACTCTCTCTGGAATTTGGAGGAATGTAACTATCCAGATGGTGACCGAAAGATTCTAATCAGGTTATCCACAACACAATAAAGAAGAACATATTATTTTAGAAATCGTTTACCCTTTTCCATCATTGTGGGCGACCAATAACTTGAAAAATCGTTAATCCAACACTAATTCAAAATAAACCCAGGCCACGGACATTATGAACGGATTGGATCTACCTTAGATGGTCCACTAAATCAAATGGATATAAATATCGGATCGGGAAATTTAACATACATAACTTCTTATGAAAGATTGCTTTTTTGGTCCATACTAAGGACAAACTATAACGATACATGCTACATTTTGTGGGGCCCACAGTGATGTTTATATGTCATCCAACTTGTTCACAATAACAAAGATACATGGGTAAAAGAAAAAAAAAGTAAATATCATATTCATCCAAATGGTTTGGGGCCACCAATAACTTTTCAACGGTCTTAGATAAATCATTATGTTTCTTATGCTGTGATCCACTTCCCTGACCCGATTTTGCCAATATGTATTATAATTAGCACTTGAAATGAAAGGAAGGTGTGGATTGACATCATGCCTCACAATGGGCCCCACTTTAACTTTTTTACTATTCAGCTTAATTAACCTTCCACACATTAATAACTGTCAGGCGTAGGGCTCAATACATAAGGGTATTTTTGTCAACAACAAAGTTTAAAAACTGTAAGGGGGCCAGTCAAGGGAAATAGTTTCAGCCATAAACAAGTAGGAAATTACGCCGTATAAGGGGGGCTATACGATAAAAATCCCTTCCCTTTTCTAAATGCGACCTCATTGAGCAGTCCATGTGATTGTCATTTCACTACCTCTAGTTACATTAAGAGCCTATTTGTTTCCAGAATTATCCTCTTTCCACTTTTCATTTGCCTATGGGTAAAGCTAGTTTTAAAATTACATTAGTAATATAATTGATGGAAATTGCTTTGCATTTACTTCAGCCAGCTTGAAGTAAATGAGATGATGGATCATTAACTCGATATTTATGAGAGCATGAAAAATAAAAATTCATGTAGTCTTCAAAAATCTCATAAATAATATACTACCCTCGTCTGAGAGCTCCTCTTCTCTTCTTTACTCTCATCCATACTACTATAAGATCCGGCTCCGGCCATCTCAAGCTTTCAGGGAAAATAAGTAAGCTCATTTAATCTTAATACTCTTCGAATAAGAATTTCTTAATTGCCTCAGAATGTGGAAATAATCTTTACAAAACTCGATCACAGGTGACTGATCATTTCTAAGGAATGAGTGCCTCAGTTTTATTAAGGCAAGGTACTTGATTTTTTTTTTTTTTTTCAGTTGTTGATTTATTTGTAGTTTGCCAATTGTAAAATGGATATTGTCTGTCATATATATTGCAATTGCATGGATCCTGAAACAGTCGATTCTCGACAAAGGTTTTTAAAAGAATGTCACATTTCCTTACTCCAATTATAATCTATTTCTTTATCTATGCGATGAACAATAAAAGTCATCTTTGAAGCTGGATGCTTGTATAAAATGTGCAATTGCATAAGTGTTAATATTATCTTCTGATTTTTAAATTTCTTATTTTACTTGGGCCAATCAACCTCTACATATCTTCAACTATTAATTATCAGGACATTTAGGATAGATCGTCTCCATTCATTAACCCAGTTGGGTTAATGTTTGATAAGTTGTTGTTTTAATTATCTTTTGGAACCTATTTACTTAATTTGGGAAAACATTTCAAAACTCATTCTTTGTTTCTAATTGTGATAATCAACAAATTCTTCTCTTATTCGGATTACATGCCGTTCATGTTCAGGAAATATTTACCCCCATCAATCATTTTACGAAAGGTAGCACATGGTTGGATTATATGCTTGAATATAGGAAGTTGTCCAAGAAGTATTTTGTGTCTTTGTTTTTGGGTGATAGACACTATCTTGATATATCATCTCTTTATTATCATCACATGACTACATGTCCATATGTCCATAGATTTGAGTGTTCCACCAATTTCTAAACATAAGGTTATGTATGTTGGAATGATTATATATGACAATGGTTGTTGGTGATGTGTATCAAAGAAACTAACGATAGACGAATTTTGTTTACATTTATCAACTCATTTTTTTTTCTTTTCCAGCCATAGAAGAAGCAGATGTATGTTTCGTCCTACATTTTACCAGCTATATGAAAATTTTCAGCTAATGTCGAGTTTAAAAATTGTGTTAGTATGAATACAACAAAATGGCAAGAGATGATTGAAACGATGATGAAACATTCTCATAATTGCCACTCTAGTTGTGACTACATGTGTAATGGTTGTGGCAGAGTAGTGTTGTCATTACCTACTCTATGCATCGCCCCAGTCAGGACATCTCGATCGGATACATGTAATAAATAGGATACTTAGATCTACGAAAAATGACTATCTCTCACATCTAATATTGGTAAGGCGTCATTTTTCTATCTACGTGAGCTTCTTCGTCTAAAAACCTTATTAGCCGACATGCAAAATGTAACACTTAAAGAACAAATGGTGATGGTCCTACACATGATAGGGCACAATGTTAGAAATAGAGTCATTGGCCATAGGTTTATTCATTCTGGAAAAACAGTAAGCAGGTACTTCAATAGAGAACTAGACGTTGTTATCACATTGTTCTCGAACTTTGTGAAGCAAATGATGACAGTTACGCTTTCTAAAACAGTTAGGAATACAGCATGAAATTCTTACGATCAGGTAATTACTGAATTGTTAGCATATACTCTTCATCTTGTCTCCTGTAAAATGAATCCATTTAATTATTTTCTTCTTAATCTGCCTCTTATACATAGTATTGTATTTGTGCTATTGATAGGACACATATTCCTACTTTTGTAGTGGTCGGAAAAAATTCCACCTTCTATAATAGGAAAGGATTCTTATCTCAAAATGTAATGAGAACTTTTAGCTTAGATATGAGGTTCATGTTGAGCTCTTAATTTATACATATTCTAACCCCATTGCATAACATATTATGCATGATTTCCATGTTTAAAAGACTATCTAATGCATGTTTTGTGATTGTAGGAATGAAAGAGAGACTTCACCTAATCCATGTTTAAAAGATCACATTTAGAAGTCATTTAATGATGACTGAAGGTGGGCTAAAGAAGAAAGAAAGAAGCAAAGAGAGAAGAGAGAGAAAGAAAGGAAGAAAGTGAAGCTACAATGGGCTAGACCGGTCCTGATCGGTTGGCCAAGGAGGCCACGACCGGTCATGACTGGTCGACCACCTTGCTGCCCTCCCTCTTGCATGCTGGACTAGTGTCTAGATGAGTCTGACCGATCAAGACCGGTCGGCCAGCCCTCTACTCACACTCCAGCAACTGCTGGAGCTTGCTGGACCAAGCCCAGAACCGGTTGGCCATGTATAAATTTTATTTACAGCAGCTTGTTCTACAAGCTCCGAATTTTCATGCGCTGCGTAAGTAATGCGCAGATTCTGGAAGTTTTTGAGTCGGTGGAACTTCATTATTATAAAAGGACACCTAGGGTTCATTCCTAAGGCATCGTAGAAGGCTTGAGAACTCGTGGGAGGTGAAGAGGATCGTCGTGGATGTTGAGCTCTTAATTGTGCATATTCTAACCCTAATTCATCACTCATTATGCTTGTTTTCATGGTTTATAGACTAAACTAATGCATGGATTTGTGATTGTAGGGATGAGAGAGAGGAATCATCAAATGGAGACTTAAGGACATCATTTAGAAGCAAAGAAGACCAAAGGACCAAGTGGGAAAGGGTGGAAGAAAGAAGCAAAGAAGAGAAGAAAAGAAGGAAGAAGAAGACACCCACGACCGGTCGTCCAAGGCCCAGGACTGGTCGTCTGACCGATTCAATCACTCAACAGAAGTAACCCTGCGGCCACAGCTCTCTGGACCGGTCGTCTGCATAATGAAGTGTGTTCTACAAGCTCCGATTTTCTCTGTGCACTGCGTACTTTTACGCAATTTCTGGAAGATTCTGATGCTGCGGAGCCTCCCCATTATAAAAAGACACCTAGGGATTGTTCCTAGGGTATCTTAGAAGGATTTGAGCAAGGTGGGAGGCGGCGGAAGTAGATTTCGGAGTTCTACAACTCCTCCTAGTTTGTTTACTGTTTTCATATTTTTCTTAGTAGTTTCATGTTTCCTTGGATCATGAATGGATAAACCTCTTAACTAGGGCTAAGAGGTGAAGCTTGTAGTGAATCTACGATGTTTCAATTCGTTTAAAGTTGGTTTTAAGATTGGATTTCATGTTTATGAACAATGGTTTGAAGTTTAATTCAAGTACTAAGTAGTTTTTCTTAGTCTTATGATGACTCATAAACGTTTGGAAGAATTGCTTGAGTTCTTAATTGATGTGTGTTAGTCTAGACCTATATGATCCGAGGAATTGCAGTACGCTCTAGTACTATGATCTTCATGTGGGAATTTCCTACCAAAGTTCTACTTTTCTGAATTTCTGTGGTATGTAGGACTGTGTATGTGATTTGAATCAAGTTCAAATCATGATCTAGCTTTGTCTTATGACAGGACTTAATGATGATTATAATTATGAACTTAGTCTATTGGAATTGGGACTGACCTATGCAATTGAGTATGCTCGTCCTAGCTTGCATTGAGTGAATCATGTACATTGATCATATATATGGCAGATTGTTGGTTTAACTGATCTATCATCCGACTAGATAGATCTTAATTTCGATTCTAGTTGAGAAAGTGAGAAATCACAGCGAATTGAGCATCAAGGATTGCTACAAGTGGATCCTTGAACCCCTAGTGCTTTTATTTAATTGATTACTTCAGTTTAAGTTTAAAATTGCTGTTTACATCAATCTCCTACAAATCTGGTTGTTAGCTTTTCCATAGAAGCTATTGGATGTGTTTGTGAATTCCTACATAAGTCCCTGTGGATCGACCTCGGTCTTACCGAGATTATTACTACATCGCAACCCTACACTTGGGGAAGCGAACAAGTTTTTGGCGCCGTTGCTGGGGACTTTGACGGTTTTTCACAAATTTCTGAAAATAGTATCTATTTAGGATTTTTAGGATTTTAGGACTAACTTAGTTTGTTTTGTTTGATTTTTCTTTTGTAGGGATTTCTAGGAAGCTGAAGAAGACATAAGGATTTCAAGTGCCAAATCAGATTCTATCTTTCTAACCTTACTCTTCTTCTTATCCTATTCATTCCTATCATATTCATCTCTTGTAGAGTGGGTGGAGATTCCTTTTTGGATCTCTGATAGGTAGGCCTTATGCCACCTGGATTCCTATTGATCGACTCTGCCGTCTTGGATCACCTTGTACTCAGAGATTTCTTTTCTCACCTCTACTCTTCTTTCTTCTTTTTCTGCACTTTTCTCAAAAGATTCAAAGAGTGGGTGGGGAGTTCTCTGAACCCCTATTGACCAGGAGAAATTGGTCTCTATCCTTGCTTCTGGCCTAGCCATTGCAAGACACCTTATGCTTCAGTCTTAGAGAAGAGTAAAGAAAGGAAGGAAGAATTCTTCTTTCTCTTTGTTTCATATTTTTTTGGATTTGCATGCCACATTGGGCTCGGGATTCCAATAACCGACTCATTAGTGAAAGGGAATTAGTTGAAGGGATTGACAGAGAACCACATGCTAGGAGACATCTAACTTCTCCAATTTCGTCTGAAAATATGGCTGCAAATCAACCTAATCCAATGACCAATCCTAATCTGGGCCAAAACCAAACCGAAACGGGAGAGAATGTGGTTGAGAATGTTCCCCGACCAAGAACATTACGTGATTACTTGCAACCAGCAAGAGCGAGCACTCCCTCATGCATAATCTTTTCACAAAATGCAGGGAATGTAGATTTGAAACCGGGAGTGATCCAACTCCTCCCAAAATTTCATGGATTAGACAGTGAAAGTGCCTATCAACACCTTAAGGAGTTTGATGAGGTGATAACCACCATGCACTTTGCGAATGTTACTGATGATGTGGTAAGACTTAAATTATTTCCTTTTACTCTTAAAGATAAAGCTAAAGGTTGGCTTCATGCATTAAGGCCAATATCAATTGGTGCATGGACTGATATGCATAGGGAATTCATTAAAAAAATTCTTCCCTACTCACAAAACGAACATGTTGAGGCGCCTTATCATGAACTTTTCCCAAAAGGAAGGTGAGACCTTCTTCCAATGTTGGGAGAGGTTTAAGGACTTGTTAAATGCATGTCCACATCATAGTTATGAAATTTAACGAGTTATAAGCTTTTTCTATGATGGACTGACTTCACCCATGCGCCAATTTGTAGAGATGATGTGTAATGGGGAGTTCATGAACAAGGAAGCCGATGAAGCATGGGACTATTTGGAGGAAGTGGTTGAGAATGCACAGTCTTGGGATATATCTAAACTAGCAAATTCCAAGACTAGCCAACAAAGAGAAAAAGGAGGAATTTATGTCTTATCAGAAGAGGATAGCATAAGTGCACCGGTGGCTAGCCTCACAAGAAAAGTTGAGGCCATGGAATTAAGGAAAGGAGAGACGATTAACCCTAATGACGTTGAAACTGTTTGTGGAATTTGTGCCGGAAATCAACATGCAACACAAGATTGTCCCACAATTTTCAGCAGTTCAGGGACATCTTACAAGAACAATTAAATGCCATAAACAGTTATCAACGACAATTTGGTGCTCCAAACTCAAACACATTTAATGCTAATTGGAAGAACCATCCCAACTTCAGTTGGAGGAATGGACCCACTGCGAATGTAAACAATATCCCTCAAGCTCAACCTATACTAGGTCCATCTCTAGTCATTACTCCAAAAGTTATGCTAGAGGAGATGTTGGGTGCATTTGTATCGGTTCACACTGAGTATAACAAGACTAATTCTCTGAAAATAGATGGGTTCATGCAAGAGCAATTGAAATTCAATCAAAATTCAACTCAAGTCATCAATGAATTGAAAACCTCAATGGCTAGAGTTGAATCTCACCTCAGTGTTAGGGAGAAAGGCACACTTCCTGCCCAACCTCTTCCTAACCCAATAACCCAATTTGAGATACAAGATGCAGGCTCATCCTCCCAACACACAGAGCATGTTTAAGCTATCACCACCTTGAGAAGTGGAAAAATAATTGATAAATCTAATCCGGTGAAGGCCCCAAAGCCTAAGGATCCGGAAAATTCCAAAGAGGATGATAGCTCAAACAACACTCCACAAGAGAAAGAACCAGAAAGGCAATACAAGCCGGTTGCTCTGTTTCCCCAAAGGTTGATTTCACCCAAACCTTTAAACAAAAATCTGAAAATATTAGAGGTTTTCAAGCAGGCGAAGATCAACATCCCGTTGTTGGATGCCATAAAACAAATACCATCATATGCCAAATTTCTAAAGGAGTTATGTACGGTCAAAAGGAAACACAATGTTCATAACAAAGTACTTTTGACTGAGAATTTGAGCGCTATCATCAAACAAGAGGTGCCCCAAAAATACAAGGATCCAGGTAGTCCAACCATCTCATGCATCATAAGAGACTACCGGATTAAACAAGCTTTACTTAATTTGGGGGCAAGTGTGAACCTCATTCCATACTCAGTTTACGAACAACTTGGGTTAGGTGAATTGAAACCCACCAAAACCACACTCCAACTTGTTGATAGATCCATTCGTATACTGAGAGGAATGATTGAGGATGTTCTAGTCCAAGTTGATAAATTCTATTACCTAGTAGACTTTATTGTCTTGGATACACATCCCGTGATAGGTACCGGTGCTCAAATTCTCGTCATACTTGGCCGCCCTTTTCTAGCTACTTCCAACGCAATTATCAATTGTAGAAACGGGCTTGTACAAATGTCCTTTGGAAATATGACTCTTGAGCTTAATATATTGGATTTATGCAAACAACCACAGGAGGTTGATGAGGAGATCCACGAGATAAACTTGATTGAATCATTCATGGAGGAAACTTTCCCCTCAACATTATATTCCGACCCTTTGGAGGCATGTGTGGCCCACTCTCATGAGATAAATGATGACACAATACGAGAGATGGATGCCATGTTAGATGCGATGCCGGTGCTTGATAACAAAAGATGGAGGGCCCTATTTGAGCCTTTGCCCGTAAACGAGAACCAAGCCCTCCCATCCAATATCAAGGCACCAACACTCGACCTAAAACCATTACCAAGTGAGCTGAAATATGTCTATTTAGGTCGAGATGAGACATATCTGGTGGTGATTTCTTCCCACTTGGATGAGGAACAAGAGAGTAGGTTAATGGCCACTCTATTAGAGCACAAGAGTGTCATTGGGTGGTCGATTGCGGATCTCAAAGGCATAGACCCACTGATTTGTACTCATCGCATACACCTTGAGGAGAATGCGAAGACATTCAGGCAACCACAAAGACGACTCAATCCAAACATGAAGGATGTGGTTAAGACCGAAGTGGTAAAACTATTGGATGTGGCTATTATCTACCCAATATCCGATAGTCAATGGGTGAGTCCAACTCAAGTGGTGCCTAAGAAATCCGGAATAACCATCGTAGCCAATGCCAATAATGAACTTGTACCAACCAGAGTCACTATCGGTTGGAGAATGTGCATTGACTACAGGAAGCTAAACACTATCACGAGGAAAGACCACTTCCCCTTACCATTTGTTGATCAAATTTTAGAAAGGTTGGCGGGTAATTCCCATTTTTACTTCCTTGATGGCTATTTAGGGTACAACCAAATAGAGATCGCCCGTGAAGACCAAGAAAAGACTACATTCACATGTCCATTCGGCACTTTCGCTTATCGACGGATGCCATTTGGACTATGTAATGCCCCTGTCACCTTTTAGCGTTGTATGATGAGTATCTTTTCTGATATGGTGGGGATAATTCTCGAAGTCTTCATGGATGATTTTTCAATATTTGGTTGTAGCTTTAATGAGTGCCTTGTGCACTTGAAATTTGTACTGAAAAGATATGAAGAGAAGAACCTTGTGCTGAATTGGGAAAAGTGTTACTTTATGGTTCAAAAGGGAATTGTACTTGGTCACATCGTTTCACAAAATGAAATCGAGGTGGACAAAGCGAAAATTGATCTTATCTCTAACCTTCCACCACCCAAGAGCATACGAGATGTGCGGTCCTTTTTGGGACATGCAGGATTTTATAGAAGGTTTATAAAGGACTTCAGTTCACTCTCTCATCCTTTATGTAACCTACTTCAAAAGGAGAATTCCTTTGAGTGAAATGAAGACTGTCAAAAAGCCTTTACTACACTTAAAGGTATGTTGACATGTGCTCCCATAATGCAACCACCTGATTGGAGCCTTCCTTTTGAAATTATGTGCGATGCAAGCGACTATGCTATTGGGGCCGTGCTAGGCCAAAGGAAAGAGAAGAAGCCATGTGTTATCTACTATGCAAGTAGAACCTTAAACTCAGCCCAAGCAAACTAAACTACTACAGAAAAAGAACTTTTAGCCGTAGTTTTTACCTTGGACAAGTTTAGATCCTGCTTGATTGGATCTAAAATCATCATATTCAGCGATCATGCCGCGCTTAAGTACCTTCTTTCTAAGAAGGATGCTAAACCACGGTTGTTAAGATGGATCCTTCTACTCCAGAAATTTGACATAGAGATACGTGATAAGAAAAGAGTAGAAAATGTAGTGGCTGACCATCTCTCTCGACTTGTCATCACCGATTCCCCTGAAACGACTGCGATCAATGACATGTTCCCTGATGAACAACTTTTTGTTGTTTCCCAATCGTCATGGTATGCGGACATTGCTAACTATCTTGCTACAGGTACAATTCCTACACATTGGAAAAAGCAAGATAAGGATAAATTCTTCGCTGAGGTGCGAAAATTCCTATGGGACGACCCATACTTATTCAAGTATTGTCCCGATCAAATCATAAGGAGATGTGTGCCAGATGATGAACAACAAAGTATTATCTCCTTCTGTCATTCTCAGGCATGTGGTGGTCACTTTTCGGCTAAAAAGACCACAGCAAAAATTCTGCAATGTGGGTTTTTTTGGCCCACTATGTTCAAAGACACACATGAGTTTTACAAAACATGTGAACCTTGTCAGAAATTGGGAGGAATCTCCCGTAGAAATATGATGCCCCTCAATCCCATGTTAATAGTCAAAATTTTTTATTGTTAGGGCATTGATTTCATGGGTCCATTCCCATCTTCTTTTGGAAACACATACATCCTGCTTGCCGTTGACTATGTATCCAAATGGGTCGAGGCCATCCCTTGCCAGAATAATGACCACAAAATGATCATTCACTTCTTAAAAGAGAATATTCTTTCCCGGTTTGGAACACCTCGGGTCATCATAAGTGATGGAGGATCTCACTTTTGTAATTGCCCTTTTGAAACTTTAATGACGAAATATGGCGTAACACACAAAGTGAGCACTCCCTATCACCCACAAACTAGTGGACAAGCTGAGATATCCAATAGGGAGATTAAACACATTTTAGAGAAAACGGTGAACCCCGATCGCAAGGATTGGTCGCTTCGACTTACCGATGCGCTTTGGGCTTACTGTACTGCTTTTAAGACCCCTATTGGAATGTCTCCCTATAGACTTGTCTATGGGAAGGCTTGTCACTTACTTGTGGAGTTGGAACATAGGGCATATTGGGCAATTAAGAAGATGAATTTTGATTCTGACAAGGCGAGCTCGTTGCGAAACTATAATTGGATGAACTTGTGAAACTCCGGAACGAAGCATATGAGAATGCAAGAATTTACAAGGATAAGACGAAGGTGTTCCATGATAAGAACATTCTTCGTAAGACATTCACGATCAATAAAAAAGTCCTTCTGTATAATTCTCGCCTATATTTATTTTCGAAAAAATTGCCATCTCGATGGACCGGTCCCTACATTGTGCAAAATGTCTACCCATATGGGACCGTCGAGTTATTAAATCCAAGGAACGACAACGTATTTAAGGCGAATGGTCCGCGATTAAAGCCGTTCTTTAAGAAATTTCTTCAAAAGGTATGTCTATACCTCTGACTGATCCTGTGTATCAAGATGATTGATCTCCAAGTCTGATGGAGGTATAGAGTAGTTAGGATTAGGAGTTGGTTGCTTTTGTTTATTTTTTTCATAGGTGTTAAAAGGAGGACGAATTTCACTTTTCACTCTCTCAGGTACTATCACTCCTCACTCCCTTTTATTTTAGAATTGCTCTCATGTTTGCTCATTGCACATCTTATACATTGAGGACAATGTACAATTTGGTTGGGGGGTGTAGGATCATTAAGATTAATCCAGTGTTTTGTAACATCTCGAGCAATTATGTAGAAAATTTTCTTTCAATTTTTCTAAATTTCAAACCTCTTTTAGAAAACCTTACTGCAATGCATTCGAGATGATATGAGTATAAGAAGAGGAGATACGAAGTGTATGATGTTGTAAGTCTTAAACTTATCTCAACATAATGGTCTTATATGTGAATTCCCCTATTTTTGTGGTTGATAGAAAATTTGAACACTTTTACACCTAGTTCACATTACACGATTTTCATGAGTTAAAAGGATTATGCGATTTGTGGATTAGCTAGACTTTGATTTAAGGTGTTGAGAAACCAAGCTGGGGTACTTTGTCCATCCTTGTCCATGGGAAAATAACGAAAGATATGGATTTTTAAAAATCCTATCTAATGTAAAAGAAAAAGGAAAAAGAAGGATGAAATTGGGAATGATGGAAAAATGGTGGAAAATTCCGATTAGGGCTACCTATTACTAACCGGGGGATGGTCTACCCGTAACCAAAGCCGAAAATGGGACGTAGTGTGAAAGCTGTCAGAAGGACAGTAAGGCAAATTCCTGTCATTGGCTTATTGTTGCTCTATATACCTTGAGATCTATGATCTAGTTCATCTATGAAGAAAATAATCCTGGAAACTCATGAGATGAATTTTTCACTATGCACACCAAGTTGAAATTGTTCAAGTTCTTCTATTTGTCAACCAATCAGCGGGAATTTCATATGGATACTTATTATGTTTTGAGAGTTTACGGTTTTAACCTCTATCACCTAATTTCTCTAATTCTTACACTTGTGTAGCTTGGGATGTATAGAAGAATGGTTTCTTAAAGAGAGTTGGGTTTAGAGAATGAAATTGGTTTCACGCATGTTTTGCTCGGGACTAGAAAATGCTGGTTGGGGGTGTGTTGAGCTCTTAATTGTGCATATTCTAACCCCAATTCATCACTCATTATGCTTGTTTTCATGGTTTATAGACTAAACTAATGCATGGATTTATGATTGCAGGGATGAGAGAGAGGAATCATCAAATGGAGACTTAAGGACATCATTTAAAAACAAAGAAGACCAAAGGACCAAGTGGGAAAGGGTGGAAGAAAGAAGCAAAGAAGAGAAGAAAAGAAGGAAGAAGAAGACACCCACGACCGGTCATCCGACCGGTCGTCCAAGGCCCAAGACCGGTCGTCCGACCGATCCGATCACTCAACAGAAGTAACCCTGCGGCCATAGCTCTCTGGACCGGTCGTCTGCGTAATGAAGTGTGTTCTACAAGCTCCGATTTTCTCTGCGCACTGCGTACTTTTACGCAATTTCTGGAAGATTCTGATGCTGCGGAGCCTCCCCATTATAAAAAGACACCTAGGGATTGTTCCTAGGGTATCTTAGAAGGATTTGAGCAAGGTGGGAGGCGGCGGAAGTAGATTTCGGAGTTCTACAACTCCTCCTAGTTTGTTTACTGTTTTCATATTTTTCTTAGTAGTTTCATGTTTCCTTGGATCATGAATGGATAAACCTCTTAGCTAGGGCTAAGAGGTGAAGCTTGTAGTGAATCTAAGATGTTTCAATTCGTTTAAAGTTGGTTTTAAGATTGGATATCATGTTTATGAACAATGGTTTGAAGTTTAATTCAAGTACTAAGTAGTTTTTCTTAGTCTTATGATGACTCATAGACGTTTGGAAGAATTGCTTGAGTTCTTAATTGATGTGTGTTAGTCTAGACCTATATGATCCGAGGAATTGCAGTACGCTCTAGTACTATGATCTTCATGTGGGAATTTCCTACCAAAGTTCTACTTTTCTGAATTTCTGTGGTATGTAGGACTGTGTATGTGATTTGAATCAAGTTCAAATCATGATCTAGCTTTGTCTTATGACAGGACTTAATGATGATTATAATTATGAACTTAGTCTATTGGAATTGGGACTGACCTATGCAATTGAGTATGCTCGTCCTAGCTTGCATTGAGTGAATCATGTACATTGATCATATATATGGCAGATTGTTGGTTTAACTGATCTATCATCCGACTAGATAGATCTTAATTTCGATTCTAGTTGAGAAAGTGAGAAATCACAGCGAATTGAGCATCAAGGATTGCTACAAGTGGATCCTTGAACCCCTAGTGCTTTTATAATTGATTACTTAAGTTTAAGTTTAAAATTGCTGTTTACATCAATCTCCTACAAATCTGGTTGTTAGCTTTTCCATAGAAGCTATTGGATGTGTTTGTGAATTCCTACATAAGTCCCTGTGGATCGACCTCGGTCTTACCGAGATTATTACTACATCGCAACCCTACACTTGGGGAAGCGAACAGTGGAGCATCTACAACTCCTCCAATTTCGATTTTTATGCTTTTTAGTTGCTTTTCATTGTTTTTAGTTGAAGCATGGTGATACTCAGCTAGAACCTCTTAGCTATGGCTAAGAGTTGAAGCTTGTAGCTAGTTATCATGTAGAATTCGTTTGATTCAAGTACTTTACTTAAAGTTTGGATTTTTAAATTCTAGTTTGAATAAAGTTGGTATTTTTGGATGTTTTATGAGAGTTCATGTGCTTCGAAGATGAATTCCTTGCAATTCTCTGAGATGGCCATGTTTGGATTGATTATATTCAAATTGTAGTAACCCTAGAGCATGTCATAGTCCCTTGGCATGACTGTTACTTCAAAGGCTATATGTTTGAATCCTATGTGCTTCATTAGAACTAGAATATTATTTTTCTGACTTAAGTGGGATTGCTTGTCTTTGAATGCTTAATCTTCCAAATATATGAGAGATAGACCTTCTAATCTAGTTGTGTTTGTGATTGATGAATGAATTCACATGTGACTACTACAAGTGGATCCTTGAGGCCTTAATTCCATTAATTATCAGATTTTTTTAAAAGTTACTGTTTTACTTAGTTTTTAAAATTGAATTCTAAAATTGCTAAGATTGAAGTTACTAGAATGCTTTGAATTGGTTTATCCTAATCCCTTATAGATTGACCTTGGTCTTACCAAGTTATTACTACATCACAAGCCTTGCACTTGAGGCTAATGAATAAGTTTTTGGCGCCATTGTCGGAGAATTGGTTAAACAGTTCTAAATTATTTTAGTAGCTATAGAAGTAGAATTAGTTAAGTAAAATTTTACTGTTTTCCTAGGGCTAGTTTCTGATTTTCTAGAACTAACATCAATTGCTTTGTTTTGTAAGAAATTCTTCTAGTTCAAGCGAATTGGGTAACATCTTTCTAACTTAGAACTTTTTCTATTTTCAGTTTTATAGAATTTTTAGTTTTTTCAGATTTTAGATCTAAGATTTAGATATAGATTTTTGTTTGTGTGGTTTATATCCCGTTGAGAACGTGACCACACAAAGCATCTCCAAACCAAGGGGGGTTGATATCTTATCCAGCAACCTGATGAAATTACTGGACTGGTATTTCGATCGATCAGAACTATATTTCGATCGATTGGAATAGTCGTTATTTGCCTTTTTGCCCATTATTTGACCATTGGGAGAAAATCTATAAATATGGGAGATGTGATTTTTAGGGCAACAAAGGGAATTTTGAGAATTTAAAAGCCACTACCATTACTTATCATTGGGAGCTCTAATCCTAACCCATACAAGGCATTCTCCTTGTGATTCATCACAAGTTTAGGATATTCAATGCTAAAATGATAATGGACTCGTTCCCTCTTAATTTTTAGGAGTTTAAACACTTTGATCATTGGTATATCTTTTGTTTAAACACCACCTAGAAATCCAAATAGCTGTATTCCTCTAGGAAACTCATTTCCTACCATTTGTAGAGATTTCACCACCTCCCATCCACCTTGGACATCTCAAGAAGAGCAAATGCAAGGGGATTGATCATTGGAGCTGGAGCATTAGCAAAGCATCGACAGCAACATCGGAGGAGCACAAGGGGAGTTGATTCGAGCACAGGGAGAGCAGAGATTAAGCAACCTGAAGCAGCGCAACAAAGGGGCTCAATTCAACAAGTAAGTTGTCATTTGTAAGAGTCTAGTTCCACTCTCTTCCCATGGGGAATTGAGTATAGAGTTTGTCTTTAAACTCGATAAATTCTGTTGTAGGACCTAGACCTGGTTGTAGGGTCGAATCTAGTCTACAAGTGGGGAGCCTCCAATGGGAGTAAACGCTAGGTTCGGCTATAGAACCTTGGCTCGGTTGTAGAGCCTAAAACCATTGAGGTTCAGTTGTAGGACCTTGACTCATGAGTGGAATCTAAATTGAGGTTCGGTTGTAGGATCCATTCTAATTAAGCTTTCATAATTAAACATGGTCATGAAGTTGCCCTTTGAAAATATGACTCTTAAACTGAATGTGTTTAATATGTGCAAGCAACAAGAGGATGATGATGAGACCCACTAACTAAACATGATTGAATCTTTCATGGAAGATGGGCTCTCTCTTAACTTGTTACTCTGATCACTTAGAGGCGTAATTGGCCCACTCCCCCAACATTAATGATGACATGATTAGGGAGATAGATTCTTTGTTAGATACAATGTCAGGTACTTGAAACTAACCGGTGGAGGCCACAATTTGAACCATTACCTTTGACTGACTCAAAGGCTCTACCGTCTAGTGTTAAGGCACCGAAGCTTGACCTAAAACCTTTGCATGTGAAACTTAAATATGCTTATTTAGGTTAAGATGGACATATCTAGTGATGATTTTTTCCACTTGAATGAGGAACAAGAGAGTAAGTTGATTTTTACTCTGAGAAAACACAAAAGTGCCCTTGGGTGGACTATTGTGGACCTCAAGGGAATAGATCCCCTAATTTATATTCATCGGATCCACCTAGAGGGAATGCGAAAACATCTAGATAACCACAACGCTGTCTAAATCCAAACATGAAAGACGTGGTTAAGGTTGAGGTGTTAAAGCTGTTATATGTGGGTATCATTTACCATATATCCGATAGCAATGGGTGAGTCCAACCTAGGTGGTGCCTAAGAAGTCTGGGATTACCATTGTAGCCAATGTGAATAATGAACTCATGCTAACTAGAGTTACCACTGGTTGGAGAATGTGCATTGACTACTGAAAGATAAACACGGTTACAAGGAATGACCACTTCCCTCTGCCTTTTGTTGAGCAAATTTTAGAAAGGCTAAAGGTAATTCCTACTATTGCTTCATAGATAGGTACTTCGAATACAACCAAATAGAGACAGCTCTTGAAGACCAAGAGAAGACAACTTTTGTATGTCCATTTGGCACCTTTGCTTACCGAAGGATGCTATTCGGATTGTGTGATGCCCCCACCACATTTCAGTGATGTATGTTGAGTATTTTTTCTAATATAGTGGAGCAATTCTTAGAAGTTTTCATAAATGACTTTTTTTATTTTTAGTCTTTCATTTGATGAGTTCCTTGAGCACTTAAAATCTATTTTAAAAAGATACAAGGAAAAGAACCTTGTACTTAATTGGGAAGAATTCTATTTCATGGTTCAAAAGGGAATAATCCTTGGACAAATCATCTCGTTCAATGAAATTGAGGCGAACAAAGCCAAAATTGATCTAATCTCTAACCTACCACCTCCCAAAAGCATACGTGATATGCGATCCTTCTTAGAACACACCAGATTTTATCGAAGGTTCATAAAGGACTTTAGTCTCATCTTTTGTCCTCTGTGTAACCTTCTTCAAAAGGAAACCCCTTTCGAGTAGAGAAAATGTAAGTGCTAAGCACAAAATGTGAGTGCTAAGTACAGTATAGTTGTCATATTTCGTAGACATTAGTTTAGTGCATGAGGTTGTGTAGTCAAGCCAAGTTCTTTGAGAATACAAGTCTCTACCTCAACAAACACATCAAGATCAAGTCTATCGACTCTACAACAAGATGCGACAAAGCTATAAAGATAAACTATATATGTCAAGGTAATATTGACCATAGGGATGACCCTAGGTCGGGTGTTTTTCGTATAACTTTTAGTTAATTACTCTAATATTTTTTAAAGTCATATTTCAAGAAAATTCGGCTAGCCTAACCCTATTTCGGTCAGCCCAAGAATCTTGGCCAGGCCAAGAATCTCCGGTCAAGTTCCCAACAAGCTTGATTGTTAAATTCTGAAGATGTTTGGCCAGCCTAGCCCTGTGTTCGGCCAACCGAATAGGCTTCGTCCAGCCGAAGAAACTTCAGTCAAGTTTCCAAATTCGAAACTGTTTTTTTTACTCAGATCTCGGGTCAGCCCGACCCTGTCTCGGGCTAGCCGAAGATCACTCGGGCTAACCAAACTGACACTTGGGTCAGCCAAAGTTTAAAGAAAATCTTATCCCATGAAATCTGATAGCTATTGGGAAAAAATGATTGATTCTTAGGTCAGTCGAAGAAAATCTTAGGTCAGCCGAAGGAAATCTTAAACCTAACTTTTTTACTATAAATAGAGCTTTCTTCACTCTATTTTTCATCAATCAAAAGCACAAAAATTGCTATCTTTTCTGGTGATAAAACTCTTCATTATAGTCTAACTGTTTGTTTTAAATTCTTATTTTTTATAGCTATCTCAGTTCTCTTCTCATTTAATTTGATTGTGTAAAGAGAAGATCATTCTTATACTAGAGAAAAGATAACTGAAATTGCAGTTATAGGAAGACTCTTTTAGAAATTTCTAAATCCATCTTGTTCGAGCTGTATTAGTTTATCTTCTACAACGATCGGATCGCTGCATTATTGAAGCTTCATCTCTACTAAGCTTCATCTCCTTCTACAAGAAGAACGATAATACCTTTCTATTACTTTTTGAGTTTTTATTTGAGATAGCCAGTGAAAATCTCAAATTAGGTTGTTAGTGATTAGCCTATGAAAATCACTTAAGGTTATTGAGTAGCCTAAGAAAATCATTTGAGGTTTTGTTGTGATAAGCCTGTGAAAATCACAATCTCTATATCGAGTTTTAAAGGTAAACCTATGAAAACCTTTATATAGTGGAAAGTCAAAATTACAAGGAGAAGTAATTTTGGGAGTGGAGTAGGTGTAAGTTGTTTTTAGCACCGAACCACTATAACTCTTTATGTCGTGGTGATTGCTTTATTAATTGTCTGTTTATGTGCTTGATTATTTATAAAACCTTAAATCATGACATAAGGTTGTCCTGCTTATATTTTTAAGTGATATAAAGTTGTCCTACTTAGTTTGCTAAGTGGAAGGTTGTACTACTTAATAAGTGGAAGGTTGTCCTACGATTTAATTCAAGGTTTTCGTATTGATCTCTAGTTGCTTACAGATTGATTAATTAGCATATTCTTGCTAGTCTTGTGATTGATTCTCTGATTTATTTTAAGATTACAAGAAGCAGAATTGAATTGAGTTGTCCTATTCACCCCCCCTCTAAGACATTTATAGCTCCATCCTTTTTCAAGTGGTATCAGAGCGGGTTTCCTCTTTTGTGGATTTTCAATCCAAAGAGTTAAATCCAGAGCTGTAACGTGTCTAAATTTGAAAGCTTATCTGTTTCTAAGCCACCTCATTTTGATGGTACTAACTATTCTTATTGAAAGCTAGAATGATAATATTTTTAAAATCCATGAATGAAAGTGTGTGGCAATCTATATTAGTAGATTGGATACCTCCAATTATTGAAGTAATAGATGATGATGGAATTAAATCTATGAAACGAGTGGCTTATAACCTATGGACCACTACTCAGAAAAATGAAAATAGTGCAAATGCTAAAGCATTGAATGCTATAACTTGTGCTCTTTCACCTGATGAATTCAAAAGAATTGTTTCATGTGAATCAGCTAAGCAAGCCTGAGATATACTCGAAATGACCCATGAGGGCACTAATATAGTAAAGAAGTCTAAAATCTAACTCCTCACAACCAAATTTGAGGAAATACATATGAATGAAAATGAAACATTTATGGATTTCTATACAAAATTAAATGATATAGTAAACTCTATATGGGGTCTTGGAAAGATTATTCCAGAAAGTAAAGTCTGTGCTAAAATTCTAAGATCTCTACCAGATCGATTCAATTCCAAAGTCACTGCTATTCAAGAATTGAGGGATACTGATATAATGAAAGTTGAGAAACTAGTTGGATCAATTCAAACACATGAATTGGGATTCAAAAGTTCTAAGAGTAAGTCCATTGCTTTCAAATCTTCAAAATCTGTTTCAATCAATGACAATTCAGATAATAAAGAAGATGAGCATGATATGGCATTGTTGGCTAAGAAGTTTTACAAGATTTTCAAAAACAAAACAAAATTTGAGATTCAAAAACCCTTGAGAAAGAAGAATGGTAAATCAAGTTTTTGAAAAAACAAACCAAGGATACACAATGCTTCAACTGTTCAGGTTATGGACACTTAGATGCAAATTGTCCTACAAAAGAAAAATCAAAGAAGAAAGGAATGGTTGTAACTTGGAATGATTCATCAAAATCTGAATCTGATTCAGACTCTGATGAATCAGATCGGGAAGATTAAAAAATTCAGAATGCATTTATGACTATAGCCAATATTTTCTCTTTTGAAGACAATGATAACGCTGGATATGAAACATCCAGAAGTGAATCTGAAAATGAAGAAGATCTTCAAGAAGCTTACAAAGCCCTATACAAGGAAAGTTGTCAGATTGCATCCAAACTTAAAATTTCAAAGAAGAGGTGTGATGTTTTACAAACTGAACTTGACAAATGTATTTTGGAAAAATCGCATTTTTCTAATTGTTTTGAAAAATGTAAAGTAGACTTGAAAATCAGAAATGAAGATTTTGAAAAACTTTAAACTGATTTTAACTCTTTAAAATCTGATTTGCTTATTCTTAAGAAGTCGAAGATTTCTAAAAAATCCAAAGACATAGTGGAAGAAATTCTTCATTTTTTCAGACCTTATAGTGTGATAAATCAGGTCTTGGCTATAACAAGTTCAATCCAAAGTCAAAGACATCACCTACCATCTTTGTAAAAGGTGAATCTTCACATTCTAAGAATGAATTTCAGAAAGGTTTGAAAAAGTCTATTTCCAAAAGTCCAAAACCTATTTAAAAGACTTTGAAAATTTCAACCAACAACAAAGGTGATTCTTCTTCACTTATTATGAGAATCGTTGACTTACTCAAAGATCTCTTGATATAAAGTAGAAGAAAAGAAAGACAAGTGTCTAATTCTCCTCATGGAAAGAAGGATCCACCTAAGTCCAAACCATTATAAAGTGGGTTCCTAAAAACAAATGTTTGGTATTCACACTTCTTTCAAAGCCAATAGTCATTCTACATGGTACTTGGATAATGGTTGTTCAAGACATATGACAGGAGACAAAGGTATATTATCAAACATCAACGAGATTGATGAAGGCGCTATCACTTTTGAAGATAGTAGCCATTGTAAAATCATTGTTCAAGGTAATGTTCAACTACCTAATCTTATTTTGTCTAAAAATGTTCTACATGTTAATGAATTAAAGCATAACTTGCTTAGTATTTCACAAATCCGCGATAATAATCATAGTGTTAAATTTTTTTATCGTGGATGTGTAATTCTGAATAATTCAAGAAATGTAATTTTACATGGTCGCAGAACCTCTGAAAATTGCTATATAATTTATCAAAGTTCCTTAATGAAATATTCATGTTATATGGCCCAACTTGATGAATCTGAACTTTGGCATCAACAGCTTAGGACATGTGAACTTCAAAGATTTATATAAATTGAATAAAAGGGATCACTTACGTGATTTACCCAAACTAAGAAAGAAAGAAAACAAAATTTGTGGCTCATGTTAAGTTGGCAAACAAATAAGAAGTTGTCATAAGAAATTAAACTCCCTAGCCACATCTAGACCCCTTGAACTTCTCCACATGGATTTAGTTGGATCAACTCGAACAGAGAGTAAAGGTGGTAAAAAATATTTCTTAGTTATTGTTGACGACTTTACTCGATTCTCTTGGGTAGCTTTTCTGAGAGAAAGTCTGAAACTTTTGATGAAGCCAAAAAAATCATCAAACGAATTCAGATTGAAAAATAAATGTATGTCAATAGAATCAGAAGTGATCATGGAACTGAATTTTAAAATAGTAATTTTCAAAAGTACTGTGAAGATCATGGTATCTTACATGAGTTTTCAGCTCCAAAAACACCTCAGCAAAATGGAGTTGCTGAGAGAAATTAGAGAGTTCTATAAGGGATGGCAAATGTTTTGCTAAATGGTAAGAGTTTACAAAAGAATTTTTGGGCTGAAGCTGTGAATACTGCTGCTTATATTACAAATCATGTATATGTTAGAGTAGGTAAGAATAAGACACCATATGAATTATGGTTTGATAAGAAACCATTGGTTAAACATTTTTGAATTTTCGGAAGCTTGTGCTACATATTACGTGACAGGAAAAATATTGAAAAATTTGATGCTAAAAGTGATGAAGGCATTTTTCTAGGATATGCTAGAAACAATCGTGTATATCGAGTTCTAAACAAAAGAACTGGAGTAATTCAGGAATCCATAAATGTGGTCATTAACGACCAAGATCATAACTCCAGCTCTACTATGGATGATGATGATATAGAAATACCACCATTTAATCCAAATGATGTTGAACTTTGATCAGTAAGAGACCATCCACAAACTCAAATATTGGGTGATTCACTTACTGGTGTACGAACTCATAGTTAGATAAAAGAGATTTGTAGTCAGGTATGCTTTACTTCACAAATAGAACCGTCCAACGGAAATGAAGCACTAGCTAATGAAAATTGAATATTAATCATGCAAGATGAGTTGAATCAATTTGTTTGGAATGATGTATGGTATCTTGTTCCTCGTCCATCTGATAAAAATGTAGTTGGAATTAAGTAAAATTTCAAAAATAAATCAGATGAACTTGAAAATATCATTAATAATAAGGCTCGATTGGTTGCACAAGGGTACACTCAAATTGAAGGTATAAATTATGATGAAACCTTTGCACCAGTTGCTCGCCTCGAATCCTTTAAACTATTCTTATCCATTGCATGTTTTAAATGTTTTAAAATTTATCAAATGGATGTGAAAAGTGCATTTCTTAATGGTCATTTACATGAGGAAATTTATATAGAACAACCTAAAGGTTTTGAAGATTCAAAACTTCCAAATCATGTATTTCGACTTAAGAAACCTATTTATGGTCTAAAACAAGCACCAAGAACATGGTATGATAAATTGACTCAATTTTTTATCAACCATGATTTTCAAATGGGTAGTGTTGACAAAACCCTATTTATTAAACATTCAAACAATGATATTTTGATTATTCAGATATATGTAGATGATATTATATATGGATCAACTTCTACTAATCTATCTCTTAAGTTTGCAGAACTGATGAAATCTGAATTTGAAACGAGTGTGGTTGGTGAACTAACCTACTTTCTTTGATTTCAAGTCAGACAGTTGAAAGAAGGTATATTTCTATCTCTAACCAAGTATGCTCAAAGCTTAGATAAGAAATTTAGTTTAGATAATGGTAGAAATTATGATTCTCCCATGAACACTACACTTCGATTATCAAAAGATGAACTTGGTAAAGATGTAAACTCTCACTTATATAGAAGTATGATTGGTAGCCTACTGTACTTAACTGCTAGTAGACCTGATATTGCATTCAGTGTTAGTGTGTGTGCCATATATCAATTTGAGCCAAAAGAATCACACTTAACTACTGTGAAATGCATACTTCGATATGTTACTAATTCTACTAATCTTGGATTATGGTATCCATATGATACTTCATCACAATTAGCAGGATATTCAGATGCTGATTGGGCTGGTAATGTTGATTACAGGAAATCAACAAGTGGTGTATGTTTTTATATTAGTAATTGTCTTATTTCATGGATGAGTAAGAAACAAAATTCAGTTTCTTTATCTATTGCTGAAACTGAATACATTGCTGCAGGAAGTGTATGTACATAGCTTATGTGGATGAAAAGAATGTTAGCTGATTATGGGATAACGTAGGATACTATGTATCTGTATTACGATAATACCAATGCAATTGACATATCCAAAAATCCTATTCAGCATTCTCGGACAAAGCACATTGACATTTGTTATTATTATATTCGAGAACTAGTTGAAGAAAAATTAGTTTTAATGGAATATATTCAAACTGAAAATCAATTGACTGATATTTTTACCAAGCCACTTGATAATTAAAGATTTTTAAAATTAAGAAATGATATTGGTTTGTGTTTGTTGGGGTCCCAAAAGTCAGGATCCTGAAAACAGGGATCACAAGTGTACAATTTGCCCCATCACTGGATGTAGGGTCAGTGCATCAGAAACCTTAGCAAAAATCACAACACACCTCAGACTTAACCAAAAAATGGAAAGTTGACCCAGTGGTGGGCCCCACCATTCATCATGATCAGAACCCTCCAAATTTGGGAGGGTAAGTTCAATCATGAACAAATAGAGCCAGTGTATTGACATCCATCGCAAAGCGTGCCCCGCAAACCATCATTTTTACAAGATAATCACAAATAAGTACGTTGGACGCATCAAGAAATTCAACCCGACGCATCAAGAAATTCAGATAATTTTACAAAGTAAATTTCAGGACGCACTGACCCTTAGTGCGTCAAGAAATTCACCCCACGCATTAAGAAATTCAGAGAGTTTTACGAAGTGAATTTCAGGACGCACTGACCCTCAGCGCATCAAAAAATTCGTCCAGCACATCCAAAAATTCAGAAATTTCAGGACGCACTGACCCTCAGCGCGTCCAATAAATCAGGCATTTTCAGGAATTTCAGGACGCACTGACAGCCAGTGCACCCTAAAAATCAAAATTCGAACTAATGCATTTTTAGACTCGCCAAGTGATTTTCTCGACGCACCGGCATGTTTTCTCAACGCGTTACACGTGGCGGCCTCCTATTGGCCAACTCTCGGCATTTTTGGGTATAAATACCCTCCTCTACGGTTCATTCGGACGGATCTAGAAAAGGAAAGAGTTTTGGGTTTTTGAGATTGCCGGAATCCCTTTCCGACCACCGAAAACCCTTTTCCGACCACCGAAAATCCCCCTTCCGACCACAGCAGGTCCGGTGAAGAGATAACCTAAAAGTATAGTGGCGCATCGCAAAATACGTTGAATCAAACTTAACTTATTTTATCTACGTACTGACCCTTGGCGCATCAGAAAATAGTCCGGTGAAGAGATAACCTAAAAGTATAGTGGCGCATCGCAAAATACGTTGAATCAAACTTAACTTATTTTATTTACGTACTGACCCTCGGCGCATCAGAAAAATAGTCCAGCTGATTAGGAAAATCGGTCGTTTATAAAAAAAGTCATTTTTGGACGCACTAGCCCCGGCGCATCAGAAAAATAACCCAGCGCATCAGGAAAATCAGTCGTTTATAAAACGAGTCATTTTTGGACACACTGGCCCCAACGCATCACAAAAATAGGCCAGCGGATAAGAAAAATACACATTTTAAAACGAGTCATTTTTGGACGCCCTGGCCCCAGCGCATCACAAAAATACCCCAGCGGATCAGAAAAATCAAACACTTTAACAATCATTTTTGGACACGCTGGCCCCAGCGCATCAGTAAAATCAGGCCAGCAAATTATAAAAATCAGCACTCTAAATGTCCATTCCAGCACCTTTAAAGCTTCATTTTATGATGTTTTCGAGCCCCGTTTGGGCCTAGTTTGGGTATTTCGAGCGTTCCGGACGCAACGGAGCAGTTAAATAACTCATCTAGGCCACCCAATGAGCAGAATTCAAGCCTTCGGAGTCCGATCCAATCTAACGAGGTGAACGAAGTAACTTCTTGAAAAGAGGTCGCCAGTGCCCAGAATCATACTGATGTATCATCATTACATGTATTATCATAATCTGACTCAGGGTCAAGTCCGGACTCAGCAAATGGGACTATGGTTAACACGATAAACCATATAGAGAGAGTTCTGAACTATTATACACAATTTGTTAAAGACTGACACTTCAAGAACAGTCGATGCCCTACCCATTCCAACGGCATCCGCTGGTTGAGCTGCTCAGGTACACACAACTGCAGATCGGTCTTCCCGCTATCACCCGTCACAAATGACGGGCGCAGGCCCAGAGTCGCACCCCTCGGTTAAAAGCCCTAACAGTCTCAGCCCGGGTTTCTAGTCAAAACATGGGACATAGACATCCGACTCATACAAAGATGGGTCAGTCCATAACAAAACACAACAAAATAGGTCTCCATGACCATATAAACACAGGTCTCCATGACCATACAAATACAGGTCTCTTCGACCACACAAAACACAGGTCTCTACGACCATGAACTCTGAGACCATAGTCCCCGCTGACTAGTCTTCTGCCTTTTAATCAAGGGTCATCGATCATTCGATGTAATTAAGGGCTTGTGCCAGATCACGGTCTGGAATGTACAAGATCTCAGGATCTTTGGAATAAAATTCGCCTTGCGATATCTCTTCTCTTGTGTACTTTTGTGAATGCTTGTGATTGTCTATGAATGTTTCTATTATTCAGAACCCCAGAACAACAATACACCAGAAACTGGGCCCGAGCATTTTTCTAGTTTTAACAGTGTTCTATGTAAATATCTTATTTTCATATCATTTCCTAATTTGTTTTAAAAAAAATTAAAAATCTTTGGCCAACCGGGTGACCGAACTGTTCGGTCAATCTGCCTTTAAAAGATGAAAACCCATTTTCTTTTCATTCCTCTTCTTCATCTTCGGTCGGCCGATGCCCCTCTTCAGTTACCCACCATCTTTGTCATGTAAGTAAGTATTGTGAGTTGATTTTTCTTCAATATTTTTCTTATTTTCATCATTTAATCAACCTCATTGCATCCTAATCTCAGGACTGTGGTTGTAAACCCTTATTTTTTGGGGGGTTTTCTTGTTGGAGTGCTTATCTTGCTATACTTCTTCAATCTTTTGTTATGGAACGTCATCCTAAATGAGCCGTTATCAAATCCTATCCTGGCTCCTCTACTCGTTCCACTCCAAGAGAGATTCGGACAATTCCACCATCGGAAGATGATCCCGACTATGTCCATGATTTTCGTTCTAGAGATATCATTGTTGAAAGATTTGTTAATCTCAATCATATTACAAAATATGAGTTGCATGATCTTCTTTCCGAGGTCAGTTGGAAAAAGATTCTCCAATGGGGAGGAAATGCTTACCGGTCAATAGTCCAAGGCATGTATTCCTCCATCTCGGAATTCTCTCTCGGTGATAGCATCTTCTTTAAGATTAAATTCTTAGAGGAAACGGTGACAATCACACCCTTTACCATAGCGTCACTTATAAAAATTGACATGACAGAGGATGAAATTTCAATTCCTCCCTTATTTGATAAGATGTTTCAATCTGAGAAAAACATTGTTACCAGAGTATTATGTGGATTTGACATGGATTGGAGATTAGGTAATGCTCTTCCTCTTGAAAAATTATTTCCTAAGTTTCGTGGTCTTCATCGTATCTTTACTTCCAATGTCTATCTTAGAGCAGGAAACAAAACTGATCCCACTCCCTTCATGTTACGTGTTTTGCATTCTATTGCTACTGGGATTCATATTTATTTTCCTACTTTCATTCGTGCTTACATTATTCACTATTGCATGCAATCTAAGAATGGATATTTGCCTTTTGGTATCTTATTACTACTCTTACACTAAATATGCGTGTTCAAATTCCAACTGAAAAAGCACTAGAGTCTGAACTTTCTTTCAATAATTCTAATTTGAATATGATGACTTTGGAACCTCTCCCTGAACAACTTGGTGCTCATGCTAAAGAAGGCGCTGAAGGCGATGTGAATATGGATGATTTATTTGATGAAGTTGAAGCTAATGCTGAAGATGAAGATGACCCTGATTACAATCCTTCTGAATATAACTCTCGTATTTCTACCCTAAAAAAGAGGATGGATTTCCTATATGTTTCCCAGGAAACTCTTGTTACTACTAAAAAACTTAACATGAAATACATGAAAAAGTATTTTCATCGTATGAGCAAGAGTTTGAAACGTATTGATCCTGAGATGCCATTACCTTCCTCTGCATCTGGATCAGAATGATTTTCAATTTCTAGTTGGTTTGTAATGAATGTTTATGAGTATTTTAGACTCAATATGCTACTATGTTACAGGACTACTTTTATTTGCTTTTCTTCCTTTGTCAACTTGTGACAAAAGGAGGAGAAATGCATTGGTTTAAATGCTCTATGCTAATGCTCTCTATATGTTAATGTTCCATGTTATGCTATGTGCTATGTTTGTTGTGCAAATATTTTTTGCTTTTTAAACATATTTGTAAGGGGAGCAGCATACTTCCAGGGAGAGTATATAAGACAAAAGCTTACAAGATAAAAAAATTTATCTTATTCTTTTTATGGATATTGAGAGTCGCTAGTAAATGTAATATGATGTGTTTTGTCAAGAAATTGACAAATGGGGAGATTGTAAGTACTAAGCACAAAATGTGAGTGTTAAGCATAGTATAGTTGTTATATTTCATAGACACTAGTTTAGTGCATGACGTTGTGTAGTCAAGCCAAGTTCTTTAAGAAGATAAGTCTCTACCTCAACAAACACATCAAGATCAAGTCTATCGACTCTACAACAAGATACGGCAAAGCTACGAAGATGAACCATATATGCCAAGGTAATATTGACTATAGGGATGACCCTAGGTTATGTATTTTTTGTATGACTTTTAGTTAATCACTCTAATATTTTTGAAAGTCATATTTCAAGAAAAATCGGTTAGCCTAACCCTGTGTTCAGTCAACCCAAGAATCTCCGGTCAAGTTTCTAGCAAGCTTGATTGTTAAATTCTAGAAATGTTCGGCTAGCCCAACCCTGTGTTCAGCCAGCCAAAGAAACTTCTGTCAAGTTTCCAAATTCAAAATTATTTTTTTGACTCAGATCTCGGGTTAGCCCGACCCTGTCTCGGGCTAGCTGAATCAACACTCGGATCAGCCGAAGTTTGAACAAAATCTTATCCCACGAAATCTAATAGCCGTTGGGATAAAACGGTTAATTCTTAGGTCAGCCGAGGAAAATCTTAGGTCAGCTGAAGACCTTAACTTTTTTACTATAAATAGAGCTTCTTCACTCTATTTTTCATCAATCAAAAGTACGAAAATTACTATCTTTTTTTGTGATAAAGCTCTCCATTATAGTCTAGCTATTTGTTTTAAATTTCTATTTATTTTATAGCTATCTCAGTTCTCTTCTCATTTAATTTGATTGTGTAAAGAGAAGATCATTCTCATACTAGAGAAAAGAAAACTGGAATTGCAGTTATAAGAAAACTCTTTTTAGAAATTCCTAAATCCATTTTGTTCGAGCTATATTGGTTTATCTTCTACAATGATCCGATCGTTGCATTATTGAAGCTTCATCTCTACTAAGCTTCATCTCCTTCTACAAGAAGAACGGTAATACCTTTCTATTACTTTTGAGTTTTTATTTGAGATAACCCGTGAAAATCTCAAATCAGTTTGTTAGTGATTAACCTGTGAAAATCACTTAAGTTATTGATTAGCCTACGAAAATCATTTGAGGTTTTGTTGTGATAAGCTTGTGAAAATTACAATCTTTATATCGGGTTTTAAAGGTGAACTTGTGAAAACCTTTACATAGTGAAACGCTAAAATTACAAGGAGAAGTAATTTTGGGAGTGGAGTAGGTGCAAGTTGTTTTTAGCACCGAACCACTATAACTCTTTGTGTCGTGGTGATTGCTTTATTGATTATTTGTTTATGTGCTTGATTATTTATGAAACCTTAAATCGTGACATAAGGTTATCCTACTTAGATTTCTAAGTGATATAAAGTTTTCCTACTTAGTTTGCTTAGTGGAAGGTTGTACTACATAATCTTTAAGTGGAAGGTTGTCCTACGATTTAATTCAAGGTTTTCATATTGATTTCTATTTGCTTACAGATGAATTAATTGCATATTCTTACTAGTCTTGTGATTGATTCTCTGATTTATTTTAAGATTACAAGAAGTAGAATTGAATTGAGTTGTCCTATTCACCCCCCCCCCCCCCCCCCCCCAAGGACATTTATAGCTCCATCCTTTTCAACAAACAATCTCAAAAAGCTTTCACCAAGCTCAAATGCATGTTTATTAGCGTCCCCATTATGCAACCACCCGATTGGAGAATACCTTTTGAGATTATGTGTGATGCGAGTGATTATACGGTTGAGGTGATGCTAAGCCAAAGAAAAGAGGAGCCATACGTCATTTACTATGCGAGTAGAACTGTAATCCCCACCCAGGTGAACTACTCCACTATAGAAAAGGAACTCTTAGCTATAGTATTCGCCTTGGACAAGTTTAGGTCTTTACGGACTATGCGACACTTAAGTACCTTCTCTAGATGAAGGATACTAAGCCTTGTTTGTTGAGATAAATCATTCCACTCCAAGAGTTAGATTTGAAAATTCGAGATAAGAAATGAGTAGAAAGTAGTAGTTGACCATCTCTCTAGGCTTGTTTTGTTTGATTCCATGGAGACGACACCTATTAATGATATGTTCCCTAATGAACAACTTTTTAAAGTCTCCCAATTACCATGGTATGTGGATATTGCTGTCTTACTACAGGTACCATTCCTATTCATTGGACGAAGTAAGATAAAAGTAAGTTTTCAATGAGGTATGCAAGTTCTTCTGGGATGATCCTTACTTATTTAAATATTGTCCAGGCCAAATCATAAAGAGATGTGTGCCAGATAATGAAAAATACAATGTTATCTCCTTTTATCACTCATATATGTGTGGTGGCCATTTTTGGCTAAAAAGACCATCGCCAAAATTTTGCAGTACGGATTTTATTGGCCCACTATTTATAAGGATACGAACAATTTTTGTAAAGCATGCGAGTGTTGTCGAAATATGGGGGGAATATCCTATAGAAATATGACGCCATTAAACCCTATTTTGATCATCGAAGTATTTGATTATTGGGGCATTGATTTCATGGAATCATTCCCCTTATCATTCAGACATTAATATATCTTACTTTTCGTCGACTATGTGTCCAAATGGGTTAAGGCTATTTTATGTCGAAATAATGATTATAAAACAATCATTTAGTTCTTAAAGAAAAATATCTTTTCTAGGTTCAGAACACCTCGGGCCATTATCAGTGATGAAAGATCTCACTTTTGTAATAGGCCTTTTGAAACTTTAATAAAGAAATATGACATTACACATAAAGTAAGTACCCCTATCACCCATAGATGAGAGCGATCAAGATGAAATATCAAACATGGAGATAAAACACATCTTAGAGAAAACAGTAAACCCGAATCGCAATGATTGGGCTCTTCGACTAACCGATGCGCTTTGGGCTTACTGTATGGCTTACAAGAATTTCACTGGTATGTCTCCCTATAGACTTGTCTATGGGAAGGCTTGTCACATGCCTATGGAGTTGAAACATAGGGCATATTGGGTTATAAAGAAGTTCAACTTTGACTCTGACAAAGCTAGCTCACTGCGCAAACTTCAATTAAATGAACTCAAAGAAATTCAAAATGAGGCTTATGAAAATTCTTGGATATATAAGGAAAGAATGAAGGTGTTTTATGACAAGAACAACCTTAAAAAATCTTTCATGGCAAATAAAAAAAATTTACTGTATAATTTGATATTAAATTTATTCTCTTGAAAACTAAGATCTCGATGGATTGGCCCCTTCATAGTTAAAACAGATTATCCTCATAGGGATGTTAAGATAGAGAATCTGACGAATGAAAACATTTTGGTCAACATCTTAAGACATGTATCGAGAACTTTCCTTTAGAGGACATATCTATAACTCTGACCGATCCTATTTACCGGGATTGACCTTTTAGTATGATAGAGGTCCCTTATCTTTTTACCTTGCTTTCATAGGATAAGTATAGTTAAGTTTGCTTTTGTTAGTTATTTGGTATTTGTGTGGAGACCTTCTTAGCTATGGAGAATACACACTCTCATTTTGATCTCTCTCAGATACTCTCTCTTTTATTCACTCTCTTATTTTCATTGCTCTCATGTCATAATGCATAGCATATTTCTTTCACATTGAGGACCATATAGATTTTAGGTTGGGGGACCGAGATTCCTGTGGACCTATTGGTATTTTTGCTATTTTGAGCAAAAAAATTGAATTTTTTTTTCAATTTTCATATTTGAAAACTCTTTTGGAAGTCTAAGTTTCTGTGTACCTGAGTGCATATGGATATCAAATGATGAGATACATAACAATTTGATTTTTGAGAAGCCTAGATTCTAATTGATTAGTGGTTTTTAAAAGAAATCCTCTCTCATAAATTTATTAATAGAAAGCCTAAACATTGATTGAGTTTAGCTCACAATTTACATCTAACTTTTGTTCCTTAATGTTAAGCTTGAAACTATAAAGGGTAACTTGAAGACCACTTGAAAGTGCTAGGAACCAAGTCTGGAGAATCATGCCTACCTTGTATAAAGAAATAAAACTAGAAAAAAAAATAGTTAGATTGAAAATGGCTACCTATTGCATGGGCTTAGAATAAGAAAAAGAGCTTAACAAAGAAGAAGAAAAAAGAAAAAAAAGAAAAGAAAAAAAAGAGCATAGCGTGAATGCCAACGATAGAAAAATCAAAGGCTAAAAAAGAAGGAAAAATAGTCGGGTTCGGAATCAGTATCTTATGTTGATCCGACCGCTTTTGAGTAGCTGTTATAGAGAAGTTTATGGGGGATTGCTCATCCTTATTGATGATATGTTAGAATTCACTAAGCACATCAGAACCTTAATGTTTGAATGCATTTTATTTATTACTTAATGACTTGGAACTTGGTTTGATTACTTACTAGTGATATTAGAATTTAAGTTTGCCACATTTCATTACTTGTATATCTGAATTTCACCATCTATATTCCTTGGATTGCATAGGGATTTGTTTTTGAAATAGGAAGATTGGATTTATTTCTTTGCATGTTTTGCTCAGGAATAGCAAAATGCTAGTTGGGGGATGTGTTGAGCATTGAATTATGTATATTTATCCTTAATTCCACGCTACATTTACATGAACTCTAATGTTTAATAGACTTATTTAAGTATGTTTTCATGTTTATTGGGAATTGAGAGAGAATGAAGAGAATGAAGCTAATTATGGTAATTTAGAGATCCTAGAAGGACAAGCTAGACCATGCCAAGAAGTTGAGGAATTAGGAAATCAAAGATAGGAAGTCCAGAGTTCAAAATACAATAAATAAGAGGTTTCGGGCGACAGACTACACTAATCGCCCGACCGTCGACTGATATTAGCAGATTCGGGCGATCGAAACTACTCAGAATTAGAAGTTGAACTCCCTAGACGTTTTTTACTACTTTCAGTCGATTGACTAATGGAGTTCAGTCGATCGACGAACCCATAGAGCGGTCTCAGTCGATCGACGAACCTAGTCGAGCGGTCTCGGGCGACCGATGAGGGTGAACAAAATTCAGTTGATTTTTACTAAAGCTTGATGGACTATTTTTGGGATGTTCGATTAACCAACAACACGGGTTTAGTCGATCGACAACACTCTAAAAAGTTGTGCGATTTTGCGTAAGTTCATAAATAGTTTTCAAATTAAGTTGGGACTCCCCAATGGCAATTCAAATCCTCATATAAGGACTCTTTAACACATCCCAAATAATATAAAATCTTGGAGAGAGAGAGAGAGAGAGAGAGAGAGAGAGAGAGAGAGAGAGAGCTCTAGGGCAGAGCTTCTTCAACTGTCGTTCTTCTTCCTCAACCTTTTTTACTTTATTTTATATTTTTCTTGAAGTTTTAGTTAATCATGTTTATGTTAAACTAATCCTCTTAGTTAGTGCTAAGAGGTGAATCTTTTAGTTCACTTTTTATATTATAGTTTATTTGAATTCAAATTTATGGTTTTAATGTTGAATATTTTATTGAATATGTTTGAATAAAATTATAGTTTTGGTTTACTTTAATCTATTAGCGATTCTGGGCACACTGGATACTTAGGAAGGCTGAAATTAGTTATCTATTTTGTAGGAGATTGATATGTAAAATTCATTGATCTATTGTAAACTACAGGACACGATAGATGCTTTGAATTCCCTGCAATCAATAACTTAGTTCTTAATGTGAAAAACTAAATCAAAGAATGTTTTGATCTATTTTGAATTGTTGAATTATAATTTAACCGATCTATCTCCAGTTGGATAGGATAGGACTTCGATTCCAATTGAGTTATTAAATCGAATCAAGTGGATTAAGCATTGAGAATGGCAATAAGTGAATCCTTAGCACTCTAATGTTTTTTCTATTATTTTTATTCTGATACTTTTAGATTTTTCTTTATGACTTTAATTCAAATTTTAGAATAATCATTAGTTCTTAGTTTAAAATCTAGTTGTAAATTATTTTAGGAACGTACCATATAAATCCTTATGAGTTCAACCTCGGACTCACCGAGTATATACTGTTGCGCAACCCTGCACTTGGGGTTTGCCCAACATGTATGTACACGAGTAGTTACCCTCGTGTACATCTCAATTTAAACTTGTAGTTTTCAGAGGATGACACTTGAATTTACGTCCACATATATACACTTTGACCCACTTCACCTTGTAACAACTTTTGAGACTTAACACACCTTGTATACTGGATCATCTATCAAATTAACTGTTAAATTAACTACTCATCACTAGAGAAATATATTCAACTGTCCACTTTATTTTGGACTTCCCGATCATGATAAACCCACTTCTGAATCACTACATCCGCATATGAACATATTCACCTGTAAATCTTAACCATTTATCTCATCTACCACTTATGTATACACTTATCTAACCGTTAAAATTGTTATCCAATGATTTCTCTTACTGGCATATATACACCTTTCCATACAGCCTGAACCTACAAATCACTCCACGCTTGATCTATCATCAAATCTGAACTGTTGAGATTACTCCTTATGAACTACTTAGGTTTTGAATCTACCTCATCTTGGACTCGTGTCCTTACACGATCAGACAAACCTAATGATCGATTTGGATGGCCCATAGCCATAACAGTGGGACTCACAATTCTTATATATATATATATATATATATATATATATATATATATATATATATATAGAGAGAGAGAGAGAGAGAGAGAGAGAGAGAGAGAGAGAGAGTGTGTTAAACAGCAATGCATGTAAATAAAGGAGAGAGCCAATTCTCTCTCTCTCTCTCTCTCTCTCTCTCTCTCTCTCTGTTTTCATTGGTCTTGACCTAGGGGGGATCTCATACCCACCACGTCCATCAGGGTGGGACCCATCTCTTGATTTGGAGCATTCATCATGTCAAGGACCTATGGAGTTTTTCAATGGTAAGGCTATTCCTTGCTCGATCCCAGTGATGTTGGCCACTTGAGATTCAAATCTACCTCATTTCGGACTCTTATCCGAATCTGATCACGAGAAACTGATGGATGGAGTGGATCTTTCAAGACATCATAGTGGACCCCACACCGCCCTATCCTTATGGATGAATTAGACTCGAGTCCAAGTCGAGTTTTCAGCACGAAAATAGTCACAGAAACAACATTGGAGAAGAGATCTTCTTGAGATCTTCTCATTCATTCTGGAACGATTCTGACCTTTCGTTCGAGTTCCTTGGTGCACAAGGAAATGAAACGAGAGAGGAAATCCATGTTTTACATTAACACTCGCATCCATGTTCAGTGGCGGAAACTGAGTCCTCTTCCATGCAAACCCATTGGGTAAAAGGCTTCTAAGCTTCGATTTTTCTCTTTGAAAAGCTTCTAAGGACAAATCTGAACCATCCACAATAATTAAAATGAAGGAAGGTCCAAATTAAAAATTGATATTGAAGTCGGATCATCTTTCCCGTCGAATGCCACAACCACACAATCTTGATCGAGTTCTGATTCAAGATACAAGACATCCATTAGTTAGGCCATAAAATCTTTAATCAACCAATGAAATCTGAACAAAAAACTTGCCACACGATTCCATCCAAGAATAAGATCTTTTCAACATGAGTTGCATGCCATTTCAAAAACGCATTAATCACATCGACTCAGTGCAACTTCGTTACACGAGGATCTTCCAAAAGCATCATGGGAGATCGGAAAAGCCTATAAAAACCCTCCTTCATCCAAAAATAAGAGCATAAAGATATTAAATAAAAATTGAGAGAGAGAGAGAGAGTTGTAAGCTTGTGCTTTAAACGGAGTCAACTCAGATGAGTCAAACCGAGTTTAGGGTTGAGTCCGAGTAGAGCTTCTAGAATCTGTCTAAGAGCCTTCTGTAGTAGGGGAACATTGATCAATTCTATTTTCCAGTAACTCACAATCGAGTTGTGCAAAATTTCGTTAAGTCAAACCGAGTCGACTCACCAGTAGGTCTGCTGAACTATCGGTTGAGTCGAATTGAAGTTAAAACGTTGTAGATAAGGTAAGTTACTCCCTCACAATCTTTTTATGTACAAGATAATCCGATTTCTTATTTTATCAACTTGTTTCTTACTCGATTCATTGACTCGTTGAGTCAAGGTCGAATCAACTGAGTCCGGGTCAATTGTAGCCAAATCCAGAGACAAGCCATAATCTAGGTTGTATAACATCAAACTAGGTGTGAGATTCTTCTAAATTTTGCAACTTCTGAGCTTATCTCGTGTTACATAAATTTCTAAAATTGAATGTCATTGTAATTCACCCTATATCAATCTATAACCCTGATATCAAAACTATTACTAAGACTCACACAAAATACGCAATGAAATTGAGAAATTAATATAATGCATGGTGAATTAAGGAATGGAAATGGATTTGAATAGTGTTGATACAATTATTATTATCTCTGGGATTTGAATGTTGATTGGATGCATGCGTATGTGGTTTTTGTGAATGTTTATGGAATTGGAATTGGAGTTAAGTACACCAGTTGCACTGTTATACCCCAGCTCTGGAAATCCAAGTTCGCTCAACCCAATCGCCAAGTCAAGGGTGTGACTTGATGGGGAGGGGACAAGTATTATACACACAGTTATAATAATCATTACAAATAGTAAACTAAATTAATCATCATGCATGCAGACGTGAGTATCAATTATCTTCTTATCGATATCCAACCTAGGTTCATACATCATTATTTAAAGCAATATACATAAAATGGAAATTTCTTTATTCTAACAACAAATCTCTAGGAGCACGCCTCTCGAAGTCGTCCCTCCACTTACAAAGACTCCAATTCCTTTTCTTGTCCTGGATGGTTTTTCAATCAACAAAATGAATTAACAACTCGGCAAGTAGTTATATACATGATTCACAACATAAGCATAATACAAATACATATACAGGAATCGCAGTATGCCACACTACCATATAAATAGTTATTTAGTAAACAACTAGGGCCATAGCCGCGCACAGTGTCCAGCCTGCCAACATCAATCCGACCAAGTTTACACAAGTCCATCACATGTAGGAGTATACTCTGCTCCTACGCGAACACTAGCTTGAGGTATCTCATGTACCGTGTATAATCGCATAGTCTGGTAATGAGTGGCCTACTTTGAAGCTAGCTAAACTCCTTCCTCAACTTTGATCATGGTCCAAAGAGGAGGCCCTATTGGTACCAACTTGGATTTCATTGGAAACTCTGCCTCATAATTTAAGGGATGATTCGATCCCCAAGTTGTCTATTGTTCTCAGAATGATTACATATTACAATATAAGGTAGTTACACACTTTAACAGATATCAATAGATTATGAAAGTTAAGCAAAAGTAAACATGTAATGTTATGCAATGCATGTGGGAAAATCCATCCACGATAGTGACTAATAAATATTGCTCTCTTAAGATGAGAGTGTTGCTTCTTATCTTTTATCATCCTTATGTTATTCGATTGACTATTTTAGCACACTTACGATTCCTATCTATTTCTAAAATCTAAGAATTTCCTATGATTAGCACTTTCATAATCGGAAATCATAAAACTTTTCTTAACTGAAAATCTTACCAAAGATTATTCCTTTGTAAGTAAAATAGAGTTTTCTACTGCTTAGATCTTATTTTAGCCCATTCTAGCACCAAATCCTTAAATCTGGGTCGTAAATCATCATCCATAATGTAATCTAAGTTACGATCATTTCTAATCGTTGATCGAGGGTCCTATCCTAGTGTGACTCCACAAGTTAAGGGAAAATTAGGTTTAGATTCATTAGATGTTAAGATCCATTAATCTAACCATTTATTTATTTCAAATTCTGATTATTCAGTTTGGCGGCTCTAATCGGCTAAAATGGAGAGTCTGATCTAGATATAGATTGAAAATATCTTAAGTTTCACTAATATGTTCCTTAAATCAGCTGATTGGGTCCTCGATTAATGATTAGGTCTATCGTATTAAGCTTCTAATGGTTAAGATCTACTTTCTAGATTCTCTTAATTATAAATTGCCTAAATTTAAGATCATAAGATCCAGATTGATCACTACAATCATTATTTTAAGAGATGTCATCCAGATCTATATAAGTAGCGGAATCCATCATCATCCTAGTATACATGGTGGAGCCACTTAAAATTACACTTGTCACATGTTGCCCACCATTGTACCACTCATACATATTGGATCCTTCCACAAAAAGGGTACTTCACTATTTATAGTCGAATCTAACATCCCCAATACTTACAAGGTGATCTAATTACTTATCATGATATTGTGGTGGGGCCCATCATGTAGGTGCATTTATCACATGGGCGCCATATTGTGGTGGGGCCCATCATGTAGGTGCATTTATCACATGGGCGCCACCATGGATTATGATCAAATCCAAATGAACACATTTCAGGCAATGAATTTTTAAGTATTAAGATTCAATACTAGAATCATGATGTGGTTTATCGCATCTACCATATTCATGTGGTGGGGCCCACTTAATTGTCATTTTTATTCACTGAGGCCCACCACATGCTCATATGGTGATTATTCTAATAACAAGATTATTAACTATCTAAGATTAAAATAATAAGGTTTAGTTTGAAAATTAAATATATTTTCTAGGATCAAGAGGTAGTGCCCACTTTAAAGAGAGTAATCTTAACATGTGAGACCCACCACTTAATCATGTACTAATCTAACATAATTCCCACACTCATGGATCTATCACAACTCGTGATCCACCAATTTAACAAAATTGTGCGGTGTGGCTTACTTTGGAACTTTTCAAATTTTCGTGGGGCACACTACTATATCTTAAAATATGTGGATTCCAGCTTCTCCAAAATCACATATATTATTTTTATTTCATATACATGTGCAAAACATTTCAAGTCCAGATTGGAGGGTTATTATCACATGCATAGAATGGACCCACATGGAATCCATACAAGACACAAAGGAGGGGGAAATGGGGCCCACCTGACTGCCTATAGTGGGTAGAATGTGGGGCCCACATGGTTGTCCATGTGGACAACGTGTGGAATCCATATAAGACACAAAGGAGGGGGAAATGGGGCCCACTTGACTGCCTATAGTGGGCAGCACGTGGGGCCCACATGGTCGTCCATGTGGACAACGTGTGGAGCCCACGCGGCTGAATGTGGTAACGGATGGGGCCCATATAATTGGTCATTGATCAATGGTTGAGGACCCTTTTGACCCAGTTCAAAATTTTCCTGGTGGGGTTCACCTCTTGTACATGAGATCTACTCCATATGATTTGGCAGAAAAGAAAGAAAAAAATAAAAATAAATTAAAAAAATAAACTACTTATTTGACCGGATGAACGAACGATAACTCTCTCTCTCTCTCTCTCTCTCTACTTTAACTATCCATGCCAAGGGAGAACCTTTCCTTCCCATAAGGTAACGTTTTTACATTACTATCTTTTAATAGTTTGAAAAAAAATCTCTTTAGACTAATTACTTCCTTTGTTAAGAAATATAAAAAAAAAAATAGAGGCTTTTTAATATGCTTTTAGCACATACAAGAGCAACAAGGGGTGAGGTTTAAAATATAAAATCTATAGATAAACAAGAGGGCCTCCTAATCACTTTATCTAACCAAATCTTAGTGGTTAAAAAGTATAAGTGAGTGTAAACACCCCACCCCAGGCCGATAAGCCGATTAAACTAGCTAGGATGGTTAAGATGGATAGTGTAAACCCAAACCCTAGCCTAAATTACCCTAGTCCAAACCCTAATCCAATCCCTAAACCTAAGCTCACCACTAAGAAAAACCTAGTCAACTTGCTAAGTCAACCCAATAAGTTAACTCGCTAAGTTAACTCATCCATTCAGTCAACCTGCTGAGTCAGAGCAAACCTTGAACCAGACCTGAACTAAGCCCAAAACCCAAGCCTATTCGGAATCCAGAAAAAACATAGCAACATTACATCTTTTCGAAGGAGGCCTCACACATGTTGGGGAGCCTCCTTGCCAAGGTAGGGGGACCCGTGTGCATCCAACGACGCCTAGCCCGCCGCTGGATATGTGGCAGTTCTCCTACCAGGGAAGGAGCCCCATATATGTGGCGTACTCTCCCTTTATAATCTCTATCCATGTGTTTTTATGAATTGACTCCGATACCCTCACCTCTTACCCATATTTACTATTTTTCCACCCAAATTAACACATGAGATGATGTCACGTGGCGATCTTAAATCTCAATCATCCAGCTTATTTGCAACCCTGAAGTTTACTAGAATTATAAGAAAAGTGGGTTTGGGAGCTATAAATATCCCCCTCCCTTTCTCATTTGAAGCATCCACTACTATTCAAAATCCCCCTTCCTTAGAAAGCGGCCCTTAGTTAAGTCATTCCTCCACCAAGGAGAAGAGATCGAGAGTGTCCACAAAGAGCCTAACCTGAGTCTAGCTTGACCTAGCCAAATCTATAACCTCCCAAGTAACCCAAATCTCGATCCAAGGCAATCAATCTAATTATTATGACATTACCGTCCATCCGACTTTCAAGTTTCCAAGTCAACAGAATCAGACTATATCTTAGCATTGTGCAACATATATTCCCTTCTCAACCCCCTAGCTCATCACATCACTAGGATTGCATTACATTGCATCTTACACTTAATCAATCACGAGCGTATGCTCTGTGGCTTGTCGATATAACCCTGCCCATTAGAAACTCTAGTTGATTAGTTCATAAAAGCACAAGCGTTGCACCTACCACATTACGACAACGCGCGAGAACTCATCCGACCCTAAGAAGTAAGTTAGATCTTGTGAAGTAAAAAACGTACACTTGTACGAGCAAAGTGGGTGCTTAATACCTTTCATTTTTGTAATTGTAGTCCATTACGTTGAATCTCTAACCGCAGATCAAAGGAGTCCTCTAAGGATTGAGAATCCTCGAACACTCAACCTTAGCATTTCTATAAGGTCTAGCCGACTAAAGAAGTGAAGAAATTGGTTAGTGGCAACTCCGATCTAATCCAATAAACATACCAAGCATAGAAGCACTTGAAAGAGGCACCCATGGAAGCCACGAGTCGATTTCATTCGGGATCTAGCGTCCACAATGAGGTAGATGATTTTCATGATGATGGGCCATGGATGTATGAATGATAAATCACAATTTCACATATAAAAAAGAAAATCTAATCATATAAATCATATGATCTAGGCATAACAAGCATATTAAAATCAATTAACTACATAGTGGTCCACTACATCATGTTATGTCATCATATAATCATAGCCATCAATAGTCCAAGTCCTCAATCTGGATCATTTCTCATGATCAGACTACGAGACTTATATCATTTTAATGCTAATGCTTTAGGGGGAAAAATGAATGGTGGTCATTGGGTAGATCATGTGATCTAATTGTTAAAACTTAAGATCTTGACAATTTACCCATTAAATGGACTTTTTAACGGTAGATTTGATAATCAATCAGTTGTTATTCAACTTAGATCATTTGGATACATGATTCATCGCCTGGATTGGTGATCCAATGGACAGATAATCATAGATCTTGGTTTAAATGGTCCAAATGACCCACTTAATGATCGATTATGATTAAATAAAAAAAAATTATACTCCTCAAAATTGCTTAGTGTATTACATGCACTACTTTGGGTTATCCTAAAAGGGTATGCACAGTGTTCTATCATGGGATCTCTAAAATGTATGTACAAGTGCGTTGTCTTGTGATAAAAAAGGAATACAATACTTTGCCCTGAGTTTCCCAAAAGTATAAGCACGGGTGTTTTGCCCTGGACTTCTTAAAAGTATAAGCACAAATGCTTTGCCTTGAAAGATCCGAAATGAACACAGTCATTTATCCTAGATTCCCTAAAATGTAGCACAATTGCTCTTCCTTGGAATCGCTAAAAAACTGTCATGCACAGATGCATTGTCCTGGACGTTCCTAAAAGGATGAATTAATAAGTAATAATGTTGTTAAGAATTGTATGTGTTACATTTTTTTTAGTCCCCTATTAGTCACACGATGCACCTACCCACCGGTGGGGTTAGTGTTTCTCCTTAGCACTCGAACCTGAATTGAAACTTGTGACTGAATGAATTCAAAACTTTTAAAAGTTAGTTGCACACAATCCCACTAGGTTGTTATGCTCACTCTATCTTAAAATTTTCAAGTGATCAACTGGAGTCCTAGGAATAGGCTAGCCATACCACAGTTTTGATTTTTTTTCTCCATTGGTAGCACAATTAAAGACAAAAGCACAAGTCTAGTAGTGGTCACTGGGAGTAGAAGAGGGGACCTATATACTCTCGATAGTGCAAAGACAACTTATTTTTCGAATCGGTTTTGGAGAACAAAGGAAGAACAATGGCACCAATGTCATGGGCACATCAACAGATCGTTCAGTATCTTCGCCAAAATAAACTCATTACTTTTGCTTCTAAAAATAAGACCGAACCCATTTGTGTTAGTTTGAAATGGGTAAATCATGTAGGCTCCCATTTCTTCTTACAGATGGTTTATGTAAAGAACTTTTTATGAAAATTCATTCAAAATTAATGGGGACTAGCCTTGGTTTGCTCTATAGATAATTTTAAATTTTATGTTGTTTTCATAAACGACTGCACATGGTTTACATGGCTATATATTATAGAAAAAGAAATCTATTTTGTTAGCATGCTTTCTTTACTTTTAGAAATATGTGGGGATGTCAATTTGGAATGAAAAATCAAACATCTCAATCAAATGGAGGTGATGAGTACCCATCCTTCACATTTTGTAAAAGTCTTAGTGATCTTGGCATAAAACATCAAATTTCATGCCCACAAACATCTGAGAAAAATGGGGTCACTAAATAGAAGCATCGAAATGTTTAAGAACTCAACTTAACCATAATGATTCATGCAAAATTTATAAGCATTATTAGATAGATTGTTTCATTGCTGCATTTTTTATTAATAGGTTACCATTACAAGTGTTGGACATGGAATCTCCTTATTCTCAATTGCTTAATAAACAACCTGACTATTCAAGGTTTCACATTTTGGGTTGTAGATGTTTTCCATACCTCGGAAACTATGCAAAGCCCAAAATTCTTGTCGCGTTTTTGGGCTATAGCAACAAGTACAAAGGGTATCATTGTCTATACTTCCCAACTAGTCGAATCTTCATTTGCAAGTATGTTATTTTTTTTATGATTCAACATTGCCCTACTCTAACTCGATGTCTCCTAATAAAATTGATGAAGTTGAGGGGGAACTGACAATCTTTAAAGACTGGATCGACTAATCTCCACATGAAATTTTCTTTTCAAATCATCTGACATTGTGCCCTCTCTTCATATAGGTTTGCCTACTGCACATGAACCTATAGATCCTATGTGCCACAATTATTTGATCCATCATCTAATTATCTAACCCATCCCTTTTAAACTTGTGGTAATGCCTCCCCTACCCCTGAAAGCACTCCTGTTGTTCCACAACCCTCATAACTAAGTAATGCAAGTCTTGCCCCTCAGGTATCACTAGTACTTCTAATGCCTATACTTGACCCATTTCCTCCATCTTCTTCAACTGAGGATCCCTCTACCCAATCCTCACCTGTGGTCCTCCCTACCCATCCTACGACACCTCCTGGACCCTCGAATTCCCCATCTTATCCCCTCAACATGATAGGGTTTCTCCTCGTATGGTGACTCATTCCATGCATGGAGAGTTCAAACCCAACCCTCAATATGTTGACCTTCATGTTCAATCTTCTTATGACTTACCCACAGAACCCAAATCCGTAAAATCAGCCCTCGAACACCTAGGATGACAGCAGCCATGCATGACGAGATTGTCACACTCGAGTTCAATTAAACATGGGATCTTGTTCCTTGATCCAGGCATATAAATATTGTCGGGAGTAAATGGGTCTATAAAACTAAACTCAAGTCTAATGAGACTCTTGAACTATCACCTATCAAAGGCTCTAGTATAGAGGTGTGTTCCTTCCCTGATGGTTTCTTTCTATGTCAATCTAAGTATGCTCATAAGCTATTCGATTGTATTCAAATGAAAGATTGTAAGACGATTTCTACTTATGACAGGATGAGTATGTTTAACTCCATCCAATGATAGCTTGTTTCTCGATCCAACCCATTATTATAGTATTATGGGGGCTTTGCAGTACATCACCTTCACAAGACTAGATCTCTCATACAGTGTTAATTTTGTGTGCCAATACATGCATGCATCAACCATAGGATATTACAAAAAAAAAAAAAATGTTAAGCACATTCTTTGTTATCTCAATGTTACTTTGACTTGTGGGATGTGAATCCTAGCAAAAAGTATGTTTGATCTTTATGCTTTTTCCGATGCAGATGGGTTGGATGTCCAATCACTCGTCACTCCACCACGGGTTTTTATACCATCTTTAGTAGTAAAAGTGCTAAGAAACAAATTACAGTTGCCTATTTAAGTGATTAAGCCAAATATCGATCTATGACATTCATTGTCATGAAGCCAAATAACTCAAACACCTTTCTACAGTTGCCTATTTAAGTGATGAAGCCAAATACCTTTCCACACCACCAATATTACATTGTGACAACATCAATGTACTCTACATGATAATCAACCCTGTTTTCATGGAAGGTCAAAACACAATGAATTGGACAATCAATATGTTTAGGAAAAGGTTGCTCGTGGCACTCTAATCACAAAATTTGTCCCCTCCAATCAACAACTTGCAAATATATTTACCAAGCCTTTGGCTTGCATTCCGTTTTGTGCTCTTCGAGTTAAATTGGGCCATCATCACCTTCCTGTCTAAGTTTGAAGGGGAGTGATAGAGAATACCAACCAATAAAAAATCCAACAACTAGTCAATGGCCTAGATTCAATCAAAACCATAGGCCATCACATGAGGTGTCAAAGATTGCAATACCAAGAGATAAGATCGTTGGGCTTGAGTTGTCAAAGATTACAACTCCAAAGGATAAAGTTGCATGGCATAAGTTGTTTAAAATACCAAAATTAAGAGATTTTGGTTCTTAAATTTTAAAAACACTAACTGTATTTTCTCCTTTTGTTTTTTTATGTATATCTTTTATTGAAAAGTTATCCATAAATCCTTCAATCATGAGGATCTTTCCCACCTTGTAAAATCTTGATTTACTTTAAATACACATGAAGGTATCTCTCGTATCTCACTTTTGAGAGAGAATTCATCTCTTGCATTCACTTTTTCTAACTTTTCACTGTAAACTTTCCATTTAAAACATCACATAAAAAGAAAAGTACAATTGCAAGCATTTAACTTAAAAAAAAAGCTTTCATTTCCTTGTTGAGTTGGAAAAGACGAGCAAATGGCTTGCTCTAGCATCTTTCACTTTTCAAGCAAGTGCAAAACTCTTATTAACATAAATTAAATGTTTTCCCTAATTTATCCTTATTCAAACATGCCTTGAACGTTTTGGGACCATTATAACTGATTGTTTTTCATATAATATTTTATTGGATGATGCATAAGAACTCTTCTCAACTGTTGGACAAGCTTGGAGTGTTGTTCGGGTTCAAGTTAAGGGGGCATTTGGATTATAAGTTACTTATGCTTCAAGTAGCTTATCTTGGTTTCTACTTTCAACAAATAAGTATATTTGGTAAACAGTATAGTATACTTATCGGATAAAAAGTAGAAAAGTATATTTGATTTCTAACATCACATAAGTACTTATCCCTCAAGTTTATTCCCTCCACCCTTAATACTCACCATATGGGCCCAACCTTTGATATGAAGGTTCACTATGTTGGGCCCACCTAGGGCCTATCTTCCATGTGAACCATCTATCTAGTGGGGCCCACCTTCAATGCGAACCATCCACCTTGTAAGGCCCACCCTTGATGTGGGCTATCCATCATGCAGGGCCCACCTTGGATGCAGGTCGTGCATCATGTTGGCCTACCTTTAATGTGGATCGTCCATCATGTAGGGCCCAACTTCGAAGTGGGTTGTCCATCATGCGGGATTCATCTTGGATATGGGTCATTCATCATTAGGGCCGACCTTCGATGTGAATATCTCATGTGGGACCCACCTTAATATGGGTTATCTATCATGTGGGGCCCTTCATCAATGTTATTGTCCATCATTAGGGCCCACCTTTATTATCACCACCCATCATATAGAACCCACCTTTGATGTGCATCGTCCATCATGTGGGCCCCACCTTCAATGTGGGTCATCCATAATGAGAGACTACCTTGGATGTGGGCTATTCATCATCGGCACCTTTGATGTGGACGTACATTATGTGGGTCCTACCATCAAAATAAATTTTTTATCATGTGGGTCCCACTTTAATGTCCACCACCTATCATGTGGAGCCCATGTTTGATTCGGATCACCCATTGTGTGGCACCTTGATGAGGGTTGTCCATCATGTGGGGCCCACCATGGATGTGGGTCATTCATCATTAGTAGGGCTGAAGGTCAGGCGGGTTCAACCCGACCGACCCATGACCGACCCGACATTGGATTGGGGCTTGAGCAAAAGTATCGGATTCGATCTTGAGCTTGGGCTATGCAAACACTAACTCAATAAAGCTTGGGTTGGGCTTGGGTTGAGGTCTCGGGGTGCCTAACGCGACCCGAACCCGATCTATATACAAGTTATTTATAATTTTATTATACTTTAGTAAGTAAACTTATAATGTTTGAAATTTGATATGCTTGAGTGTTAAAGGAGTAGTTATCCTATATTTTAGCTTGTTTGTTTAGAAAAAGTGAAGTTCTTTACTCTCTCTCTCTCTCTCTCTCTCTCTCTCTCTCTCTCTCTCTCTCTCTATATATATATATATATATATATATATATATATATATATATATATATATATATATATATATATATATATATATATATATATATATATATATATATTCATGCAATGCACCCACCCTGTTAGTTGGGCAACACACCCACACGGTTAGTCACACCATGCACCTACCCACCAGTGGGGTTACTGTGTCTCTTTAGCATTAGCACTTGAACCTGAGCCCAGCTGTTGAAATGCCTAGGCATCTTCCAACCAAGCTAGCAGGCGAGAAACACCTGATCAACCCGACCAAGCCGTAGGTACAAAAATAAGACGTGTATTGAAACATAATAGACTAATGTAGTAATGAAAATATTAGCATGTATCAACCCTACCAACCCGATTAGGGCTATAAATGGGTCAGTGGACCCGATGGGGTACCCAGACCCAACCCATTTAGACCCGACCCATTTGTTAAATGGTAGGGTCTAGGTCCAAGAACAGACCCATTTGCCAAATGGGTCTGGGTCTGATTCTAGTTTCCTTTATATTAGGCCCAACCCCTACCAATTTAGTAAGTGGGTGGGTTTGGTCTATGTTTCAAGGGACTCATCTAGCCTAGACCCATCCAGACCCGATTTTAAGGTTTGGTAAGCATTATTGTTACTTATCTTTCCAAAGTTACTTAAAAAATTACTTACTAGGTGGTAGTATCCTAACTGTGGTTTTTAAAACCTACTCTGGCACCGAAACTTAAGGACAATGCATCCTGAAAATATGACCATTAACAATGATAACTTGCGTTGCAGAAAAGGTAGAATGCCTGCATTGCTATCTTATCCTTGATTCGGTTGCCTGGATCATATGTTCTGAAAGTGCCACATGTGTGAATGCTCTACGTGTAAACATGTGCCACCATCAATCTTTAAGCACCCAATATGTATGCTAAGCATTTCAATGTTAATGTGCTTATAAAGGATTTGTATGCTGCTCTTTACAATAAACTCCCCCACAATAAACTCCCCACGTATGCAATAGTCCATCTTTACTCCATATCTCATGCTTTTTTTACAAACAAAGAATAAATAAATTAGTCTGAAACATCATGACCTGAATTGCATACCCAAGGCAACATGACCAAAATGGACGAGGGTGGTGTAATGAGTTTGTGGGGCCCACTTTGAGGTATTTGTTATTAGCCATGCCGTACCATTTGTTTTTTCCAGCTCATTTTAGGGCACTGAGACCACAGTTGAAGCATAAACAAAGCTTGAGTGGACCACACCACAGGAAACAGTGGGGATAATGACATTCACTGTTGCAACCTTCCTAGGGCCCACAGTGATGTTTAGTTGTCATCCAACCTGTTCATAAGGTCACATAGATATAGATGAAAGGAAAACACAAATATCAGCTTAATCCAAAACTTTCGTGGCCATAAGAAGTTTTCTAACGTCACACAGATATGGATGAAATGAAAACACAAATATCAGCTTATCCAAAACTTGTCTCCAATAAGTTTTCAACGGTAAGCGTTCAATTCCCACTTTCTTCCTATGCTTTTGATATGCTTCAATTTTGGATTCATGCCCAAAATTGACCATCGGTTCACACTTAACACAGCCATTATAAGATCCTTTTTTAATTCCTCCTTCATTTGTAAGGTTTGAATGGACCATTCACAGTTGGGATCACATATCGAAGGGTTACGAATTTCCCACTTGGGAGATATTGGTAGTGGACCATCCACAGCAGTGCCCAACATCGCTGAACCATTGGACTTATCCATGGTGGGGCCAATCATATCAACTGCTTGGATCACTGAATCGTGGCATCCACTTATACAAACCGAACGCCCCTAGTATTGTACGGGCCCTCACCACTGCGGAATACTTTTAGCCCCAAACCAAGCCCACCAAATGAAGGGCTAAAATCGTCGCAACTCGCAAGATATGGCCAGAGAGTCCTGAAAACGCATGGTCATATATCCCGACAGACGACGTTTCCAGGAGAGATTTGTCCTGTGGAGATTGTACACGTGGCATATGTTAATTCAAATCAAACCGTTCAAACTGGTGACCCACCAAAGATAGGCCATCAGCCAAAAGTCAGATTGGTTGAACAATCCTAACCTCTTAACTAGTGGACAGAACTCAGATCATTCGGATCCGGATAATCCAAATTGTGGGTCCCATTGTGGATGGAGTTTTATATTTGATACGGAGGTTAGTGTACTTTGAAATAACATGAGATTAGAGTAGAAAAACCCAAAAGATTTATCCATTGGTTAAATCACCAAGCTGAGCTAGCCATTCCATTTACCTAATCTGAGTTCAGCAAAAATTTCCCAAATAAAGAAAAATACGTGTGGCCCACCTGATGAGGGGGCCTTCCTGATTTTGCCCCAATGTGATTTTCATAGACATGCTTGACTTATGGGACTTGGATCTCGTGACATTGACAAAACCCCACCATTCTCCACCTAGGCACCCTGAAAAACCCACAGCTTCATTTGGGCAGGAAATCCCCCATAAAAGGGGATGATGGTACCCGAAACCGATGGGATCCTGGGTCGGCATATTCATGATCTAGACTCAGACCGGAAAGACCTGAACCTGGGTACTCTAGGACCCAACCCGAACAGTGGTGGTACCAAGAAGATGTGGAGCCCAGTGATGTTTCCACGGAATCAAACCCGTCCATTAGATGTGTCACCACATAAAGCCCCTACATCCCAGGACTCAAGCCTGATCTAAAACTCAGATGGGCCAAAGCATAGGGAACATATCAAGAGGGGCACCAACCGTTGGTTAGCGTGGAGCGCTCACCGTGTTGTTTATGTATAATCAAGACAGTTCACACCCTTCATCTACTCCAGATGAAGATTCAGACAAAGATTCAGGCTGTTTGGAGGCTCAGGTAGGCCCCTATGAATTCAAGGATAGGCATTCCCTCCCTGCTCGTACTCTTTTCTGTGACGGTGGCCCACCTTAGCTTGGATTGGAGTTTTGGGAACTAGATGTTTTCTCAGGTGACACATCTGACAGACCGGCTGGATGGTGTGAATAAATGACTGGGCCCACATATGTCATGGTACCACCATAAGCTAGCTTACTGTGGTACCAGTACCACTGGAGCGTAGCCCATTTCCTGCATAGCATGCTCAACCAAAATCCTAAGATCTACAAAGTAAAAGTCAGTTATCCATTTCACATTTATGTATTGAATCTCATTCATTTTATAATATATAAATAGATAATGTACAATTCCAACTCCCAATAACAACTGATCTAGATGGCTATAGAAGGGCCTATTTGTGTTGACAAAATCCAGAAGGATTCTGATTTCCAATCTCCAGCTCTTATCTGATATGGGATCCATTTTTCTATTATCTTGTGGGAATGTGCTAAATAAAATAAATGTGTGTTGGGAAAGCCGGCTGCGGAAGCAGAACGCCGAACGCGTGAAGCAATGCGAAATCAAATAAGTAAACAAGATGCAATCAAGCAAACACAAGCATTCACCATAAGAGACTCCGAATTTACATGGAAAAACCCCTCATTGGGTAAAAAACCACGGCACAAGCGATCCACTATGAATTGAACAGAAGATTACAAAGATGACAGCCCACAAGCAAGGAAAACCAGAGAAAACCTCAAGTTCTCTCTCTCACACACCTCTCCCCTCTTCCTAGTACGAATAGAAAACCTTGGACACCTTAGGATACTAATCTAGGACGGATTACAACTTCTTAAATAAGCAAAAATCCGAAATTAGAAACACCTTGCGCAGTACTGCGGACTGCGCAAGAAAACCGCGCGCGCAGCCGACCGGTCGCACATTGCAACAAACAGTCTAGGGAGAAAAACTTCACACAGACCCGATGCTGCCTCACAGCCGACCGGTCGGAGCCCACTGACGACCGGCCTGCCGACCGGTCTAGGCACACGTAGAGGCTGCTGCCTTCTCTGTGCATCTGGGCCAACTCCGTCAGACCAGCCGCCCAACCGGTCTGAACACCCTGTACACGCACATAGTTTAAAGGTTCTCCAACAATGTGTTCCAGTTCTCGGAATGAACTGAAACCCCGGTGCTTTCCCGACATGCCTTAATCCAACGTGGCTCCCATGTCAGATAATCTGTGATTGAAATCCATCTGGATTTTGTCAACACAAAGACCATAAAAGAGATGCATATCTTACAAAAACGAATCAAATCAACCCACATTCCTCTTACAAAATTCCAACTGAGCAGGCAATATTCAAATCATTACCTGAGCAGCAATCTGTCTGGTCTCAAATTTACCTGGATGTATCATATCCTCCCTGCTGCTACTCTTTCGCAAACTCTTCGATTAGTGTCCGCTGCCTCTGTGTCAGATTCCTGCCCAGAGGGGAAAAGAAATCCATCGGAAATTGTTCCAAAACAACGACGCAAACCTGCAGGACTAAAGGCTCACACATAAATGTGGCATGCATGCATGTGATCCAAGATGCTCATCAGATAGCACAATGTGGGACACGACTGTACATTGGATGTGTACTTTTTTTTTTTATATATAGAGATTATATTGGATGTGTACTGCTGATCTCTTCTTTCTAACTGACCACTTTCTTTCATCCACATTTGGCCATCCTGATGGTTGGACCAACCAGGATATTGGGCTAGGGAATTCATATAATGGGCCTACCTGAGTGGCTTGGATCCAGCACACGTGTGGGTGAGAGCCCAATGAAGTTAATGCACACGAGGGCTCTCCAAACTATTTTTATTTAGAGTAACATCTTAGTAGAACCAGCTTTTCGCTCATGCCTTGGCTCCGGGACAGCATACAACATTAATAACACATCAAAAAGCAAAATAAAACTTACGTTGGAATGTGGATTTTAAAATGAACATATTGGTTCCCATAGAAGGCAGAGTTTCTCATCTTTATTCCTGAAGGACATCAGTAGAAACTAGTCATCTTCACTACAGAAAAATAAGGATATCAGATCCAAGTATCAGTTCTGTAATGAATGCGAAGACCATGGCCATTTTAGGAGAAGAAAAGAAAGATAATTTGAGATTTTGGAATTTATATTCTAGTAGAATTTCATAAAAAGTAAAAAGAGACTACTACTACTACTACTACTAATCAGATGCTCAGACTGCAAGAGAAACAGGTGTGCAACAGCAAAAAAGGATCCTCATCCATTTCCCTGCACGTATCAGGGCAACATTGATTAAGTGACTACAATGCATGGACTAGTGTTTTACCACCTTTTCATCCTCAATCAAGATTCAATGTGTTTCAGGTCGTATCTGAAATCTATTGAATGTTAATTTGGGCAGTAAGCATCCCACCCATCCTGCTACCAAATGGACACCCAAATGCACCCCAAGTACTAAATTGGATACAGATCCACCATACAGTAACCATAAGAATCAGAATCTTCTCTCTAACATGAAAGGTAAACAGTCTGTAAAAGCATTTTACCACACTTAAAAGTGAAACCAGCATCATAGGCAAATGATACTAATAAGATACACTCCTCAAAAAGGATGCCTTCTATACAGTGAAAATCTAAAAAGAAACAAAAACAATTGGTCATTTCCACATAGCCCTCACCTTTTCCCTTCAAAACAACCTTCTGGCCAGGTTGGGTACCCTGCGAACCTGCAAAAAAAAGAAAAAAAGTTGCTCATACCACCTGATGGTCTCTCACTGTTAACAAAAAATATTTCTACAGGAAACCCAACAGGACAAGGGATGAAAGTGGACCCGACTAGCCCACATGGCCCATTCCCAGCCTGAAATTGGGCTGAGTAAAGGCCCTTTGGGGAATGAATCTGAGGTCCAATAATTAGATGGGTTGAGTGTACGTTGCATATGCATAAAGACCCGATATGATAACACAGCCCCGCCTGACTTATTCAGCACTATTGGATGGGTAACTGGATATGCATAAAGGCCCAATTTAAAAAGCCCAACGCAGAGCAACCTATTTAACCCTGTAGGTACTTGGCGAGCAGGCTGGGCTGGGCTGGACTTGGACCTAGATGCATATGTAGCAGTTCGGGATGGTCTGGGTCCGGGTATCTACCTCACAGGCCAGGCTTGGACAGGCCTTGGCACAGTCCAGCCCAACCAATTTACACCCCTAAACAGGACTGGTCCCAGGAGGAAGGAACCAAAACTTGGTGGAAACCAAGTCACCGTCACCATCTCGGACCGACGTTCTAAACATGCGTATGTTCTAACCAAGCCAGAACGGATCAGAACGAGTCCTGATGGTTCTGGTCCCCAGGTGAGTCACAATTTGAAACTAAGCTTTGATTCCTCGCTTATGAGCATTGCCTGATAAATAATAACATAAATTGGTGTGGAGATTCAGACATACCTTAAGAATTACATCTCCAGTAAGAGTTGGGACCTGAACGGTTCCTCCCAGAACTGCCTACACAGAAGCAAACCAACAGCTTCCATCAGTAGAGAAGTATTAGTCTATTACACTCATCGGCGAAAACTTAAAAAGGTTGTGTTAGATGTTGTTAAGTATCGAGGAAGTTCTTTCCTGAGTTACCCACATATGGGTACAGGTATCGAGTACTGCAAGAATCCGGTTTGGCAGATCCACAAGATTGAAATTTTCAGGATATGGGTACAGCAAGGATTGGTCAATTGCTCGTAAGTATAAAACCTAACAATGTCACAAGTTGAATTTGTTCCCGATTGGCACAATTTACAAAAACTTCTAAACAGCTGATAAACTAGATTTCAAACCCAGTAAATCTGGATTTCTTCGGGAAAGGGGCATCCCTTTTCCTCATCCTTACCCATACCCTTATCCAAGTTAATTAGGTTGAAGCCTCAACGGATCTGAGTATTATAGCTTCCTTGGAAATATGGATAAAGTCATAAAAGCCCAAACAGAAATGATCCCTCCATCCATAGGGGGCAGCAAAATGACGATGAAACATAATTGTTTTATCCATGTCTGAAGTGTTGGCAAATTTTGAGTGTGATGCAAGCTATGATCAGCTATTTCAGCTCCAATATGATTCCCATCAAAGGTTAAAGCTGCATTTCTTTTTAAGATAGGTCGGGAGTTCCTTGCATAAGAGTCAAGTGATGTTTGGGTTGGTTCTATCCTTGAGGAATCATGTTGACATCAGGGTGGACCACCATTAGAAAGAAATGGATGCCTTATGAGAAACCATAACATGTTTTTCTTTCTCACTATTTGTTTCAAATGCTACGGCCGACCTGATTAGCGGACCTGTCCAGATTCTTCGTCCAGAGAATCAACATGGTGGGATCTAGTTGATTGACAACTTGGGTTTTCAATACAGGTGCCAGCTCAGGACATCAGCATGTAAAGGGGTTTAGTTATACACAAGCCTGGGATTGGCAAACCTAATGCGGACATCAGGCCCTTTAGGGTTTATTAGCGTACGAGGCGAGTAACACCTATATCTTTATGGCTCAACAATGACGGGCCTAGATCGTTCGTGACGACTTGAGGAGCATTGAAGACCTTACACATGTAGTCCAAGACATTTAAAAAGACCCCACCGTGGGAAAACATGTAAGTTGCTTAGAGGAGATGATCGGACTGTTGGATTGCGATGATGAAGTGATCGGACCATTGGTTCGTCGTAGCCCACTTTCATCATGCCATCATCGGAGGCCATCGTGCATCTTAGATTTGCGTTTATTATATGCACTTTTACTTTTTTGAGTTTTGGGTCAGTGTGTGCACGTTTTTTTGTGCGAATGTCTTTTTTTTGAAATTTTGCTAGTGGGGGTATTTTGGTAATTATGTTAATTTCGAATTTTATAAGGGTGTTGCCCTAAACCTTTTTCATTAGTTGATTATTATTGAATGAAAACCTCTTTGGTTGCCTCCTTCCTCTCTCTCTCTCTCTCTTATGGAACTTCATCTTCTTCTTCACTTTTCTTTTTATGCCCCTCCAACATTCTTCTAAGGTAAGTTATTCTTCCTTCTCTCTCTATTCCTATTATCTCTTAATCCTCAAAGCCTAAATTTGAGAATTGAATCAAAACCCCAATTTCTCAAATTTCCAATTCTCTAATCCGAGAAATTCTTTGATCCCTCGGACTAGTGAACCCCATTGTTCGATTGAGTGATGACCATGCAAGATTGGGAGGTTTCATCCCTCGCCGGATCCAACCTATGTATTATTTGAATTTCTTACTCGTGGTTGTGATGATGATCCGCTCCATTGCATGTCTCTTTGTGGTTTTCTTAGTTTATGATGGTTGATGTTGAATTTTTAGATTATTATTGTCTTTTATTTCCGCTGGATTATATGTGTTCATGAGCATGCATCATAATTAGGGCGTCCTGCATCAAAACCTCTATAAATAGAACAATAATATGGAGTAGAACCTTGGTACATTATTTTTCTACTGTAGATGATGACAAACACAGTAGTCTCATTTCCATTATGATCCTCAATTTTGGATCAACATCAGTTAAAATAGAGCAATAAATACCTAAGTGATGCTTATAAGTAATAACAGCATCCACATGAATGTCAGGGCCTTCTCTTCGAAAAACAGGGTCTTCCCGCACCATGCGATAAATACTTTATGCAATAACCTTCGAAGCAATAGCAAGTCCTTCCAGCAATCTAGTTACCACTAGGATGGTCGGCCAGCCAAGCCTGGGCTGGGATGGGTGGGGCTGAACCCTGCCTGTGAGAGAATTTTTATAGTCATCTTCCAATTGTAGAGGACAAGCAAGAAGGTACAATCCAATGAAGAAGGGTATCAAGAAAGGCAAAGACAAAGATGAGAGTAAGCGAGCAAGCAAACATCCTTCTTCTTTTTTTGTCAATAATGCCCTTGCATGTATAAAAACCTTCTAAATAATGAAACTTGGTTCTATAAAGATAAATAGATGCAGGGCAGGGCAGCTAACCAAAAGAAATTGTCCTTTTTTTATAATGATAATGACCTTGCATGCAAAAAATTTGAAAAATAATAGAACTTAATTTTATAAAAAGAAGTAGGTGCTGAACAGGACTGCTAACGGGCCATAAAACTTGGCCTGATGCTGGCCCGGTTTTTTTACTTGAGTATGAGACTTATGCCCAGACAATGTCCAGATGGGGCAGCCGAAGTGGGTCTGACTTATCAACTCTACAAGCTGGTCTGGTCCATTGATGGTCTACTTACCATGACTGATACAATGAAAGGAATGGACAAGTTACCTTGACTGTAACATAAAGATCACCAGGTCGATTGCCATCAGGATCCACTCCGCCACTTCCATAAATCCTCATTATTTCATTATCATCCACCCCTGCATAGATCACCAAGACCAAAAGGAGCCTAGCATGCATCATTACAAGAAGCTTATGCACAAATGCATGCATCATTACAAAAAGCTTATGCAATGACAAGCATCAACACCGAAAGACAGTTTATTCTCAAATCCCTTCCATTCCATCAGCACATGTTTTTGCTAACTTGAAGATGTTAGATGAAAAAAGAAACGTGCAGACAGGTAATTGCATCAGTTATGCCCGACGACACATGGTTTTGTCCTGTAAATAATCTAAAGTATTATGCTTAGTTCTAAGTGTGTAATCACGTGTCTTTTAACATCTCCTTAAGTTTCACTAAAAAAATTCACTTTCTTCCTAACAGTCTGTTTGGATTCATTGAAATATAAATTGAGGAAATGACATTTTTGTTGTTTGTTTCTGTAAATTTCCTGGAAACGTCATTTCCATTTCCCTCTGATTTCCTAAAAAATGCCCCTTTTCATTTCCTTGCCTAGACTTATGAAATGCCATTATGAACAAACTAAGGAAATAAAGTGCCCCACATGATAGTTACATGCGCCACCATGCATGTGCTCAACATGTGCAACTGTCAATCTTCATGTGCCCCACACGTGCCAATGCACCACATGTGTAGCATGTGCCACCATCAAAGCACCGCACATGGCATGTGCCATTGTGCCACATGTGCAACATGTGCCATCACTATCTTTTTAGTGACCCACATTTTAATGCGTCACACACCCCAATGCACCATGTGCAATATGCGTCACCATCATCTTTAAATGCTCTACATGTGCCCCACGTGCTATGGAGCCAAATGTGCCAGACAGCCGTTGCCCATATTTTAGTGCTTCACATGTGCAACATGTCCCACTGACCACCTTCAAGTGCCCCACGTGCATACATCCATTCAAGTGCCCCAAATGTGCCAATTTGCATCCATCTTAAAGCACCATATACCTACCAATGTGCCACATGTGTGGCAAGTACAACCACCCATCTTCAAGTGTGTTAATGTGCCACATGTGCAACATGTGCCACACTCATCTTCAAACACCCCTCATGCAAGTGTACCATATGTGCCGCCATCCATCTTTAAGCGCTCTAGATGAGCCACAAGTGTCAACATTGCCACAAGTGCAACATGTGCCACCATCCATCTTCAAGCTTCCAGTGTGACAATGTGACACATGCCACAATCCATCTTCAGCGCACACATGTGTCACCTTCCATCTATTGAGTAAAATTTTCATGAAAATTTCTATTTTCCAAACAATAGATTTGAAATGAAGAAAAAAAAATCATGAAAATCTTGTTCAAAAACAATCAAGAGAAACAACTTTTTCTTAGAAATGGCGTTTCCCGAAAAACATCATTTTCCTATTAAAAAAAAAAAGCCACAAATCCAAACAGGACCTAAAGTTTCCCTAATGTTTCCCTTAGATTGCGATACACTACGCAATACATATGATGTTTCCCAATGTTTCCTGCAATATTTCTGTATACCAAGGGTGTGATACATAGTGCGATACCAATAGTGCAAACAGCCGATGGAACAAAAATATTGACCCATGAAAAGATCATGCATATTCAGAAGTACATTGTAGTTAAAAACAGAAACATGTTTAATAACTCAAGGGTATGACAAATAACAAAATCTGAACAGCTGCACCTTAGAACCATTTATGGTACATAATCACCATGTCTCAAATAGAACTTCTCCAAACATACCTGGCAGCACATCTATCTTGACTGATTTTGTTCCTCTCACAATTCGATCTCCCTTGCAAGACTTGCAGAAGTTCTATAAACAAATTTTACAAGTTACAACTTACAAAATAAATCATGAGCTTACAAAATAAATCATGAGCCTATGCTAGATCAATGCCCAAACATGAAGATCAAGAAATGAAAACAGGAATTCAAGAAGAACTCATTAACTATAAACCAGCCTAAAATTAAGTGGGTTTAGTCGTGAAATGGACAAAAGCAATTTTTCCTTTTAAGAATACGAATGTAGCTTTCCTCATTCTTTCTTTTCTTTAGGAAGATGACGAATTTATTAAATACTAAACAAAAAACAGAGCAAATATTAAACTAGAGTAGGGGCATCAAGGAACCGAAACACAAGTGACCCTCTCGTTGCTCCCTCTTTGGCAAGATCGTTAGCTGCCGCATTAGCAACGCTGGATTAGATGGAGAATACAACTTCAAGTTCAAGGACAGCGCTCTAATCTCAGAGATGAAAGGCTAGCATGGAAGGACTCGAAATAGCCCATTAGTTGGTGTTACAAGAGATGATGACCAGATCTCCACAAAGTTAGACGAAAAAGATGCGCAAGCCCACCCAAAGCGATAAAACCTCCACCTCATTAAACCCCAACTCTTCACACAGAATGGAGAAAGATCTGGTTTTCCATTACAAGTGGTGCATTCCAGTGTTTGGGTCCCTCCCATTCATATTATGTGAATACAATTGTGGTTTTGGTAAATACTGCCAGTTTGATCTTCCTAAGTTAGATGCCTTATCATGCTTTGCCAGTTTTTGAGAGGATGGCAGGCAACACAATAAACTTCTAAAACAACCTTGCATATTTGTGGTTGTAGAACATGTAAACATATGAATCTTTTAGGAAGGTGACTAATTTTATTAAAAGCAAAAGAAAGGATACAACTTAAGAAGGGCAGTATGATGAGGAATCATCACAAACATAAAGCACCCTCCCTTTTGCCATTTGAAAAGACTTGGCTACCACTTATACCTTATTACAAAAAGTCCTCTGTTTCTCTCCTTCAATAATGACGAAAGGCCCGCAAGCAAAGCCAGCCTGCCATAGAGATTCTCCTCTTTCCCCCATGCCGCCCATGCAAATGCCACGCCTGAGACCAAAGCATCATTGGTTTCACCCAATCAACTCGAATAAGGAGAAGAATCTACCTCACAACTCCGTCGAATAATTCTCATGCAAAACAAATGTTCCAAAGCTTCTCTGCTATGATGGCAGACGACACACATGTTAGCAACGGGGCTACATTTCTCCACCACAAGCAGTTGGTAGCAAGGATTTTATTGTTCCTCACATGGCAACCAAATGCAACCACCCTAGGGGAACCCAGATAACACAATCTCAACAAGTGTGGCACATTTGCTAGTAGAACTTCAACAATCACGGCTTACACAGACTTCATTGAACACGTCTCGTTCTTTACAAAGCCCCCACTTCCATGTGTCACTTCCTCCATGCCATATCGCTGATCAAATAGTGATGATGTGGTCAACCCTAGATATAGGCTCCTCAATGGGGGAAGGACCAAGCAAGCTGTCAAAGTGTGTGGTGTGTAGTGGGTGCGTCTTAGTGTCTTCTTACTAATAGAAATTACTGAGAAATCAATGAGAACATATGATTTTAGTTCTCAAAACTCAACCCTTTTTCTTTTTCATTATAGGAGGATTGGCATTTGGCGAAGACGTAATTTATCTATTTCCTTGGTTGGAGTGGATCTTTGGATTCTTTAGTGAGGAACCTGTTTCACCCCTATCTCTTAAAGGGGTAGTTCATTGATCAAAACGAAATGCTTTAGGCATCTTTGGAGCATGTTCAACATAAAAAATTCATTCAGGTCCAACGGCAATCTCACAACTCGCAATTATGCATCCACGCATAATTTACTAAGGAGTGATATATTCATTGTCCTACCAGCCTACAATTCCTCTATTGAGGAATTTAGTAAAAGGGTTGACCATATTCCCTAGCTAAGACAAGCTAAAGAGAGGAGCTAAGATAAGCTAAGGCAAGATCTAAGATTTGTTGTTTTAGGGGCGTGTTTGGATTCACCGGTTGTCTTGTAGTGTATTGTAATGCATTGAATTGAAAGTCACATTAAGTGTTGCATCGATTTAGGAGGATATGAAGGGTGGAACAAGCAGCCGTTTGGATGGGTCTGAGTCACCGCAGCTGAGCCACAGTTGTTTCATGAAAGCAATGTTTGGATTCATCTACAGTTGGTGGATGTTTAGTGTGTATGGAATTACAGTGCCCAAGCACCCATATTGGACAGGGACACGGATTTCCAACATATGCTACCAATATCGAGGTGGTACTAAACGCTGATCTGCATGCCCCCATCATGATGTATGTGCCTAATCCATGCCATCAATACATTTTCGATAATTAATTTAGGGCATGAGACCAAAAATGAGCCATATATATTCCTTTAGTGGACCACCACACAAAAGCAATGGTCATTGAACGTCCACCACTAAAAACTTCTTAGGGCCCACAGTTTCATTTATTTACCATCCAACCTGTTGATCAGGCGAAACAGACCTGGATGGAGGGAAAATACAAATAGGAGCTACATCTAAAGTTGATGTGTTCGTCGAGAAGATTTTAATAGTGGGAGTCCAATCACAAATGTTTCTTTTGAAGTGGTCCACATGAGATTTGCAATCTGCTTCATTTTTTTTATTATGCCCTGAAATGATCTAGAAACGTGGATGGACAGCAAGGATTACTCACATACATCATGACATACATCATGGTATTGTCCGTGTAGGCAATCCTCATCATTTGGGCAGGAGGTTCATACGGGCAACAGTTGGTGGGTCCCTCCATCGACCGTGTTGGGTGGTTCCCTCACTATTGGCTACGCCCAATGTATTTCCATTAGATCCACACTGTCCATCCGGCCTAACAGCTCATATGCGGGCATGACCCAATGGGGGCAGCATATCCAAGACTCAGGTGACTCTCACCAAAGGAAGTTGGATGATCCAAAATGTAATAAAAACTATCTACACACAAAACTTCCTTGTCAAAAGGACTGTATGAATGGTGTACACACCATACTCACAATATCTTGCCATGCACTAATTTTTAGTTTTTGATCAATCTAGTTTTTTGGCCCACCAACACAATCTGGCAATTAATGAGGACGGAGTGGATTTGTCCCAATCACAAACGTAGGGCACACCTAGAAAACGTAGAGTTGGTTGCTCCTGCTCTTTCCTCCCCCCATGCAATTCACCTCCCCAAGAGAGTGGGGTTGAATGCATGCAACCGTAATTAACCTTATAACAGTGCAAATAGTAGTCGGGGATGCATCTTCTACACGCGTATACTATCTCCATACCATAACCTGTTGCAGAAAACATTAACACTCAATACCTTCTCAATGAAACAAGCCTGATTTTGCACCTCTCGGACAGTGTCGTCTTCCCGGCCCTATTACACGAGAGCAGTCATCATACCACAACTTCCGTAAGAACCTACATTCACACTATAACGGGGTCAATGCATAAGATGAGAATTTCAATCGGCTAGAAGTTGCACTTACCATACAGAGCGTAGGTGATATCGCTGGATTCTCTCGTAGTCGGGCACTCGGTGCTCTCATCTTCCCTGAAGAAGACGCTTGTAGGAGGAATGAAGATTTTTTGAATAATAAAGGTGCTTGGCATGAGTATAGCTACACATGCTCCACAACAAACCGAACCAACCGAATGGGTCATTTCAAGCGAATCCGCTCGGATTAGGAAATCTTTATACATGTGCCTGACGCTGTAAACACACCGAATCGTCCACAGGTTTCACAAGGCAGGAAGTGAATTCGGCAATGTTGACTGCAAACATGGTATTGCACTAGTTATGCGTTTACCAAAATCCAAACACAAGGTAAACACATGGATCCAAACACGCCCTTAGGGTGCCAAACAATTACATGTAACAATTCAGTTCCATGGTGGCTAACTCAATGGAGTCGGTTATAGTGATCCTACTATTGTGGAAAAAAAAAAATATATTAGATATGCCGAGTTCAGAATAATGAATCCTTAATTTCATCATCATTAGGGTTCTCCTTTGGAAGTTTGGATTGAAAACCATCTAGTCGCTAGCAAGGAAATCATCGCCTATTTGTATGGTTCCAAATTTGATCAAGAGTGCTTTCAACGAACCATACATCTTTCTAGAATCTCGTTTGACATATGCGCCCATGCACATGCATGCACACACCACACATTAAGCCACACAACACAAGCTACACGCACACCCACAATGCAACCACGCTTGCACCCACACATAAAACCACAAAAAAAAAAAAACCCACCCACCCATATGCACGTTTGCAAATGTGGACAATTTACTTACACATACTTTCGGACTTCCTCTCTAGGCATTCTATCCTAACATTACACAAGTATTTTGAAGGTTCCCATTATAGCACAAAATCCTAAGATAAGTGTAGAGATTATATATTAGCATTTGGCATGTGTGTGTATGTTTATTTTTTGCTTGTTGTATTAGTGCATGTGCACCATCCTTCATGTTCTTGCAAAACTCTCTACCTTGATTGTAATAAGAGTGTTGGTGTTAGGGACAAGAAGCCCATAACACTTATTCTCTCAAACTTTCTCCTCTTCTACTCTTCTTCTCTTCCCTTCACACTTATTTCTTCTTTTTTAATCTCCTACTTGGTATTAAAGCGGATTTCCAACTGTCAGACCTTGTTTCTGTGAATGGTAGACTGTTGACGTTAGCAGCATACAGATGTACGGAGTGGTTTGAAGAGATTTCTTTTGGATTTTGGGAGAACGTAATGTGAGAAGATTTTTGGTGATTTTTCGGGATTTTTTTATCCCTCTTTCCTTGAGTTTTTCCTAAAAATAGGGTTTTTCGGAAAACAGGCCCCAATCCTCCATTTTCTCAATTCTCTCAATTGATAAGCTTTTTCTTCAAATCCCCCCAACATGAATGGTCGAAATACCTCCCTCAATCTTTCCATAGAGGGTTTGCAAGGAAAAATAGTTTTTGAGTGATGTTTTAACCCAAAAATGTGGTCAGCTGTGCGTTTTTTAGGGATTTACTGACTGTTCCAAACATAGACGTAGCTGTTGTGTATGGACCCTTTAATTGTTTAATTCTACTTCTAGTTGTTTTTCTTCCCCCCCCCCCCTATTGGTTGTTTGGTGGCTGCCTTATAGCTTTGGGCTGCCATTTTCCTCTTCTCATGCATTTCTATTTTTGGGTCATATATGGAAGACAAAGGGGCTTCATCTTCCTTTGTCGCATCTCTTGAATCCAGCCCTCTGGTGATTACGTCAGTTAAGTTGAATAGCAGTAACTATCTTTAATGGGCTTAATCTGGCAAAGTATTCTTTGGGACTCGTGAGAAGTTATCTTACATATTGGATGACCCTCCTAGCGCTTTAGATGCCAACTACAAGACTTGGACAAAGGAAAATTATCAAGTTATCGCTTGGTTATTGAACAGTAAGGAGCCTTCCGTGAATAACTCTATTATGTTTCTATCTACGGCTAAGAGCATTTGGAACACTCTTCACTGATATGTTCTCTAAGGCTCAAAACTTCTTAAGAGTGTTCCAACTTATTTCAGATATTGGTCGGTTTCAACAAGAGTCCAGATCGTTAAAGGATTATTATTCGACTTTACGAGACATGTGGGATGAACTTGATATTAATCAGCCTCTTCCCTCGAAGTGTAAAGACAATCACGAACAAGCCCGGAAGCAGCGCGAGCCCGAACTCTGACTATCACAATGTTCGGAGTCAGGTTGTTGTAATGGATCCTCTCCCCATTGACGATTGTCTATGCCATGTGTCAGCAAGGCTTCCACTTCTTACACTTTCCACTTATTCCCTCGTGCCTCCTAAAGTAGTCGGCTCATGTTGTTGTGGATCGCCCTCCTGCTCTTCATGGACCCCGAGCACCATCTGGTAGTTTGGGGAGTGACTTTGAATCAAGTGGTCGTGGTAGGAGTCGAGATGGCGACCTTGGTCAAGGTGGTTGTTTCCCCCATGGTCGCGGAGGATGTGGTCGAGGTCGTGATGGTTCCTGCTCATGCTCTCACTGCGGTGGAACCAATCACACTGCTGATTTCTGTTGGTAGCCACATGGTTGTCCTCCTTATGTCGCCGCCTCTTTTACTACTACAAATACTATTGAGGGACGGTCTTCTTCCTCTGTTGTTGAGCAGACATCTCCTACGGATTCTCTTGTTATTTCTCGGGCTACCTATAATGCCTTGATGCGACTTCATGTGCGTGATATTCCTGAGCCTTCTCATGCAGCTTCGAACAGCTTCCTATGCAGCTTCTAATGCCTTGGAGATAATGGTGTATCTTTTAGATAACATTTAGAATTATTATGAGCATATCTCTTGTAGCTTATTATTATTATAAATAAAAGACTTTAGAGGGATATACAATCCCTCTCTTTTATTCTCCCTATTTCCACATGGTATCGGAGCCTCTTGGCTTATCCATCTTTTCTATTTTCAAAGTCCACCATCATCCCTCTCTAAGATCCTATATGTTGGAGGAATATATTTATATCCATCATCTCATATAGGGTCCAACCCCCCTTCCAATCCATCATCATTGCTCATATTACCAACAAAAGAAGATATGTCCTTGTCATCATCTTCTTCTCTGTTATTGGATTGTTGTGCTCATTTGTCCTGTTGTTCCCTCCATTGTCAACAGTTGACGATTCTGCCACCCACAATCACTAGTTGCAACGTAGCACTCTGAATCTCACAGCTGTTTTGATCTACCAAATCCAGAGAAATGTTGTTCATCGCCATTGATATTTACCCACCGTATCTTATTCCAATCAAATCCACAACACCCATCGGTGCATCATTATTTGATTCCAATCTTATTTGCCTTCGTCGATCCATTTATGCATGCAATGAACCATTTATCATCTCTACCTTTCTTAGGCCTTTGTTATCAGTTGTAGGTGTAGTTCACTCATATATTGTGCAATGTTTCATATGTACCTTCATGTCATTATGGCTTTAATCTCCTTCCCAAGTCTCAACCATTGTGAGTGTAGTTCACTCATCTATTGTGCAGCTTTGCACGCGTGTTTACGAGGATCTTGCATGTGAATGGCGGTTTGGTGGCTCGATGGTTGTTGAATTTAGCTATGACCTTTTATTTAAAGAGAATATTCAATGGACTACGAAAGCTCAATCTCATCAATTGAATATCTTGTATCCCATTATGTTGTGTTTGAGGGGGAATAGTGGCCCATGCAAGTTGCTAACACCTTTTTTTGTATGTGCTCTAAGCCAAACATGATCGATATCCATGCTCCAGCTTGAGGGGGAGTGTTAGAGTATCCAGTCTACAATCTACGTGCATTGTAATATAATTGAGTATGATGCTCGCACACGCACGCACACGCGTTCACACGGTCGTTCTACTGTACACAATATCCTTGGAATAATGGTGTACCTTTTAGACTACACTAGCATTTTTTTGAGTCATCTTTTGTAACTTTTTTTTTTTAAAGGTAACATTACCATGGGTTGCCTGGCAGCGTGCCAAGGTACGCTGGGGACCACACAGTGGGCGCTGCCTGGCAGCGTGCCAAGGTACGCTGTCCAAGCAGGGCCCAAGTCGTGCGGCCCAACTTGATGTATTTGTTTAATCTTCACCGTCCATATGTTTCTCTAGATCATTTTAGGCCAAAGGCCGAAAAATGAATAAGATCCAAATCTCTAGTGGGCCATGCCTTTAGAAACAATGCCCACTGTTGATATCTTTCTAAGGTCCACCTTAATGATTTCAGACTATCTAAAAGGCCAAAAGCCAGATCTCCTTAGGCCCTTTTGGGTTGGACAATCTGATGGATGGATTGGATTGTCCACTAGTGGGCCCAACTTGTTGATTATATAAATAATAATAAAAAAAAGATATATAAATATTTGTCGCTGGAGCCGTTGCCCAGCAACGTTGGGGCGGATAGCCCAATTTGGGCGTGAGCTGGTGGTCCACTCGTGGGACCTACTATATTGTATATATTTCATCCATGACGTCCATCCGATTCTTCAAATCATTCTAGGGAGTATGTCCAAAAGTGAGATGGATCTGGATGCTAGATGGACCACACCATGAGAAACAGTTGGGACAGAAATGCCCACCATTGAGACTTTCCTATGGCCCGCCATGATGTTTTCTTGCCATCCAATCCTGTTGATGAGGTCACACAGACCTGTATGAAGGGACCACACCAATATCATCTTGATCCATAGACCGTGTGGGCCCCACCATGAGAAATAGTGGAGATTGAACGGCTACCATTGAAGCCCTCCTAAGGCACACGTTGATGTTTGTTTGCCATCCGGACCTGTGTCACAGGTCTGGATGAAGGGGAAGACATAAATACCAACTTGATTCAAAACTTCCTGGGCACCACTCTCTGGGTAGCGTGCTTGGGCACGCTGACCCAGCAGATGGCCCAACCCCATGGGTCCCCCGTGATGCATGTGTTTGATCCAGGCCATCCTCAATTGGGCCCACTAATTATGTATATGTTTTATCCATTCCACCCATTTGTCCTTGCATATCATTTGAAGATATGGGCCGCCCCAAGATGAGATAAATCCAATCTCAAGTGGACCAATGGCAGAGAACAATTGGGTCGGGTCGGGACCCAACCATGGGCTGCCGTATGACGCCCACTATGATGCGTATGTTTAGCCGTACATTGAGACCGCCTTAATTTTTGTGCTTGATCCAAACCATCCAAATGAATGGACCCTAGCATGTTATGTACATGATGGCCTTGGGATCACCTTAGTGTACGTGTTCAAATGACTGCGTTGTCCATCCCGTGGATCCACCTTGATGATTAGTTGTGTAAACCCTTGTTGAAAGGTCATATAGATCAGGATGCATGGGAATTCCTAAAGTTCGCATGAACCAAGTCATAGGGCTACCTTCTTAACTCACCCTGTTAAACCATCTTGTCAATTCACCTTGTTAACTCACCATGTTGACCCGCCTTGTCAACCTGCCTTATTGACTCACCTTATTGACTCACCATGTTGACTGATCCTGGTAACTCAGCTTCTTGTATACCCATATGACTCACCCCTCCTACCCTTGTACCTAACTATTAAAGACCACCATATTGTGTATATCCCATCCACACCATCCGTTTACCTTTAGGACGAGTGTGGGGTCCATCCTTGACATTAGTAGGTCATCTAGGTCATCAATTATATGGAGCCTATCTTGATGTGTGGGTTGGATCCGTCATCCTTCTTCGCACCCCATCGTGTTGTCCATATACCTCAAGACTATCTAATCACCTATGTTCCATTGTCATGTTGTTTATCTGTCTTGCAGCCCATCCTACGTTAGTGTCTCGCATCTATGTTATTCCTTTTATGAACCAATCATTAATGTAGATCCCAACTGTACTACCGCACTATGGGTCTCGGCATGATTTTGGGTATTCTATTCTTACCGCTCAAGTAGTTTCTACCTTTGATGTGTCGGTAGTGTATTCAATCATTTTCTTTCCATTTGGGTTATCTGAATGTTGAAGGTTAATCCACACCATTCAATTGTTGGACCATCTGTGTTGTTGTATACCATCCATTTAGGGTCCTATCTCTTTGTGTTTGCTTGTGTTATAAGTGAATTATCTTTTTATGATGTTTTTAGTATGTTTGTTGCCACATGTAGTGTTGTTTGGAATACTCCTATGTGATCTACATACTATATGCTTCGACGACCACCATGCATGTGTAATGAGTATGTATCCTGAATCACCATTGTTAGTTGGGGACCACTAGGGCATAAACGCATTCATAAAGCATTCGAGATGTAGTCGCGCAAATATAATTCATGTGCTCTCTATCGCAAACCTCTCCAATAGGTATGGGACTATTCGAGGACAGGAATCTATCATCCTGACTTACACTGTATGGTAGGAATAACTTAGCATACCTTGTAGCCCTTGGTGCGAGATTCCCTGGCTAGCGACATCCCGCACTATGACTCGATCATTCATATGTGTCCCCTCATCTTAATCATATCTCAAATAGGTTGGACTAGATTGATTTATTGCCATCATGGTAGATTGACTATTTGTCGGCACTCATACTGTATGCTTGGCTCATGCATCATGAATGCTTGGCTCATCTGATTGTCTTGTATCAACCGGCCATAGCGGCCGCGATTGTCGTGCAATTCATTACCAGTTGACGATGACATTATATTTGAGACCCTATAGTTTTATGGTGCTCTTGGAGACTTGCATGGGCATGTCGTCCCACGTTTGTATGCATGGTTACATTTCGCACCTTCTGCTTGTGCCGCACATAGCATAATTACTAGGTTGCAACCATAACTCCATCGTGGTTTGCAGAACACCGAAAATATATGATCTTTAAACTGGATGCCAAAGATGTCCCTGGGTGAAAGTCCCTGATTGCGTTGGTACCAAGGTGGGTGCTCCATTCAAGAACCGGGTGGTTTAATTATACACCAGTATGCCGAATATCAGACAACTGTGTTTTCCACTGCACGTGGTCAGTTTGGAAGGAGGTCTGAGTGTTGGCAAAGTGGGTTGAGTTTGACCAGCTGTGAGTAGGTCCGCTCATGGATATAAATATCCGTATCGTATCGGCCGATACGGATGTATCGTATCCGTATTGGCTCGATACGATACGCGATATAGCCCGGTATCGGGCGTATCGGTAACGGTTGTACCGTTTTGGTACATATCGGGCCATATCAGGCGATACAACCCATATCGGGACCGATATTTTGTACTTGTATCGGTCAGACCGATACAGGCAGAAAAAGGTGGAAAAACTGGAAAGGCAGTCTGGAATCGCAGAAAAAGAAAAAAAAACAAGATTCGATCATTGTAGAGTTACGAGTCTACTATATCTACCAACCAATCGACGGCGATAAAAGGGGCAGCGTCGTTGGCGATAATCACAGAAAAATCGAAAAGAAAAGAGAGAGAGAGAGAGAGAGAGAGAGAGAGAGAGAGAGAGAGAGAGAAGGTTAGGGGATTTCGATACCTGGAGAAGATCGGAAGACGATCCGAAGACGTCGGCGGGCCACTCGATCGATCACCCGCAGCACGCGCCTGTAAGTGCGAAATTCCATTTTGTTTTTCTTCAAATCGACGGAGATGTCAGCTCCAAATCTTCCAAAACTTTAAGGATTTGCCGTATGGGGGAGAGATTTGGAGACATTTGAGGGATTGGGGAGAGATTGGGGAGAGATTTGAGGGATTCGGGGAGAGATTGGAGGGATATGGGGTTCCGGAAGCACCGGACTTCAAAACCCATTTTCCTCTTTTCGAAAGGGGATTCAAATCCCTTATTTTTAGTAAAGTAGATTGCGTACTGAGTAAGCAAGTACGCTTACTGTACTGAGTATTCTCTGTGGGGTCCACCGTCATGCATGTATTTAATCCACTCCGTATATCCATTTTACCAAATAATTTTAGGGCCCTTAGCCCAAAAACGAAGAATATCCAAAGCCCAAGTGGACCACACCACAAAAAAGAGTTTAAATTAAACATCTACCGTTGAAAAATTCTTGGGCCCGCAGAAGTTTTTGATCAAGCTGATATTTTTGTTTTGTCTTCATCCATATATTTTTTTAATCTTATAAACAGTTTGGATGAGAAATAAAGATCACCAGGGGGCCTAGAAAGGTTTCAACGGTTGAAATGATCATCCCTCTTGATTCTTGCAGTATTGTCCACTTGAGCTTTGCATATGTTTCAATTTTTGGCTCAACGCCTGAAATGATGTTTAAAAATGGATGAACGGTGTAAATAAACCACATACATTCACGGTGGGCCCAATTGAATTTAGTTGGTACCAAAAATCGTACTGCGTAGCTCGATACGCAATCTGATTTCTGTGCAGCCCTGGCCACACTCAATACGGTGCATCCCTTACCCTGGGGCCCACATTGATGTATGTATTCTATATCAACGCCGTCCATAAGTTTTGACATATTATTTTAAAGAATTATATAGAAAATGAAGTAGATCCAATTCTTAGACGGACCACACCTTTGAAAACAGTGGTGATTGACCATTAATGTGTCAAAAAAGTATTAGATCAAGCTAAATTTTATTGTATCCCTTAATCCAGTTTTATGTGACCTTATCAACAGTTTGGATGGAAAATAAACATTATGTAAACCTCAGGGTGGTCCCCAAGAAGTTTTTAATGGTAGGATGTTCAATCACCACTGTTTCATATAGTATGGTACACCCGATATTTGGATTTTTTATTTTTTGGATTATTTGTTTGGAAAAAATAGATGGACGACGTGGATATAGAATAAATACATCAAGGTGGGGCCCACGGTAAGTCACTCACTGTCTTGGGTGCGGCCGGGGTCTCACGAAATCCGCTCCCCCTTTTTCTTTTTAGAAGTGCGGAGTAAACTCAGTTGGGCCCGCCTCGAATGTATGTGCTTTATCTATTCCGTCCATATGTTTTTCCAGCTCATTTTAGTGGTTGAGCCCAAAATTTAAGCATATTCAAATATGAAGTGGACCATGCTATGGGAAACAGTGGGAATAATGATTTCCACCGTTGAAACCTTCCCAGGCCCTACAGTAGTGTTTACTTGTCATCCAACCCGTTCATAAGATCACATGAATGTGGATGAAGGGAAAACAAAAATATCAGCTTGATACAAAATTTCTGTGTCCTCCGAGATTTTTTCAATGGTAGACATTAAGTTCACACTTTTCTTATGGTGTGGTCCACTTTAGATTTTCAAATGCTTCATTTTTTGGCACCATACTTCAAATTTTCTGTTAAGATGGATGGACGGAGTGGATAAAATATGTAAATCACCGTGGGCCCCACAGTTTACTCCGCACGCTAGTGTGCGGAGTTACTCAGTACGCAATCCGCTGCCGGATTTCCTGCGAAAGCCTTGCACAGGAATTTCCTGCACTGGAACCAAGGTGGACCCACAGTGATGTTTTTTGATAAATCCACACCGTCCATCCGTTTTGGGAGCTCATTTTAAGATATGAAAACAAAAATGAACCGGATCCAAGACTCAAGTGGGCCGAAAACGTGAGATTTGAACGTCCACAATTGAAATATTTGTGGAGCCACAGGAGTTTCGAATCAGGATGATATTTGTTTTTCCAGTTCATCCCAGTAGTAGTGACGTTATGAACGGTATGGATGTCATATAAACATCACTGTGGACCCCAGGGAGGTTTCAACGGTAGTAATTTACCTACCCACCTTTTCCTTTAGTGAGGCCCACTTGAGTCTTGGGCCCAATGTAAATGTATGTAGTTTATCTACACCGTCCATCAGCTTTTACAGATCATTTAAGGGGTTGAAACCAAAATTGAAGCATATCCAAAACTCAGGTGGACCATACCACAAGAAACAGCGGGTATAATGATTTCCACTGTTGAAACATTTCTAGGGCCCTTGGTGATGTTTATACCCCCATTTTTTTCTCAAGCCATAAAATTATCTGTTACAATGGATGAACGGAGTGGATGAAATACATAAATCACAGTGGACCCCACAGAGTTTGCGTACTCAATGCCCAATCCATACTCAGTACGCAATCCGCTTCTGCGTCCTGAGGCCGGCCCGAATTTGGTGTTACCCACTTACCCTAGGATCAGCTTAGTGGGTATTACCCTAATCGTGTGGGGCCCATCTTGATGTATTTTTTATGTATTTGTTTCGTCTATGTATTTTTTCATATCATTTTAGGATGTGATCCAAAACCCAAGAAGATCCAAATCTCAGGTAGACCATAACACTAGAACAGTGATGAATAACCATTAAAAACGTTTTGTTGGCCACAAAAGTTTTGGATCAATTTGGAATATATTTTTCCTTCATCAATACCTTATTGACATTATTAATATCTTGGATTGCAAATAAACATTACTAAAACCTTACGTTGAGCTCTTTGGAATTTTTAATGGTTGGGCACTCAATCACACTGTTTCTAGTGGTATGGTCCACTTGAGACTTAGATATGCATAATTTTTGGAACCTCATTTTAAAATAGGCTGTAGAAAAGCAGATGGACATTGGACCGTTGTATATTCATTATTTATCGTTATTCATGTGCAGCTGCTCACTTGTACACTCAGTCAACTCAAACTTATTCACTGTCGCTAATTTTTTTGCAAATTAAAAAAAATAATAAGAAGCCTAGTTTTTATTTTTGTGGCCCTCCAAATTAAAAAATAGATAAATTGACAGTACGTTTTTTTATGATGCAAACCTGCAAATATATAAGACATTTTTTTAATTGTTTGTGACTTTATAGCTTGTGCAGATGGTGGACTAGGCATTGTTGTATAATTGTATTTGTTGAGATGGCTGGAAATGAAAATGAAGATGTAGGGTGGAAGTATGGAGTAAGGATAGGTGGGAGTAGACAGCAAATAATGTGCAAGTATTATAGTAGGAGTGTGAGTGGGGGAGTAACCCGATTAAAACAACACTTGGCTCACCAGAAGGGTCAAGTTTCAAGGTGTTCAAGTGTCCCTCAGGCAGTAAGGGAGGAGATGAAGAAGAACTTAGAAGAAATTAAAGGTAAAAAGGCGATGAGGGAGAAAGAGAAGAAGGCTACGCTCGACCAATGTAGAGCAGAAGTGTTTGGAGATCCTACGTCGCTACCAGATGAGGACATCGAGTCAGAGAAGGATTCAGACAGGGAGATGACAATTGCGAGGAGGGAAAGTTTACGAGCTCACCGTGAGGAAGATGAGCGGTGTCGAATGTTTGGGAGGACGGGTTCGGTTCGTGATGTAGGTGGGGGGAGTGGTAGTGGTAGTGGGCATGATAGTAGAAGATTATTTGGAGGTATTAAGGGAGGGTTACGTCATGCCTTTAACCCGCGACAACAAGAGCCACACCCTTCTCAGGCTACCCCTAGCCCTTCCCCCTCTATTCACAACCTTGATGATGAGAGGGAGCCACAAGCACCTCCTGGTGATGAAACAGTGTTTAGAAAGGCCAGTAGCACGCAGAAAAAACTGAAACAGATATGGTCAAAGCAAATAGTGGACAATCTTGAAAAAGCAGCTGCAAAGTTGTTTTTACACAATAGTATTCCTCCATATGTTGCTGATTACCCATACTTTCAGGTATTTGTGGATGCAGCAGCTGATGTGGGACCTGGGATTAAAGCGCCCAATTCTTATGACATAAATTCAAAGTATTCAAATCAAGTGTACTGACAAGTATTGGCTTATGTACAATCATTTAGAAGCATATGAACAAGTAGAGGATGCACAATCATGTATGATGGTTGGACTGGCCCAACCAGATTGAGTATGATAAACTTCATAGTATACTCACACTTGGGTTCGGTCTTTGTTAGAGCTATCGATTCATCTAATGAAGTGAAAAATGCCAATTATATATTTGGTCTGATGGATAGAATGGTAGAAGAAATTGGGGAAAGTAATGTAGTGCAGATTGTCACTGATAATAAGGCAGCATATAAACTAGCAGAAAAATATCTTATGCAAAAGATGCCTCATCTATTTTGGTCACCTTGTGCAGCACACTACATTGATCTCATCCTTGAAGATATTGGAAAGAAGTCTAATGTGTCGATACTAGTTGAAAAGGCAAGATTGATTACGACATGATTTACAATCACAACTGGATAATTGCTCTTATGAAAAAATTCACAGGTGGGCGAGAGTTGTTAAGGCCTGGGGCAACTAGATTCGCCACAAATTTCATAGCCATAGAAAGTCTGTATAATCATAGAGGGGCACTTAGCGAGATGATTGCGTCTCGGCAATGGCTTAACTCGAAGTATGGACAAAAGACGAGTGGCACGCCTGTGAATATGTGTGTGATTATAAGAGACAACAAGTATTGGAAAAAAGTGCAAGAAATTATGAAAGCAATGGAACCTTTGATTAAGGTTCTTTGACTGGTGGAAAGTGATGATAGGCCTACGATGGGCTTTCTTTATGAAGCAATGGATAGAGCGAAGTTGTCAATTCAACGTGATTGTAACCACTACAAGGAATATTGGAAGCTCATAAATAGGCGCTGAAATAGACAGCTTCATCATGATCTCCACGCGGCAGGTAAACATAAGTTACATATATTAATTAAATGTAGTTATTTATTTTCCTTCGATTCTTTATATAGTGTTGAAAATTTGATATGTTCTATTGTTCCCTCTTTTAATCAACTTGCAGGCTTCTTTTTAAATCCACAATTTCGATATGTAACTACATATATCCAAGCTGATGAGGTTACTATCGGTCTGAAAAATGTGATAAAAATATTAGAGCCAGACGTTAATAGACAGGTTGATGCTATCAACGAAGTAAGTTAACAATTATTTACATATGTTGATTATATAGTGTAGAGTCTGAAACTTATGGTACTTATTATTAGCTACTATTTCATAGGTAGAGGTATATGAACTGGCGATGGGTAGCTTTGGAGATCCACTTGCACGAGCTGCAATACAAAGAACAAATCCAGGTAAGTGTTATTAAGTATTTAAATTATAAAATATAAAGTTTTACAAATTTAATAAGCTATATAAGTATAATTGATATGTGATATATTTATTTTGTTATACATGTAGCTCAATGGTAGGTCAATTATGGGGAAAGTGCACCTACACTACAGAATATTGCAATCAAAATCTTGAGTCAATTTACATCTTCTGCTAGTTGTGAAAGAAATTGGAGCACTTTTGTGTAACGCCCCAGATTTTCGAGATTTATTTGAAAATTTTTTGAAAATTCATTTTTAATTTATTTTTTATTAATTATCGTACATTTACCGTTGATTTGCGAATAGCGGGACATCCGTAGGAGATTTGATAGGAGACCCTTTACAAAAGTTGCTTAAAATGATCCCATAAACATTGTAGAAAGATCAGATTTTAAAAATCACACACTTTTTAAATAATTATGAAAATGCCATTAGTTAAACTTAAGTTAAGATGCCATTTTTAAGTATTATAGTTTCTGACGATCACTTTCACACAAAACCCTAGATTTAAGCTTTTGGGCACATATTAACCACACACATCAAATTTCAGCCCTTAAATCATAATAGAAGTGGTCCAATTGTCAACTTAACCCCTTAACCCTTGATTTTCATGTCCATCGAGTGAGGAAAGTAGATGGTTAGTCGTAGTCAAATATTTCTCTTCATATGAGTGACTTGGATCGTCTTTATCATGGACCAATAGTGTGATTTGAGTGCCCCACCTTGATAAGCATCTTTCTTATGCGCGAAGTTATCCCGTTTTAGAAATTAATGAGTTACCAACTCTTTTTAAATCTGAACCTTTCAATTTACCCACTTCTCACCATCAATCGCTTCTCAAATTTGGACCACTTATTATACTCATATAATTATGAGTTTACACAAAGTTTGGACCCCGATCTATAATCCTACACCGTTGAACCACAAAGCCAGCCCCTTCCTTTTCCGCCAAAAGTTGAAATTTCAGATCTAGGCATTTCTCACCATCAATCAACCACTAAACTTTGTACAATTAGTTGCCTATCATGACCATATATTTTTCTAAAATTTGGGCCCTGATCATCAAGCGTAGACCGTTAATTGAGATCAAGCCCATTTTAGCACCCGTTAGGCCATTTTCAAGGATCGGCCAATCTAGAATGTGAATCATCAAGAAATTTATGTATTTTGACTCTACTCTTCGAGCTTGATAAGATGAATGGATTGGAATTGATCATAGATCATCCGAATATTGAGATTTAAGAAACCCACCTCAAGAGGTTGTTACACAAGACCTCGGGTGCACATACCTCTCCATATTTCTACTACGCACCTCCAAATCCTTCTCCTAACCCTAGCCTCTATGCCCAAGAGAAAGAGAGAAGAGAGAGAGAGAGAGAGAGAAGAGAAGAGAAGAGACTTCTTTCTCATATTTTTCCAGCGGCTAGGATCTTCTACAACCCTCTTCTTCTAAGTCCATCCTAAGGTGAGGATTTTTCTTCAAGCCTTTCATTAATAATATCACGATTATCATAAGTTTCTTTTGTGACATGTGAAGTTATTTTATCTTAAATTGCTTATCCATATAACATGAAGTTTGATGTGAGATTTGTAATGAATATCATTATATGGTGATGTGATTCCTTATTTAGATTTTTGACTAAGAAGCATGTGTATTTGTGTTATTTATTTTTGTGAAATCTATGCTCTTATTTTCTTATTCTATGTGTTACAAGTAACATTGGTTTTCATATGGTGATATGAAATATGTGTATAAGATCATCATATGGACATCCCATTATTGTATACTCTTTGTCCCTAAGTTGGTAAAATTATTCGATGTAGAGAGATAGAACCCGTAAGAGGTGTCCATGATGGAAGAATATCTCTTGATTTAACTGAGAGAATGAAGTGATTGTTTGTCAATGGATCCTTATATATACATGATGCTTAATTGGATCTATTTACATTACACGAGTATTTTAATGAATTTGATTATGATGTACAACATTGGCTTTTTGGGACATGATGAAATCATAAAACGGGACAATGAGTGGACACTAATGGTATACAAATTCTCATGAGCCGGAGTTGGTGCTATGGACACTAATCTCGTGCTGTCGGCCTATGTTGGGTTGCTTGTGACTCCCCATAGTGACCACTGAGTTTTATTTAAACCGGTTGTATGCGAAAACACTTAAATAAAGGTGAAACTAAAGTCATGCATTCACTTGGCTCCATGTGGGTGTACGAAATTGAGAATAGGCTAGAGCGTCCTACTTCTCCCGTACACTATCACGTGTAGATTTGGGCTATGAGCGTCCTGTTTCTCACATGGTCGGGCAAAACTATGGGCTTGTGCGTCCCAGGAACCTCTGGTGACTAGTGGCTAGCATGAAGTCGTAACAGGGAGTCTCTCACTTCATGTATTGTGATTCTAGCCAGGGTGCCTTAGCCAGAGCATGCATTCCATGCATCGCATTAACAAATATTTTTAGTTGGTTGTTTTGATTTGATTAAATGATAATATACTGCTTGCGTTTACTCTGTACCCTTATTATTATTCTTGATTGTCTTGGAGGAAATATTCCTCACTATGATAGCGTTTAACGCTATCCCAAACACAATTTAGATGATACAGGTGAAGATCCAAGTATTGAACCCGATTTTTAAGGAAAAGAGTTCGATGGTTCGTACGATCACATGACGGATGACGATGTTGGAGAAACTTAGTTGATGTTTTCATTTATTAAATATTTTTTTGAGTAATTGATACATTTATAGAATTGTAATAAGTCTTCAAGAGAAGACATGGTTTTGTATTTTAATTAATCAGTATGGATATTGGTTGGTTCCCTTATTTAAACATTGATGATGACGTAGTAAGTTTGATAGAATAAGATGATAATTGTTTCCGCTATTGTGCTTGAATGCTATATTTTATTATTTGACAAATTAGTTGTTCCATAAATTACTTGGGAATTCGGCCGTCGTGTTATACACGAGAGTCGAAAATCTCGGGTCGTTACATTTCGCCCGCATCCACACTAAGCAGCGAAATCGATTAAAGGAGATAAAGGTGCAAAGAAATGTGTTTATCCACTATAATGTAAGGCTGCGTTTGAAAAACATGAAGAAAGCTAGAGGGCAAGCCGACAATCAAGCGCAATATTTTTCAATAAATTTAGATTATATTTTTGCTGAAGACGACCCTCTTCTTCCATGGCTTGAACAACGGGAGAAAGGCAAAGAAGCAGCTGAAAGTGAGGAACTTGAATATGCAGAAATCGTTGCAGAAACCGCTCAAAGTCATCCTACAGACCCGATTATTGAAGAAGTTGATGAAGGTGAACGTAGTCATAGTAGCAGTGTGACTCATACTGATAGCCATAACAGCAGTGACAGTGATGGTGGTGGTGGTGGTCGTCGTCGTGGTGCACCTGCTACTTCTGCTCGTGTTGCTCAACACACCATACAACCGTCTACAGATCGTGTGGCTGATGAGCATCGACGTGGTAGTACACGAGGTTGAACTTATGAGTCTACTGAGTCACGATACAACCAACTAAGGGGGCATCATGGAGAGGCTGGCACTGGTGGCACTCACGGAGCACCGGGACATCAGGAGGCCTATGGACATTATGGATATGGTTACAGTCCTCACGGATACACAGAGCCTGTTCCGCCACTTTCATGTTAGAGTAGTCCACCTGATCCAAATCCAAGCTATTTATCATCAGTATCACAATCTCAGGAGTATGAGCAACAGCAGCAATATGTCTATTCATCTGGTGCTAGTGAATATCCTAGTCAGGATCAGTCTTCCTCAGGTTTTGTTGACATACTCTTTCCATCTGGCTCTGGTTATTATGGATATGATGCAACATATGTTGCACAGCCACAGGCACAGTCGGAGGATGACGAGGACGTGGAGGTCGACCAACCACAAGCAGCTAGATTTTCATTTTGGTGGTGACTGGTGAGGTGATTGCCTTCATGAGTTTTTATTAAAATTTAAGAGTAATGTTATTTTAAATGTTTAAATTATTCACATTTAAGAAAATAAGTACTAAGTATTTCAAGTTTTCTACACTTATATGATTATAGACTAGTGAGTACTGAGTAGTGATACTTCTTGGACACATTAGAAAGACTATTAACAATATATTATATCAATTTATAACATATATCAACAATTTATATAAAGAAAAAATCAACACCAGAACTTATAGAAGCTCAACTCGTCAGGATAGCATTCTTACCAAAGAATGGTCTGATACACCATTGAATACATGGTCAAAATACAACAAAAAAAAATGATAGATTCATGAATATCTCATTTTATCCTATTTTTCTGATATTTTTTCATATTTTTTTGCTTTAAAAAAAATTCTGACCAATACGGTCCGATACAGGGAACGATTCCGATACACAACACTGTATCGTATCATTTTTCCGCAGGGCCGATACGCCGACCGATACCGACATTCAGAACCATGGGTCCGCTATTGCACCAGATAAGCTTTGGCATTCTACTGGTGAGTAGTGAGGTCTGTGAGACCCTAGTGATGTTCCGTTTCAGAGATGGTATTAGTATCAGCGATATGACTGATGTTTTGTATGGTATTGGACGGTCCTGATGTGGGCGGGTGTGATGTGGGCAGGGCTGTAAGCCTGGGCGAGCTACCACACTGGGCGAGCTACCAGTTCCGAGTCCTGCATCGCTTAGGCAATCGCGACATGACTGTTCGTATCTGGACCACTGTACTGAGAGATGGTGATTTGCATACATGCATTAGATCCTTGTATGTTACATTAGGCCCTATAGGCCATCGCGTAGTATGATTATATAGCCTTGGTAGGCTGGTTACCTGTATTGTACGCTTGTATAGCCATGGTAAGCTAGTTATATGTATTGCATGCTTGCATAGCTGGGGTAGACTGGTTATTCACATCACATGATCGTGTAGCTTAATTAGGCTAAGTTTTGGTTTAAATTTCTCATCATGCTTTACTGCTTACTCTGATATTTATTACGCTTATCATACGCATTGCGCACGCACTCACAAAGCTTCGTTGGAAGCTTATGCGCGTTTGTTACGCTACAGGTTATACCAGAGTGTATCAGCAATGTTGAGTTGGAGTTGGGAGTGCAGTAATAGGAGGTGCTGAATTGTGCACAGTTTTTTTATATTTACGCATTGTGTATTTACCTTTCAGTACTGTATGTAAATGAAATGACTTAGTGGAAATATTGTAGTTGTCTTTGATAGTACTCATATGGTGATGCTCATGTTTCAAAAAAAAAAATTCGGACCCTAAAATCCTCCTTGTGGTATCCCAGGATCGGAACCTGGCGTGTGGGGGTTAGGATCCTAGATTGGAGTATTATGGAGGCTGCCACCTCTGAATTCGGGTTACGGCGAATAGACGTCGAGAACCGAATTTGGGGCGTGACAGTGCACGAGGTCTACGCTCACTTATTCCCCAACTGTGATGGGAAAGCCACATTCGGTTCCGATGTAAATATGTCCGCACTTATCATTTTACTAGTTTTATCTTATATCTTAAACACTCTAGACTTACCTTTATTGCTTCATACCATCATCAAATCGTTAGATTCCGTAACGCTGCGGGGATGTTCGAGAATGAGGCAGCGGTGAGGTTAAGGACGACCATGATGGCATGTGGGTTGTTGCATGCTTCATAGTTCATACAATCTCTTAGAAGAAAATTTTACTTTTCATACAATTTTGGAGGATGTGAAAGTGATTGCGAGGTCTTGTAGCGCCTGGCTATTCGTGTGCTGGCACAGACAGTGTCCTCCTCACCATGTGAGAAAAATTAGAGTACATTCTCCCTGATCCATACGAATAAGCGAAATCGGTTGGGGTACGACAGGCTTCAGAAGCTGGTCTACTGCCACTACAACATGAAGCTTCGAGAGAGGGTACTCTGCTCTGAAGGAAGAAGAAAGGCAGAGGAAGACCCATTGGATCTGATGACTATCGGACAACATGCTTATACGGAGGCCGACGATGATGACCCACTTTACCAATGAGTTAGGTCCGACGACTTGAATATATCTGATGGGTGACCGGAGCCACATGTGGAGGCAGAGACAGTAGAGCAGGGCATTGATGTTAATGCCCATGTACAGCAGCAGAGATATCCACCTGAGTTCTTCGACCCGTTGATGAGGGATCCGAAGGGGAGCCCGCGACAGTATTTATCAAGCAGATCACATGGCGGCAAGACATTATCAGATACGACAAGTGATGGGGATGGTGGTGGTGGTGGTGGTGATGATGATGATGGTAGTGGTAGCGGAGATGGGGACGGCGATGATGATGATGACGACGATAACAGGGATGGGGACAACAATGATGATGATGATGACGACGACGACGACGGGGATGGTGGCGGCAAGAGCGAGTCTCGTACTGGGAGTCAGTCTTAGAGGCCACTTAGCCCATTCACCAGGGAGAGGGAGTTTGATCATGCCACACAGGACACCGACCACAGTTCTCGTCCAAATGAACCACGTGAACAGCTTGTAATCAACAAAGCATACACTAGAAACAAGTTGCGTGAGAAACAGAAAACTCAGCCATTGACAAATATAGAGGAGCGACTATTGGCTATTTCTATGAGAGACGTACGGTCGTGGGTGCCTACGTGGCACTAGGGATCGAGCATGTCGTGACTCTGGATCTACATCACAGACAAGGGAGGGGAGCTCGAGTTCCATGCCACAGTATGGATATGGATTACAGACACAGGAGGGATATGGATACGGGCTTGGTGGATATGCGGTGAGCGACTCTAGCAGCTACGGCACATCATTTTTCGACTACAGTCAGGAGTTCACTTCCGCATATGGGCAGAGATATGGGCCACAATACGGATATGGCGAGCAATATGGATATTCTGGAGCACCATCTATGCCCATCCCAGATCCATATCAGCCACAGACTGTTACGATTACACAGTATCCACGGATGGGCGTACTGGTTCAGTTTGGAGAGGATGAGTACCAAGGTTATGTCAGGGAGTATCTTAGCTGATACCATTCTACTATGACCTAGGCACAATACTGTCGATTTGTGGAGCAGCAATACTATTCTCAACCTTGTCGAGATGGAGACGATGATTACGAGCCACCGCACAACTCTATGTGGGTCTAGGCAGCAGTTAGTTGCATCATCCATAGGTATATTTCTCAACTCTCTTGCTTCTTTTACTTTGTCAATGAATTGGTTGTGTTTTCATTAATGTCTTCTTACATTTATATATCTTATGGAATCAATTTAAACAATAGTTGCATCAATTCAATCAAGCAGCGCATAGCTTAGGATCCTTTTACAAAGGAACTCCATTATGTAGACTTTTTCTTTTACATATTATGATTTAAATGTGTGTATTGAGGTCCATTTTAATAATCCCTGAAGTTTCGTTGAAAAATTCAATCAATTTCCCAATGTTTCCCAAAAAGTGCAATACATTACACGATACAACCGATATATCCCTAGCGATACGCGACATGTATCTGTATCCCAAGGGTGCGAAATGTAATGCGATACCGATACTGCGAACACCGATCAAAACCTTAAACAATCATTTTAGTCAAAATGTTATAGCCATCAATTAGCTGATGCCTATTAGTTTTGCGAAAAGATTTAGATGATGATGATGACGACGATGATGAATGTTGTAGTCATCAATGTCATTTAAGGTCTTCATGTGAAAATAATGTGTAACTGTGAGGAAATTAACTGATGCACCTGGTCATAAAGTGATCCTTTCTCCTCATCCTTAAGAACCTGCAATATGAGGAAATTAACTGATGCACCTGGTCATAAAGCAAAAACTTTGCAATCACATCAATTTTTATTGTTTGTAGGGGGAACTTAAGTCTTCGTTGAATAAAACTTATCATAAGCTAATACCTCATAGGCACGCTGAACTTCTTGAAATTTTCTTTCAGCATCAGAATCATCTTTATTTGTATCTGGATGAAACTTCTTTGCAAGCTGCAAAAGCACAATAGAATGAAGGCATAAATTCATGTTTAAGCTGATTAATTACGTATGCCTTGGATCCACATAAATTCATGTTCAAAGCAACCACACTAATAAATAATCCATTAACTGCAAAAGAAAACTGCAAATTGAAAATTAGCATTTATATATAATAATGGCCAGCACTTCCTCAGCAGCACAATTTATTGATGGAATAGTCTATCTTATCCCACTATCTTATGTCAGAAACATGTCCATAACATCAAGGCCAGTCATAATGTTAAATGCATCATCAAATGTATAGTATGTTTGGAAGTTTCACATTACCAACACCGACATGGTCCACAGTCACCAAAAGCAGGTAAGCTATGTTCCGGACCTTTCCTCACTTGTAATTTGGTACAAAAAAGGGGAACATGTAAGCAATCTACATGTGGGCTTGATGCCACCCCGAACACATATAGTGCCTTGTTGGCACGGAACTCCTACGAGCCCATTGCTGGTGACCACTCTATTTCACCCCACAACCCACACACAATTGCTACAAGATAAAATAGGTCATCTTGAGCTCAATTCAAGCAAAAACCATATGTGCGGCCAGCGTTCCAAATATCGGTGCTATTATTGGAATCACCAAGTTAGTGATACTAAAACTGCTCGAAGTGTAAAAAATTTCAAATATCATCAATCTTTTCGATAATATAGGCGATACTCAGCGATATTATTAGTACTGATGATACTTTTAGAAGAATCCCTTGTAAAAGTTCCTTGGTGTTGGCAATACCATCGATAAATTCCCCAATACCATAGAAACTTTTGTAAATAGGCGAAAATTAACAGAAATTTGCAAAATTTTCCAAAAACCCAAAAATTCTCCATTTATTGGGTGTTTTTTATTTTTATTTTGTTGGGAATCCTGTTCTATAGGTGATTTCGATCACTCTTGATTTTATTGAATCAAAGTTTGGATTTGTGGAGAAATCTCAACTCTAAAGGAAGACGCGTGGAACTCAAGGGTGACGAAAAATCCATAGAAACTTCATGTTTTTTCACATGTTAGCATGGATTGCAATGGGTTTGCAATGGAAACCCATGTCTATGCATGATTCTCATGCATTAACATAGATTTGTAGTAGAAAAATAATATTTAAGTAAAAAATGGGGGAAATTAGGGAAATCCTATTTTTTCATTTTTATATTGGAAAATACGTGTTCTTCACTATTAATTAGTGTAGAAATTTTATATATTAATGAGTGTTGGCCAATCTATTGGTTGGCTACAACTTTTAATGTTTTTTTCAACAAACACATGGTTAGGCCCCTCTAAAATGGAAACTTGTGTGTGTGTTTCCCCCATACAACGATATTTTTTTAGTATCAGGGAAATATCAGAGATACTGATATATGTTTCCACATCCCCAGTCATCGTTACATGAAACGATACCGATACTCTAAACACTACGTATGGGTTCCTTTTAGAACTCAATCTAATTTCCTAATTCAACCATTATGTGAACTTTCCAAAAAAAGTTATTTCATAATCTGGACATTCTAAAAAAATAAAAGAAAACTATAAATAAAAAAAAAGACTCTAGAAACTACTAGCAAAGATACCATGCATAGGGGCCAATATAGCTATAAACAAAACCATAATGTTGTGCATACAGCTGTTTGGTTATGTGTACGAGTGATGCCATTTTCAAAGCATAAACCATGTTTATGTAGATTTGTCATAGGCAATGTTGTCATTATCGTACGATATACAGTACGATTCGTATTGTATCATATGATCATACGATACATATCGTAAATGCAAATCACATTTGCAAGTGAATCGTCGCATTTCAAAACCGGCAGTGCCCGGTTAAAAAATCGATATTTTTTCATTTTCTTTTAGTTTTTTGCATTTTTTATTTCTGTTTTAAAGTGTATTTAGGCCCCACCCTTAATAGAAGAACACATCATTTGCAAGTTTTGAGAGATTTTGGGAACTTTTGGAGCTTGTGGGCCATAGGAAACCTGGAGAAAGAAATCAAGATATCTTTTTCGTCGCTCAACGGAATCGAACGCCGCTTGTTGCATTCAATTTCTACGTTGAAATAGGTAAGAATACATACAAAATATTCAGTTAGTACTTTTTATTTCATTTCTTTCATATATTGGTGAAAATATGGGTTTTTCGGAAAAGAAAAATAGAATATTTCGATTTTTCGTTGTTTTCAATTTTTTGCAATTCTTTTTTACGACTTTTGTGTTTCAAAGTTATTTATGCCCCATATACATTATAATATCACTTCTTTTCTTTCTTTGAAGAGATAGTGGTGAGATTTGGAGTTTATATGGACTAAATAGTTTTTATCAAGAGTTTTCTCATTTATTTGAAATTAAAACTAGTTTTCTCTCATTTTTAATCAATTTATAATCTTCTATGATTGTGTGGGGCCTATATAGTTTTTTACTGAATATGCATGTAGGCTTGGCTTGTCACTTGTGTTGCCGACTTGCTGTGTTGGTTCATTTTGAGCATCGAAGATGCAGAAGAAATCGAAGACGAAGGAAAATGATCTTACCACTACAAGAAATTTCATTTTTACCGACGAATGATTTCGTCGGTAATCAATAAAATTTCGTTGGGAAATCTTTTTCCCGACGAAATAATTCGCGGCTAACATCGTCGCAAAAAGCCCGTCGGTAAAGGTTTTTACCGATGAAATAATTTTTCGTAGGTAATAATTACACCATTACCGACGAAAATATTCATCGGCCAAACATATGAATTTTTGTCGGGAATGAAAATGATACGTCGGTGAAAAAACTTTTACCGACGAAATAATTCGTAGGTAAAAACATGTTAAAACTTTTACCGACGAAATAATTCGTTGGTAAAAGCATGCAAAAATTTTGTACTGACGAAATATTTCGTCGGTAAAAACTTTTTACATACTTTTACCGACGAAATAATTCGTCGGTAAAAGTTTTTCCTGTCTCGGTTTCATTTGTTTTCAAAATACAGGAAAATTCCTGATATACACCTGTAAAAAAACTTATACATTTTTCTCCTATTCACATCCACAAACATACAAATAAACAAAAACTACATCATCCATACAGAAATAATCCATTCCACATCCACAAACAAACAATATTCATCCACACACAAATACATACAAGTTAAAAGTCATATATTAAAAAAAAATCAGGAAGATGAAGGCGGAGGTGGCGGGGCATCGACGCCAAGGCGTGCAGCGAGAGCCTGAAACATCTCCTGCATCCGTCGCTCATGCTCCTGCCGCTCCTGCCGCAACTCCTCGATCCTCCTCTCCTGCTCCTCCCGTCGCCTCTGCTCCTCCTCCCTCTGCCTCTCCAGTTGCTCTCGAATCCCATCGACGACGACCCGTAGCTGCTGAACCTCTCTCTCTGCGATGTCAGCTCGGCGTTGAGCGCTTTCACCAGCTACGGATCGGCTGGAACCAGCTCTAGTTTGTGCCATGAGCTTAGCACCATGGCCAAGCCCACGCACATATCCAGAACGGGTGCCAAGCAGCTCGCTCAGGATTTTTGGCTCACTCCGCTGACTACCATCGAGAGTGGACTGACTGCGTATGGTGTTCATCGCCGCTTGTAATGAAAAGATATGAAATTTCATAAAAAATGACATGAATGACATTATTATCAATCAATGCGCAATTAAATTTTACAAAGTAAAGATTTTTACCCAATGCTCACTGGCTCTAGGATGAACCCAAGATCCCGTCGCCTGCCGACAGTGAGTCCCTCTGTAGAGGTCTACTGGTCCAGGCTCCTGACCGGTGACGAAATCCCGCTGCGCAATCGAATGGAAAAAAGACTTATAATAAATGTCAATCAAAATAATATATTAACTTAATAATCATCAATAATTTCTTACCATGTCGTAACGATGTCGTACAAATGACTTTGAACCAGCTACGTGGTTCACTTGTAACTTTTCCCTGTTCGCAGAATTTATTCTACTCCTCTTCTGAACACATTATACAAAATACATTTCTATTAATTGTGAAATTAATTGCGAATTTAATTGTTACCGTAAGATATCGTATATGTAAATATTACCTAAAAAGCCTCCGACGAAAATCTCTCGCAGAGTATCCGCCAGTCGTCTGTAGTAACGTGTGGCGGTGCGGACAGTACAGCCTCATCGTGTGTCCTGCACCGCTTATACCGCTGGTGCAACTCTCCGCGGTACTCCTTGAACCGCTCTCTAATCATATCGTCGACGGCATGAGAAATGTAGGGAACATTCAAATCGAATTCAAATTTATCCTGCAGTTTCGTAAATAATAAATTAAGGCAATAAACTTATTAACAATAGGACTTAACCGTAAATGAACTTTCACAAAAGAAAATTTCAATTTACTAAACTTTACCTGAAGGCGCTGACGGATGAGCTGTCGCACATCATCTGTCACGTCAGTCCAACGGGGGGTGGTGGCGGGGATCAGAGATCGGCATAGGACACTGACCTCAGATGTAAACAATCTGGCACTGTACCCAACAGGTCTAAGGCAGTCCTGTGGGAACTCTACCGCCACCCTACCCTCACGCGTAAGTCGCTCTAAAACTAACCCACGCGTGGGTCCACGTCCTCGTCGGCTGGTAGAAGATGCTGCTGCGAAAAGATATATGTAAGGAACAATATAAACAGAAATCACTAAATAAATGTCTAGACTTACATGCAGTGCCCGGTGTATGCTGAACCGAAGGATCAGACGACTGTGATGCACCGTGCGACGTCGATGCTGTCTGCGTCGCATCACGGGTGGAAGGGGTAGATCCAGTGCGCGAACGACCTGATCTCCCACCTGGTGCCATGACTGAATATATCTGAAATATAAACTTATAAATTTAAACAATGTCAATGCAAGTTTATGAACATCATTGCAGAGTGAATTTGTGCTTATGCTTAGAGAAATGATAAAAATATGATTAGACCATTACACTATAATGCAAGCAGAATATAATAAAACCGTAAACAGAATATAAAAGTTGAAAAATCCATTACACATTGTCATTCTATATTAAATACATATATCTCATTGTCATACAAATCAACTTCGGATCAACTATCCGAAATACTCCCTGCGTAAGTTATCGTACGCTGCAGATGTATATGTCAAGCTGTATGAAGCACTCGACATTGTTACAGCCAACATGCCAGTTACAATAGGAGAAATCTGATCTCTCGGGACTCCATTCAGATGTGCAAGTGATAATGTCGCATCTTCCATACGAAGTTTTCCGCGGTTATATTCCTCAATCAAGTCCGGAATTTCTTTGAGATTGTATAATTTTTCATCTGAGTCATCGTCTTCCTCCTTACATTTCTCGACCAGACCGGGTATCTCTCTGGCCCTACCAGAAGAATATAGGGCCGAAAAGTCCATCCGCAACAGCTGATGAAGTATGTTGCGTGCTTCCGCTACGCTCCAGTTTGTGGAGGACATGATCAGAAAGTGACTTAACTGTAAATGTAGATTATAAACAAGTCAATTCAGGAAAAAAATCATGACTTGTAAAACATATATACATGTAATAATCAAATTAATCGAATTGAAAATTACATGTAAATCTTATATACATTTAATAATCGTCGTCTGAATCATTATCGCTTAGGACTCTTTCTTCTTCACCATCACTATCGCTGATCAGAATTTCCTCTTCATCGTCTGCAACGTTGTCATCGATGAAAGCGCTATCATCTCTAACAATGTCATTTATGATTGAGGCATCAACATGATCAGGTGGCACATCATCTCTATTCAATTGCACCACATCAATATCAACATTTGGATCATTCCCTCTATCCCAAGATGGCATGTCTTCTTGGTATGCTTGTTCAACTGACGACGTTCTATTACTCCCTTCATCGTTATCTTCAACGTCTACTTCGGGAACGTCAAATATGTTCCTGGGCTTTATTTTCTGCACCACATGCTAAGAGCCGCCTAACTTGGTGTCAGCGAGGTAGAATCTTGTTCGGCTTGGCCGGCTATGATAAATGGGTCATCTTTAAACCACTTCCGAGATAAATTTACGCTCGTGAAGTAATTATCAGTCTGTATTCCCAACTTTTTATTTCCAATGTCCCACCAATCGCATTTAAATAAGTACACCCGCTTTCTCATACAATAACTCAGCTCAATAATATCCGTCAAAACGCCATAAAAATCAATTTCGACCTCCTCATGTGTTCCCTTCACAACCACACCACTATTTTGTGTGGTCCTATATTTCTCGCGCTCCTCAATGTGGAACCGAATCCCGTTTACAATACAACCTGTATATCTAGATACACGTCTATCAGGGCCACACGCCAGTGAGTAGAGCGCATCAGACGCATCCACAGATTTTCTAGCGCGCAACATCTTCATCTATCATCACGTAAAGAATATAAATGTACGTTTAGGCATTTAAAATTACGTGTAAATATTGTGCAATACAACAATATTGTAAGTGTGGTGAGATAGAAGGTAAATTAATCTTACACGTTTTGCAAACCATTCTGGAAACAAATCCCGATGCATTCGATCATAATTTGTAGGGTATTGGGACTTCATCTCCTCGATGTGTTCGCTATACACAATTGGTACGTTGTAGCAAGAAATTTTGAGATTAAAACTGTCTGTAGATATACAATAATTATGTGCGAAGACTTACTCCAAGTACGACTCTATTTCTTCACAGTTATGCAACACATACCACCGCGCCTTCGCTTGATCCCGAGGGTCCATATCTTGGAACGTCGACGATCCTAAAGGATGGACGTTATGTGCGAATACAGATATGAGTCCTTGTTCATGCTCCTACCCTGCATCAGCATTACGATCTTCTCGGTTGAATCTAGTCTCTATGCCACGAAGATACATGGAGCAAAATGTCAGACACTCATTATCAATGTACGCCTCAGCAATGGATCCCTCTGGACGTGCCTTATTCCTCACATATTGTTTTAATGTGTGAAGGTATCTGTACACAAAATCACTATGTTTAGGACATGAAAACATGGATATATGTAGTTTATGGAATGAATAAAAATTTATGATCATTGTTCTATCACCTTTCGATCGGATACATCCAACGATATTGTACTGGGCCTGCAAGCTTCGCTTCGTGCGGTAAGTGAATCGCTAGGTGTACCATGACATCGAAAAATGCAGGTGGAAAAATTCTTTCAAGTTTGCAAAGGATTACGACAATATCCTTCTCCAGTCGTTTAATAACCTCTACATTCAAAGATTTCGAACACAAATCCTTAAAGAATATCCCCAACTCAATCAGCGTAGCACTGACATCCTTGTTAAGGAATCCACGAATCGCAACCGGTAGTAGGCGTTGCAGAAGGACGTGACAGTCATGACTTTTCATTCATGTTACCTTACAGTCCGTAATGTTTACGCGCCGAGAGATATTCGATGCATACCCGTCGGGAAATTTCACCTTGTTCAACCATTCACATACACGTTTTTTCTCTAGTTTTGTCAATGTGTAGCAGGCTGCTGGTATAGTATATGAATTTCCATGTGGTTGCAAGTGCAACTCTTTCCTTAAACCCATTGCTTGTAGATCCAATAGAGCCTTAAAACTGTCTTTTGTTTTCTTCTCTATGTTCATCAATGTTCTAAAGACATTGTCACATATATTCTTCTCAATATGCATGACATCCAGGTTGTGTCGTAATTTCAGATGACTCCAATAAGGCAACTAAAAAAAATGCTCTTCTTCCCCCAGTTGTACTCCAATACTGTACGTTTTCTCTTCTTCAAGTGCGGTGCCTTACCAAATCTAACTTCTTCAATGTTACTCAGCTGTTGTAACACATCTTCTGCAGATAGTTCTTTCGGTGGTGGCCTATGATCTTGTTTGCCATCAAAGATTACCGTCTTCCTGCGCCAACTATGATCCCTCGGAAGGAAGCGACGATGGCCCATATAACACGTTTTCTTACCATGCTTCAATGACAATGAACAAGTCTCAGTACTACATGTAGGACAAGCCAACTTTCCCTTCGTGCTCCACCCAGACAAATTTCCATATGCGGGGAAGTCATTTATTGTCCACAAGACCGCTGCATGCAATCGAAACGTCTGTTCTGCAAAAGTGTCATACGTCTGGACACCTTGACTCCACAACTCGTTTAACTCATCTACTAATGGTCGGAGATACACATCAATGTCATTTCCCGGTGACTTGGGTCCAGGAATAAGCAACGACATCATAAAAAATGATTCCTTCATACACAACCAAGGAGGTAAATTGTAGGGCATAAGTATCACTGGCCACATACTGTACGAGCTACTCATATTACCAAATGGATTAAAACCATCACTTGCAAGACCTAGCCGAACATTGCGAGAATCCTCTGCAAACCAATCATATTGCTTATCAAAATGTTGCCAGGCTTCAGAGTCAGCGGGATGCCTCAATGTATTATCATCATGAAGGCATTTCTCCTTATGCCACCTCATATCTTCAGCCGTCTTGCTCGACGTAAACAATCTTTGTAATCTGGGTTTCAATGGAAAGTACCTTAACACCTTTTGTGGAATTTTCTTACGCTTAGCTTCGTCATATTTCCACCTAGACTCTCCACATTGTGGACACTCCTCAACATTTTCATGTTCTTTCCAATACAATACACAATCATTTATACATACATGTATGAGGATGTAACCAAGGCCCAAGTCTCGCATTAACGATTTTGCCTCGTAATGAGACTTAGGCAATGTCTCACCTTCAGGTAATACTTCTTTCAACAAGCCAAGTAACATGTCGAACGATTTTTTACTCCAAAGATTTATTGTCTTTAAATGAAGTAACCTTGTAAGGAAATTCAACTTGGAAAAGTTCCGACACCCCGGATAGAGTGGACGTTGCGCATCCCTCAACAACCTACTAAACTTTTCTGATTCGGCATCACCCATAGGAGGAATATCCTGGCTAGTACTTGTCGCTGCAAAATCAGTATCCGCAATTGTTCCCCTTAACACATCCCCAATGATATCTTGCATATCGTCAACATCTTCATCCTCGTCATTACGCACAATTGGGTCAGCAAGGACTTCAGTGGCATCAACTCTTTGGTGGAAGTCTTCACCATGATGAATCCACCAAGTGTAACCCTGGTCAATCCCAACTATGAACAAATCATCTTCCACTTTGTCCAATGTCTTGTGAATCATGTTCTTGCATTTTCGACATGGACACTTAATTCTATTACCTGAATCTGCCCGATCTCTCGCAAATTCCATGAACTCCTTAACACCTTCTTTATACTCTAGGCCAAACCGATTCTTAGCTTGCATCCAACTCTTATCCATATCTACAATGCAAAGATTAGAGTCAGGTTTAGTTTAGGCAACATGAGTTTAGGATTAGGTTTAGTCATAGGTTGAGATTTTCGACTTCGAGATCGGGTTTAGGGTTAGGTTGCCGAGTTTGGGTCTAAGTTTAGGCTAGGTGAATGGATTTAGGAATAGGTGTAGGTTTAGTTTAGATGACATGAGTTTAGGATTAGGTTTAGGGCATAGGTTTGGATTTGCGGGTACGGGATCGGGTTTAGGGTCGCATTTTCGTGTTTGGGTCAAGGTTTAGGTTAGGTGAATGGATTTAGGAATAGGTGTAGGTTTAGGTTAGATGACATGAGTTTAGGATTAGGTTTAGGGCATAGGTTAGATGACATGAGTTTAGGATTAGGTTTAGGGCATAGGTTTGGATTTACGGGTTCGGGATCGGGTTTCGGGTTTGGTTCTCGTGTTTGGGTCAAGGTTTAGGTTAGGTGAATGGATTTAGGAATAGGTGTAGGTTTAGGTTAGATGACATGATTTTAGGATTAGGTTTAGGGCATAGGTTTGGATTTTTGGGTACGGGAACGGGTTTAGGGTCGCATTTTCGTGTTTGGGTCAAGGTTTAGGCTAGGTGAATGGATTTAGGAATAGGTGTAGGTTTAGGTTAGATGACATGAGTTTAGGATTAGGTTTAGGGCATAGGTTTGGATTTTTGGGTACGGGATCGGGTTTAGGGTTGTATTTTTGTGTTTGAGTCAAGGTTTAGGCTAGGTGAATGGATTTAGGAATAGGTGTAGGTTTAGTTTAGATGACATGAGTTTAGGATTAGGTTTAGGGCATAGGTTTGGATTTGCGGGTACGGGATCGGGTTTAGGGTCGCATTTTCGTGTTTGGGTCAAGGTTTAGGTTAGGTGAATGGATTTAGGAATAGGTGTAGGTTTAGGTTAGATGACATGAGTTTAGGATTAGGTTTAGGGCATAGGTTTGGATTTTTGGGTACGGGATCGGGTTTAGGGTTGTATTTTCGTGTTTGGGTCAAGGTTTAGGTTAGGTGAATGAATTTAGGAATAGGTGTAGGTTTAGGTTAGATGACATGAGTTTAGGATTAGGTTTAGGGCATAGGTTTGGATTTTTGGGTACGGGATCGGATTTAGGGTTGTATTTTCCTGTTTGGGTCAAGGTTTAGGTTAGGTGAATGGATTTAGGAATAGGTGTAGGTTTAGGTTAGATGACATGAGTTTAGGATTAGGTTTAGGGCATAGGTTTGGATTTGCGGGTTCGAGATCGGGTTTCGGGTTTGGTTCTCGTGTTTGGGTCTAGGTTTAGGTTAGGTGAATGGATTTAGGAATAGGTGTAGGTTTAGGTTAGGTGACATGAGATTAGGTTTAGGGCATAGGTTTGGATTTGCGGGTTCGGGATCGGGTTTCGGGTTTGCTTCTCGTGTTTGGGTCTAGGTTTAGGTTAGGTGAATGGATTTAGGAATAGGTGTAGGTTTAGGTTAGGTGACATGAGATTAGGTTTAGGGCATAGGTTTGGATTTGCGGGTTCGGGATCGGGTTTCGGGTTTGGTTCTCGTGTTTGGGTCTAGGTTTAGGTTAGGTGAATGGATTTAGGAATAGGTGTAGGTTTAGGTTAGGTGACATCAGATTAGGTTTAGGGCATAGGTTTGGATTTGCGGGTTCGGGATCGGGTTTAGGGTCGCATTTTCGTAGCTTATAAGGTCTAGGTTTAAAGTTAGATGAATTGAGTTTAGGTTTCAGTTTAGCCATAGCTTATAGGTTTTAGTTTTAGGTTTATGGTTTCGGGTTTAGGGTGTAGGTCTTGGAGACTCAAGCAACTTGAGGATAGCTCCGACGCACATCCAGGTCTGCTCCACACAAAGCGGGCCTGTCCAAATGGCCAGGTCACCCATATTGCTGTCCATAGGAAATGGACAGCTTCATCATGGTCATAACTGCGGTTCCCACCTTCCAGGGACCCCCGCTCAACACCCGGATAGCTCCGACGCACATCCGGGTCTGCTCCATTAATTTCGAGCTAATACATAAACACGAGCCCGTCCAAATGGCCAGGCCACCCATATTGCTGTCCATAGGAAATGGACAGCTTCATCATCATGGTCATAACAGCGGTTCCCACCTTCCAGGGACCCCCACTCAACACCCGGATAGCTCCGATGCACATTCGGGTCTGCTCCATTAATTTCGAGCTAATACATAAACACGGGCCTGTCCAAATGGCCAGGCCACCCATATTTCTGTCCATAGGAAATGGACAGCTTCATCATCATGGTCATAACAGCGGTTCCCACCTTCCAGGGACCTCCGCTTAACAACCGGATAGCTCCGACGCACATCCGGGTCTGCTCGATTAATTTCGAGCTAATACATAAACACGGGCCTGTCCAAATGGCCAGGCCACCCATATTGCTGTCCATAAGAAATGGACAGCTTCATCATCATGGTCATAACAGCGGTTCCCACCTTCCAGGGACCCCCGCTCAACACCCGGATAGCTCCGACGCACATCCGGGTCTGCTCCATTAATTTCGAGCTAATACATAAATACGGGCCTGTCCAAATGGCCAGGCCACCCATATTGCTGTCCATAGGAAATGGACAGCTTCATCATCATGGTCATAATAGCGGTTCCCACCTTCCAGGGACCCCCGCTCAACAACCGGATAGCTCCGACGCACATCCGGGTCTGCTCCATTAATTTCGAGCTAATACATAAACACGGGCCTGTCCAAATGGCCAGGCCACCCATATTACTGTCCGTAGGAACAGGACAGCTTCATCATCATGGTCTAAACCGCGGTTCCCACCTTCCAGGGACCCCCGCTCAACATCAACATCAATCAACTACTCTTAATCACAAGTATCATGTTCGTCATCTAATTTGCCACTAAATGATAATATAATAAAATCAGTCGCCCATCCAAGGATGGATAGATTGAAATGCTATCATTATTTCCATTTAAATGCCCAAGCCTAAATTTCGACAGCATCTCCCCCTATCTCTCCAGATATATTTATCTTACATTTAATTTCCACGTCAACTATCCACACATTGTGTGGATTAAATTGACAATGGAATTAAACATAAGAAACATATCCAGAGAGAATAGGAGAGTTACCCACTATGTGAAAAAGCGCTAAATTCGACGGTCCCTAACTTCGACGGTCCTGAACCGTCGAATATAACGAGCGAAACAACTCGACGGTCCAGACCCGTCGAATTAAGGGCCTGAAATTCGACTGTTACTGACAGTCGAATTAGTTCAGTCGAAATTAACGCTAGAAAAACATTCGACGGTTCAAAGACGTCGAATTTAGGACCTGAAATTCGACTGTTACTGACAGTCGAATTATCTCAGTCGAAATTAACATGCGAAAGAATTCGACGGTCCAAAGACGTCGAATTTGGGGCATTAAATTCGACGGTTAAGGAACGTCGAATTAGCACAGTCGAAAATTAGCGCGCGAAAATTTTCGTTTACGCGCGAAAAAAATCGACCGTCTACAGCCGTCGATTATAGCGCCTTTTAAAACTTCGACGGTCTAGAACCGTCGAATTCTTGAAAATCCAACATTAAAAAAATTATGATTTTGAAAAAAAAAATAGCTAACGTTAAAATAAAGAAAACTAGGATTTTGAAAAAAGAAAATGGGCGATATTTGAGAAAAATTGAGATTTAAAAAATCACTGGGGTTTTGACACAAAAATTAACATTTTGAATAAGAAAATTAAATATTTTAAAAAATTTTGATTTTGAGAAAAGAAAAAGTTTAGAAGTTTGGAAATTATTTGGCAATATTTGGAAAAAAATAGATTTTGAAAAAAAAACAATTGAAATTTAAAAAAAAAAACATTTTAAAAAATTACTTCTTGAAAAAATTGATATGTTTGAATAGAATTGATAAATTTGAAAAAAAATGTTTTATGATAAGTTTGAAAAAGTTCAAAAGTTTGGGAAAAAAAAAAATTTGGGATTTTAAAAAAGAATGAGATTTTGAAAAAAAAATGAGCTTTTTAACAAAATTGAAATGTTTGAAAAAAAATATTTAAAAATATTTTTTTGAGATTGAAAAAAATTAAGAAATTTGAAATGAGTGGACAAAATTTACTAGTGGACATTTATTGAATGGTTAAAAATAAAAAATTACAGTCATTGAGTTTATCATATTGGTTTATGCATACCCACAAGTTAATTCACTTGTACAAAAAATGAGGGCCTAAGTATAATGATGTGTAATTTACAAGAATAACTTATGATGATGAGATTGATTAAATTCTATAATCAGGTAATCGTAAAGTTGATCTGAACGGTCAAATATATTTGGAACGTGCTGAATAGGTTATAGAACAAAATTCAGCCCAATCTGACATGAAACGAATTAGATCCGTCCAAAACACTCTTTAAATGGGCACGATTAGTTTGTCTAGATCTAGACAGATTTTGGACAATCTGATCGGTCAAGATTGAATAGTAAATGACTTCAGACGTTTAGATTAAATTTTAGTCAAATTTAACTGTTGGATTGCAAGATATGACCCATCATATTGTTGATCAATTTTGTCTGCCTAATATCTTTCTCATTCGAAATCCGATCAAGGTGAGTAGTGACTAGTCAAATCGAAGATATTGATGAGTAGAATAATGTAATTACTGGATCAAAATTCTAAATTGATCCAAATGTTTTGTTCAAAATTGCATTGGGACTTGCCGACCTCATGAAAATCTAAGAAATGTGCAGTCATTGGACCCTAAACTCTAATTTAGCTGTTGAGATTTGGATTTTAAGTCTTGAGATTTGGTATGGCATCATAAAATGATATTTAAGAATAGATGAACGGGATATAATATACATAAAATATTTCAACTTGGTACTCACATGGTTAAAGAAGTGTGCATGGATTGGCTAGTAACCCTGACTAGCCACTAGTTAGTACTGATCGGTGCTTTATGGGCCCTACCATGATGTATGTGTTTTATCCACACCATCCATACATTTTTTAAAATTATTTTATGGTATGAGCCCAAAATTGAGATAGATCCAAATCTAAAGTGGACCACATCATAAGAAATAATGGTAATTTAGTGCCTCAGCATTAAAAATTCCAAGTTGCCTATCTCAAGTGTACCATTTCTATGGTTCCACTATAATGTATGTGTTTCATTCACGCCATCTATACATTTTCCCAGATCATTTTATGGTATGAGTCCAAATCTCAAGTAGATCTAAATCTCGATCAGATGGACCCAATCACAAGAAACAATGTTAATTAAATGTCCACCATTAAAAGCTTCTAATTTGGGGCCACGGAAGTTTTGGATGAAGCTGATATTATACCGACTTGAAGAGGAATGCAAGGAACGATACGTGATCCACTGGATGAGATCTAGACCACTCACTGGGTCATCCATACGGTAGAATATCCAAACCTCAAAATTCTCATAGATCAGACCGTCCAGCGTCTAAGAGCACAATTTAGGAATCCATACCTTGGAAGAGTATGATGGTTCATGCACATGCACCGGGAAATCGTACACGTGGCTTGCAAATGACTAATGGATGCCCCACCATAGATGGATCATAAAGCAAATTAGTTATCCGTTTGGTGGACAGTAATGGATGATACAATTAAAGAGTGATTTTGATAAGACCCTAGCCTCACCCAAGATGGTGCGGCCCTTACCGTGGAGTTACCATGGGGACCACCTTGATGTATGTATTATGCATCCACACCGTCCATCCGTTTTTCAATATAATTTAGGGCATTATCTAAAATTTGAAGAAGATCCAATTATCAAGTGGATCATACCATAAGAAACAGTGGTGATTGACCGTCTTACCATTAAAAACTTCCATATTGTTTATTTACCATCCAGGATGAAGGGAAAAAACAAATGTCAACTTGATCCAAAACTTTTGTGGCCCATTAATGGTCGATCAACAGTACTGTTTCCTATTGGTATGGTACACCTAATAATTGGACCTGTTTCATTTTTCGAATAATGTCATAAAATGATCCGTAAAAACGGATACATAATACATACAGCAAGATGGACAACGTGGATACATAATACATACATCAAGGTGCGCCCCACTTTAAGGGCCACACCCTGAGGCCGTGGTCTGCTCTCCTGAAATAGGCCCTTGGATATTTTTTTCAATTTTAACTGTCCAATAAATGCCCACCAATCGATATTTAGATAATCAATTTAGCATAATTTTTTGCTTGCATCTAAACAATAGGCATAAATTGGAGAGTTTAAATTGAATTACTCCAATGCCACGAATCCGGTTTCCAAGTAATTTCATCCACATGAGATCAACGGTCTAGATGAGTCGGGCCCATGGGTAACTAATTCAGACTGTTCATCTCATGTGGAGCCCATTGTTTGCCAATCTAGACCATTGAACCGGTGGGTCCACCTTGGATGGAGAATGCACCAAGGTCTTCCGGATCAGACGACCCTATTTCATTGGATGCTTCAAATTTTTGAATATGGGAGGTTTTTGTTATCTCCTCCATCCAAAACGTAGTGCTAGTTGTGCATCAAGGCGACATCTCATATCCTTTACAGATGCTAAACACGTGACATCAGGAATCCATCAATCCATGACATCACATTCATCAAGGCGGCCATAGTTTCATGAGCACCAGATCAATGTCCCTGATCATCTAGCACTGTAGACCATGCCATCTTCAACGACCATCATCCATCTCAACCATCCAGCTGTGGACCCTACTGCTTTAATCCCAGCATCTAAGATGAAGCACAACAACATCAGCTGATGGAGATTTCAACTCCACCATCTGCACCATCAGTCACACGTGTGCAAAACAGTCCAGTAGCCCTTACCCGTCCACACAGATGCATCATCAGCCGTCCATCCAGCCAACATTGATCTCATCTCTCATCTACATGTCCATCTTCCAGAAGATCAACTTCATCCAAAGTGGACACCACATCCAACATGTAGCCATGACCAACGCTCCACCGTCCAAGCCACCCCTGGTGAAGTTCATATCCACCGTTGAGCAACTTCAGTCCCAACTCTCCATCACTCATTACAACAGCTGGACAGTCCAATATTCAGCTAGGCTCACTGTCCAACTGTCCCTTCAATCAGTGGACCCCACCTGTTGCACGTGCAGCTCATCATACCCCACCAGTGTCCTTCAACGTCCAGTAGTGGACGTCCGTCCAGCTGATCTCCAAGCTCAGCCGTCCATTCCAAGCAGCAGTCCAGGCTACTCCAGCTCCGACGTCTAGATAGACCCCAAGGCTCATCTCCACAGTCCATGCAGCTCTGGCCCAGATCATCTCCAGTCGTCCATTCAATCCAGCAAGCACCAGCTCAGCCCGGACCATCTAGCAATCCCACACGTGCAACACGTTCAACTCCTCAGCAATCCCATACTGATGGTGACTCATCCACCTCACACGTGGCATGGTTATCTGGAAACAGTCCATTTCCCTGGCTCGATTTTAGATGGATCAGAACCCAAGATCTACATTGACCGTGTGATATTAACGGTCTGATTTGACATCCGACCTCTTGATATAGGTTTTTAATGGTGGGCATTCAATCACTACCGTTTACTGTGTTGTGGTCCACCTGAGATTTAGATCTGGATAGTTTTTGGGATCAAGCCCTGAAATGATCTTAAAAAATGGATGGACAGTAGGGATGAAAAACATACTTAATGGTGGAGCCCACAGAGCACTGACCACTACCCACTTGGCTAGAGCCCACAGAGCACTGACCTCTCTTCCAGAAAAGGGAAACCCAAATCCTCTTTCATTCTCCCGCCCCCCTCTCGTCCAGAAGAGGGAAACCCAAATCGCTCAATCTCCATCCCTCTCTTTCATTCTGTTCTGATCCCTCTCTTTCATTCTCTCGTCCTCCCTCGCCCCAGCTCTCACAGTCTTATCTCTTTCTCTCCTCTCCTCCTCGTCGGTTCTCTCCCAAGGTATTTTATTTCTCTTCATCTCTTTTCTTTTATTTATTTTTTTCTATGAAATCTTGAGCAAGATCTGTGGAAGATTAGGGTTTGAAATGACATTTTGTGAAGATCTTTGTTGTTAGGGTTGTCAATGGGGTTTATATTGGAATTGATTTGGGGGTTTGATATGGGAATTATTTTGGGGTTTATATTGGAATTGATTTGGCTGGTTTTGATATGGGCATTATTTTGGAATTCTGTGTTGTTGTACATGTGGTTATGGTGGTTTGTTTTTGCTGGTAGTTGACGGTGGTGGTGATAATGTGGCTGCCTGTTGGTGTTGTCGTGACATTGGCATTTCATCTTCTTCCTCCTTTTTTTTTCCTTTTCTATTTTTGCACTTCTTTGCTGATGATGGCGCTGCGTGTGGCACATTGTAACTATTGTGTTCTTTCATGTCTGTGAATTGTTACAAGACTCCAGCCATGTATATACAATACATTATGGATACATTATACATCCCCAAGAATTGTTACAAGACTTTAGCCTTTGGATGGAGAGAATATGCTATCAAACACTCATTAGTTAAGACCTTAGTAGTTGGGCCCTTCATCTGATCTGGTCCAATAAGATCCAGTTTGTTCATTGAATGGGCCTCATTTGTAGAAGCAGCCTAAAATCCCATCAATTGGACAACTATATCCATGTGATCAATAGCCATGAATGTGGGCAATTTCTCATTCATTTTCAAGAGACCATTTGCATATGCACACTGATTTTGGCCATCGGCTCATGCTATGGCCTGCCTGATGAGTAGATCAGCCTGATTTTCACCCCAGCTGATCTTCATGGTCTGACCCACCTTTTGCATGGGACAGATGTTCAGCACAAATGACATTTTGGAAGGAAAGATGGGTGAAAGTTCACAAACAACACTTCTACTTGCTCATCATCTGTCCATGCCATAGTAGTTGAGTCCTATCGAAAAGGCCTATTGCATCTATCTTTGCATCTTTTGATCACGTGTGCATTATTTTAACCTAGTTTTCGAACAATTTTTTTCACTGCATGGATTTTTTGTTTTTTGAACATATAGATACAAGTCGTTTGAGGAATGAACCAATACACCTCACTGAGTCATGTACTATGCTTGTGGCACACATGTATGGTTATTGTCATCTTCCAACTCATTGGCTTGACTTGTCTCTATACAAAATTTCCAAGGTTGGAAGATCCTAACCGTCTATTCAATTATCTTTTGCCCATTGCATGTGCATGTGCATGTGCATTCAGGAAAGCAATGATTGAATGGATGGATTTTGATCTTTTTTTCTGCAGAGAGATATCGCATGGCCACAACTTCTTTTGTGGAAGTAAAAGGAGATTTAAAGGAAAAGAAAGATGAAAACAATGCAAGACAACAGCTAGGCTGAGATAGTGACTTTTAAATTATTGTCCCTGTATTGTTTCCCCTAGCATGAAGGATATATTGTTAATTGCACTCGTCAGATTGTGAAACATGTTGGTTTTCCATATTCTTCCATTGAAATGAAAATATATTAATTTTCTTTTATTGTCTATTGATTTGGTTATGCCAATTGTTATCATAGCTTTTAAGCAAACTCAGGAATCAGCAACAGGTTTGCCTTTTTACATTTAAGATAGAATAGATGACTTTTATCTTATACAGGAACCCATGTTTGACATGGAAAGCTCTGGTCATTCCTTCGATTTACTGTCAAAGGGCATAGATACAGACACATTAGTTTTTTTAGGTAATCTTAAGATTGTGTTTCACTGCTTTGGTACTAATCTTTGTGTGCCTTCATTGATGCTAAATGACAATCCATTTTTGTGCAGGTTTTGCTTCATGAACCTGAGCACAAGAAATTGCAGTATTGGATAGTGATTCTCTGATTCAATTTTGGGTAAATCTTTGTAGATATAGCTGATGCTATTCAGTATCTTGTTTTGAAGTAGTCTAGTACTTAGCCACATATAGACGTGCATCATGTGTGTGGGCTCATGGAAATCTCTGGTAAAAGAAGCTACTAAGTTGTCTATAAACATGTTAATGAAGACCAACTAATACACAATGATGGTTTTCAGATCGAACTTGGGCCTCACCATAATGTCTGTGTGATTATAAGAGGGGTTGGTGGTGGATTTGGTGGTAAAGGGCAAAGATTATTTTCAGTGAGTATCAATTTTGTATCATTTTCAATAGGCATGAATTTTCTAGAATTAGATTTTACAAATATTTCATTTTTTCCTCAAATGTCGGGAGATCCAAATCCACAAATTTTCAGAGCTAAACTAAAAAAATTGGTCAACGCATAGGTCCTTGTGCAGAATTTAGGTCTGTCCACTCATTAGATGGCCACACATTTACATTAATTGTTGATTGTCCATTTCTTTTGCATATTTTTGGCTCGCCAAATCTTTGACTGACCTGATTCTTAGACCCAGAGCATAAGTTTTGGGTGAGGCTAGTTAACTTTCAAAAAAAAAAAAAAAAGGTTTTGGGTGAGGTTAGCAAAACCACTTGCGTGGTGCCTTGCCAACCACATGCGCCAAAATAGCACAAGGGTGTGAGGTAAGAGCTTTTCATCAGATGGGACCTGTGTATAAAACAAATGGATGCCTAGAAGAAAACTACATCAACCATCCATTTCTTTTGTATATCATCTCTGACCTGAGAAGCAAAACTGCTTGATTTTTGCACAAGAACATCCAATCAATCTGGTTCATTTAATGGAATTATGGAAAGCTGGGATCTCATACACATCTTCCATATTGGCATGTGTGGCTACATGTGGCTACATGTGGATGGGCATGGCTCCACACGTGTGGGCTTAGCAAACAACTGTTTCAGGTTTACTTAATTTGGTATTGATTTGTTTGGTCCTTGCATATGATATTTGCCTTTACAACACATGTAGCTCTTAATTGCTCTATAGTAGTGTAATTTATTAGTAGAGATGTGACAGTTTATGAACATTGATCTATAATGATGAGTTGTGCAGTAGTTCTGTCTACTTCTGTTGTAGTGATCTTTATTTAGAACTTCCAACATTGGCATCAGCACAAATTCTCACGCTCTGGCTGTTTATTTTGCAGTTTGCAGCAAAAATGTCTTCTATCCTCATTTAGAGACACCTGTTTTATTGAAACTGTTCCGCAACACCATTTTAGGACTTTGTGTACAAATCTTTTGGTGGGCTTAAGTTCTTTACAAATTTTCTTTGGTTACTTGTTTTAAGGACTGATATTGACTATCCAAACAAAAAAATGGTATTGAATTTCAGGGTAATTTGGTTGCTAGAAAGTCGACGTTTCCCTCGGAGATTTAAGGCTCTTGTTTCTCACGGTATCTTTGACATACCCCTAGAGTATGAATACTAGCTTATTTTCTTTCTTTAACATTACTTCCATCTGTTGCTTTTGTCCTTTATGCAAGACTTTGCTGATAGTCTTTTAGTGGAAGATGCATCTCAACATTTTCTTTTAGTTTCCTATTTTTTGTTGCCAATGAACTCTTGAATTTATATTATTGTATAGATCACTTTTTTTTTTTTTAACTTGTTCATTTTTTTATTTAGAAAGTTTCCTAAATTGAGGTCCAATTAAGTTTTGAGGCAGAAGATCACTATTTAGAAAGGTTGGGATCTTCAACTAGTGTCCCACATTAACACTCGACATTGTGGTGGTATGTTAAGAAGTTGGGATCAATATGTGTTGGAATTAACAAACTAATAGAGATTTTTTTTTTCCATCTTTCTAATGAGATGTCTGCTGGTTTATATAGGAGTATGGGATCAAAGGATTTACAACTATAAAGGTATTTTCCCCTGGTAAGCCTCCTGTAGACTATCAAGCTATTTTTATTTTCTGCAGCCAAAATGGATCAGGTTAGGGTCCACCCAAGGCTTCGACATTCAAATGCAACCAGCCACAAGTGGGCTCTTGGAGGTAAATTTACCTCTTACAATCATCATAAATCGTATTTATTTTCTCTTTTTTCTACAAATCATTTTTTTCTTGAAGAATTACATTGAACTTTAGATTCGGTCAAAGGAATAGCCATTTTGGGTAAACTTTATTTCCTGGCATTCTGCTTTGGCAGCTTTTGCTGAGCTTTTGGATAACTCTTTGGATGAGGTATTTGCAACTATGATGTTATTAGTTGTGGGACCCTTAACCCATTATCTCATCTAGTTGGCACAATGTAATTACACACTTAATTTTAAGTGGTGATTAAATAATCTTAATTTTACTTGGTGGTGATACATCTAGACTTGGACCCGTGATTTGGATAGTTTAATTTGAATTAATTGTATGCTACATATGAATTTTTTAAGGAATTTCCTTAATGTTTTGCTTCTCTTTGGTGATATTGGTGATAAAGTGCATTGCAACATTGAAATCTTGGGTTTGAGCCCATGCATACCTATTAAACTCCACATGTTCACATTCTTCTTGGTTTGCCATGCTAGTTAATTCAGTTAGAAATTCACAAGGGGTATACTAGTTTAAGGTGGTCTTTGTGGGTTTGCTTGCTCTGGTTGCACGTTCTATTAGACTTGTTCCGATCCCGAAGCTAGCATAGTATGATCTTTTTTCCTCTCTTAGCTAATATTAATGCTGTTTTACATTTTAATGCTTAATATTTAATGCTATCTCATAATTCTCATGTTTAGTTGTGAATTATGATGTGACTAAAATTATGGCCATGTAAAATTATGCTTTTGTACCTTTGTTTGGAAAAAGGCTCTTACATGTCTCTATTTTGAAGTTGCACTCCTATGCAAGATGTTAAACATCATGTGCTAAGATACTTTTGTATTTTTTTGTCTACCCTTTTAAATTATTTCCTATTTAAACAAACAAACAAAAAATCTTTGATCTGTAAGGAAACGGGCGAACGAGGGAACTCTTGGGTACTTGCGAAGAATGTGGTTGCGGATTGTTAGTACTTGTGGAGGATTGTGGGTGTGGAGGATTGTGTTGGTTATGTAATGTGATTGTGGGAGGATTGTGTTGGTTATGTAATGTGATTGTGGAGGATTGTGTTGGTTATGTAATGTGATTGTGGAGGATTGTGTTGGTTATGTAATGTGATTGTGGTTGTATTGTGTTGGTTATGTAATGTGATTGTGGAGGATTGTGGTTGTATTGTGTTGGTTATGTAATGTGATTGTGGAGGATTGTGGTTGTATTGTGTTGGTCATGTAATGTGATTGTGGAGGATTGTGGTTGTATTGTGTTGGTCATGTAATGTGATTGTGGAGGATTGTGGTTGTACATTGTATTAGCAAATGTTCTAGTTTTCTAAATTATTTACGAATTACAGGGTTTACAGGATGTATTGGGCACAACCCCTACCAAAATACAGGTTATTTTTTTCCGTGCAGAAAAACTTCGACGGTCTAGGACCGTCGAAATTTCCTATAAATTTACCCAGAAACGGCGGTTCAGACCGTCGAATTTTTTCCGACGGCTAGTGGCCGTTGAAATATCCTATGATATTCGAACCAAAAGACGACGGTTATAGACCGTCAAATTTTTTTCGACGGTTTGCAACCGCCGTTTATGCAAATACGAGTTCGACTGGTGTTGACCGTCGAAAGTTTCGAGCGTTACGGACAGTCGAAATATTTCGACTGTCATGGACCGTCGAATATTAACCGACGGGTTGGAACCGTCGAATTTTAACCGACGGACCGTCGAATTTTAACTGACGGTTAAGGACCGTCGAATATTAACCGACGGTTATGGACCGTCGAATTGTTTTCTATACTAGCTGATCTACGACGGTTTGTTTCGACGGCGCGGACCGTCGAATTTTCGGAAATTCGACGGTTTTGGACCGTCGAATTTAGCGCTTTTTCACGTAGTGACCGCACGAAACTAATGACAGAGCATGTAAATGACGAACAACGATAACATTCCAATCTATCCAACCTTGGACTGTCCAACAGGACAATTTGGCAAATTTCTATACCTCCAAAACACACTTTATCTATGCTCAGCAATATAGAAATCTCCAAATGGGCTAACTGATTCTATTATACTACCATTTGTGGACAAAAAATAACTATTAATAATAAGCCAAATACATCCACAACATACATCCACATAAATCAACCACGGGTAGCTCCGACGCACATCCCGGGTTTGCTCCATCAATTCCAGATACACAAGCACATGAAAATGACAGAATCATCAACACCATGAATCAAGTCTAATCAAATACCTAATGACTGCTACTTTCTCAACAAATAAGTATGTATGGGGCCCACAATGGGAATCGGATTGCGTGCAGAGTAACTCTGCACGCTCTTATCATGTAAAGTAAATTCAGTTGGGCCCACCTAGAATGTATGTGATTTATCTATTCCGTCCTTATGTTTTTTTAGCTCATTTTAGTGGTTGAGCCCAAAATTTAAGCATATCCAAATCTCAAGTGGACCATGCCATGGGAAACCGTGGGAATAATGATTTCCACCATTCCCAGGACCTACAGTGATCATTATTTGTCATCCAACCTGTTCATAAGATCACATGGATATGGATGAAGGGAAAACACAAATATCAGCTTGATCCAAAACTTCTGTGTCCTCTAAGAATTTTTCAATGATAGACATTCAGTTCACACTTGTGCTGTGGTCCACTTTAGATTTTGATATGCTTCATTTTTGGGCACCAGCGGTTCCCATCTTCGGGGGCCCCACAGCCAGTGGACAGCGACGGTGGGCCCCACAGGCAGTGGACAGCGACGTGGGCCCCACAGCTAGTGGGCAGCAACGGTGGGCCCCACAGGCAGTGGACAGCGACGTGGGCCCCACAGCCAGTGGACAGCGACATGGGCCCCACAGCCAATTGACAGCAACGGTGGGCCCCACAATTACTTATTTCATTTTTTTTTAATTTGTAAAACAAAATTTTGGATTTTAAATTTTTAAATCCCTAATTAGGGATTTTAATATTGAAATCCCTAATTAGGGGATTTTAATTTCGAAATCCCTAATTAGGGATTTAATAAATCAGTGGGCCCCACCAAATTGTAAACAGCTAAGGTGGACCCCACATGCAATGGACGATGGAAACCAACGGTGGGACCCACATGCAATGGACGATAGAAAGCGACGGTGAGACCCACCAACATGCATTGTACAGCGATGGTGGGACCCACATGCATTGGATTTTGGGAGTGGGCCCCACAATCAACAACGAGGAGAGAGGGAGAGAGGGGAAATGGAGCAAGAAGGAAGGGGGAGAGGGTTACCGGAGGAGGCGGCGATAGTGGTCGGATGGGGGGGGTGGTCGGCTGAGGCGGTGGGCCGCCGGTGACGTTGACGGCCGGCGGTCGGAGCTGAGGGAGAGCCGAGATGGGTGGGCCGGCAGCGCACGCGCGCGCGAGAGAGAGAGAGAGAGAGAGAGAGAGAGAGATAGAGCGAGAGTGAGAGAGATGGAGAGAAATGAGGGAGGCCCGATCGGGTAAGTGAAATAAAAGACTTTTACCGACGAAAATTTTCGTCGGTAAAAGCAACTTTTTTCGTCGGTAAAAGTCCTCTTTTTCACTTGGGCGGGAATCAAATATTATTACCGACAGGCAATAATCGTCGGGGAAAATGACTTTTGCCGATGAAAGTTTTCGTCGGTAAAAGTCCTCTTCCTTAACTTACGCATATCCCACACATTATTACCGACAGACAATAATCGTCGCCAAAAAAGACTTTTACCGACGAAAATATTCGTCGGTAAAAGCCAAATTTCTTACTTTATTTTTTAGCGACGGGTAGTTTCGTCGGTAATAAACTTTTTGATTTCGTCGGTAAAAGTGTGTACTGGAATGTATTTTACCGACGATTACTTTATTTCGTCGGGGAAATGGCTTTTTAGCGACGAAAATAATTTCGTCGGTAATACTTTCGTCGGTAAAACACCGTTTTCTTGTAGTGTACGTGGAAGTATTGTTCAAAGATGGATGAGATTTTTGGCCGATATAGATTTTTGGCAAAGGATAAGCATGTTCAAGACATAGTTTTGGCCGATATAGATTTTTGGCCATCTATCAAGTTTTGCTTGAAGACCACTCTTCCATTGGTCAAGGTGCTACGGCTAGTTGATTGAGAAGTCATCCATTCGATATATTTATTAAGCGATAGATCAGGCGAAAGAGGCTACACGAAAAACCTTGGAGATGTGAAGAAGCGATATTCGGCTATATGGGAAATCATAGACCAACGGTGGAATTGTCAGTTGCATAGGCCCTTACATGCGATAGCTTATTTCTTAAATCCGAGATTTCAACATGATGATAATTTTCATTTGGATTTAGAGATTAAAACTAACCTATATGACTATATTGAAAGAATAGTCCCTAATTCAAGGCAAAGGGTCATCATTGATGAGCAGATGGATAAGTTCAAAAAGGCATATGGTTTATTTGGAAGAGAGTTCGCAAAGTTAACTAAAACAACAAAGCAACCAGGTAATTTTACTTACAATTATTTTGCTTCTCTAAGTTTAATTGTGTGCCTATTGTTTATATAAATTATATATGATTGTGTTTTAGGTCTATGATGGGGGGGTTATAGAGACGAGTATCCAGAATCGCAAAAGTTGGTTACTCGTATTTTAAGTTTGACATGCAGTGCTACTAGTTGTAAACGCAACTGGAGCACTTTTGAGCAGGTGAGAGTGAGACGTTATTGAATCATTAATCAACTTATGAATTTACAATGTAAACTATAGTAACCAATAGCCTTATATTATTACGTTCTTGGGCTTGCAGATACATTCAAAGAAGAGCAATAGAGTTGAGCAACAGAGATTGAATGCGCCCATCTTCGTGAAATATAATCTCAAGCTCGAAGTCTGTCATGCAAAAAGAGAAGACCCAAGGGCTTGATCCTATATGCTTATCAGATATGGAATCTGATGATGAATAGATCACGGAAAAAGAATCCTACACTTCCTACAGATAACACCCGAATGGACATAGGTGAATGCTTTGCTGAAGGCTTGGAGGATGTGCAAGGTGTAGGCGGATCCACATCAAGACCAGATGGGCGACATGGTATAACTCATATTCTTATTGTTTAGTCTTGTAATCTTATAATTATTAATCAATAATCTTACTCTTATATTATAATGAATTTTGCAACAACTATTTTATAGGTCCTAGAAAACTTGCTATTTGAAGCAAGGCAAAGGAAAAAAGCGAAAGTGGTAAAAGTACAGGAGGAAGATGAGTTTATTTCGACATCAAATTCTGAAGAATATGATGATATTGATAATGTCATTGGTGATGAGGAGGAGAATGATGGCGCAACCGATGAAGAATAGATTTGTTTGGACATTTTATTTCCTTTTTTAATTATAGAAACAAGTGAATAGAGATTATACAAGTAAATGGGAATGGGGAAAATGTTATTTTTTGAATCGTATAAAAAACTTACATGTACATGGATGGAAAAAAGGATTATTGTTTGAACTTGATTATGACATGATGATATATACATAATACATCTTTTTGTTGTTTGCATATTGATGACAAAATGGATGATTGATGTGTTTTTTTTTTTATATATATACAATTTTTTTATTTTTTTATGACACGTTTTATGAAAATCTAAAAAAAAAAAATCTTATGATTTACGATATGATACGATTCAGACCCCTTGACGATTTACAATAGGATAACGATTATGACAGCATTGGTCATACGTGTGATCAGATGGCACCCAATTTTGGTCCTGTCTTGTACACACATGTGGCTTGGAATGTGATTGCATCACTTAAGAGCTAACCAGTTGGTATGAGGCTCCACATGTAATGAAGAAACTAATTTCCAAATAAAGTTTTGCTTTCTAGAGCATTCTCACTATAAGATGGTTTATGATAATTTTTTCAACATGCCGACACAAAGCCATGAAGATATTGCAGTTTGCAGTTTGAGGCAATACCTCGAAATTGTCAGATCATGGAGTTAACCTTGAAGGTGAGGTTATGGTTATGCCATTGCTCAATCACACATGGGTACATTTTCTAAGCATTATATATATATATATATATATATATATATATATAGATATATATATATATATATATATATATATATGTGTATATATATATATATATATATATATGTATATATATATATATATATATATATATATATATATATATATATATATATATATATATATATATATAATGAACCTCAACAGCAACTAATTTTCAATCATGTTACTACTACTAGAAAGAGCATAACACATACGTTCCAATTCATACGCATGAGATTGTGTACCAATATCTTCCACTGTCAACTGGCTGTGAACAGGAAGCCTACACACATCCAAATTTCAAATTCCGTCAACTTTTCAAAAATAAGGTGAAATTTGCATGACTTCTCATCCACAATCAACATGCGGTGGGAAGATGTATACCAAAAAATCATGTTTAGCAATGGAAACATGCAATCTTTTCTCTATGTAAAATGATGGTTGAAATTTTGAAATGCAAAGGACTGCCGTAAAATGAAATGATCAATTGTGAGCCTGGTATGTAGGCAAGATGGACACAAAAGAGGTTTAACACCAACGTGGATCCCAGCAAGTCCATTGTTTCAGAAATAAGAGAGAAAAACATTTGTTCTCAGGCAGATTCTGACCACCGATAGGCATGCAGACAACCATTCTACACACAGCATATATTTCTTTGAACCATCAAATTTGTGGGGCCTATTGCATATCGTAGATGGGATTCAGCCATAGAATCAGATTGGCCGGACACAGTAACTCTGATCAAGGGACAATGGGACATTTTTCTGTAGAATTTTGCCTGTTGTCTTCTCTCTACAGTTCCCCTCCCATTCGATGGATACTGACTGACCCGTCAGTGCAACTTTTGCATTGATAAACCACATGATTTTGGATGGTTTTGGATTGAAGTGCATGCCATGTTCACAGCAGATATATGTATGTTCATGGATCGGCATACTCTGCAAGCATATAAAATAACTCGTTGAAAACAAAAATAAAACCATATGATTTTGGATGGTTTTGGAGTGAAGTGCATGCCATGTTTACAGCAGATACATGTATGTGCATGGATCGGCATACTCTGCAAGCATATAAAATAACTCCTTGAAAACAAAAATAAAACCATACCGCATAGTAAGCTTTCTTGATTTCTGATGGGTTCGCATTCTTGCTTACTCCGAGCACATCATAATAATCTCCAGCAGCCATTGACCATGATCCTCACCAATCAAAACCATCATAAAAAAGAATAAAAAGAAGAAGAAGAAAATGCTTTTACCAACAAAAAAAAAAAAAAGAGCACATCTTCATTGCACCCAATAAGCACCGAGATTCACCATGCACATTATCTCCAACCATTTAAAGACGGAATGAATCTTTAACCATTTCAAAATGGTAGTTTCAAAATCCCTTTTTTGAAATGCGTTGAAATGCGTGTTAAGATTTCTGCCCACCATTATTGGACGGCGGGAGACATATGCCCCGCCCAAATCGGGCCACACCATCAGGAAATGAGCTTTTCCCAAAATGAGAAAAAGGAATTCAAATACCGGTGGCATGAATCGACCTTGCCGCACACCACCAACGTGAAACACTGTTCTGTGTTCCATTCCTCTGTTTTACTACAATACAAACAAATGATTTTACGACAACAATCAAATTGAAATTTTGAAGGAAAATATAATGACAAAAACGAGGAAAGAAAAAGGGTTTCATACGAACGAAAGAACGCACACCTATTTCGGAAACCTCATGACGATTGAAGATTCCGGAAACGAATCCACGGCATCCTCTTCGGCATGAAGAATCCTCCAGCTTGAGGTTTAAACAAAATTCCATAGAATTAACGAAGAATCGAGAGAGAGAGAGAGAGAGAGAGAGAGAGAGAGAGAGAGAGAGAGAGAGAGAGAGAGAGAGAGAGAGAGAGAGAGAGAGAGTTACGATTGTTGAGCAATGTTGGAGAAGGTCGGAAGCGAGAGATTTTCGAGCGAAGGAGAAAGCGGGCCTGGCGCCATTGCAGTTTGCCATTGGAGCTCTTCGAATTTGAAGAAGTTGCAGAATGGTTTTCTTTGTTGGAGAGAGAGAGAGAGAATTTACTTTCGCACGGAGGAGAGGAGGAAAAAGGAGGGAAATGCGTCCATCGTGGAAGAGGTTTTGAGAGAGGTGAGTTGATACTCTGGCAGAATATGACACTTGATACGCGGGCACGCGGAACTTGTACATTTAGCTAAAATTTTGTAAAATACTGTCTATAAGTTAAATACCAAAAATTATATTTCTTAAAAATCCTAAATTTGGGGACATTTTTTTATTGAAATAGGACCGTTGAAACTAACATTCTTAACCATCTAACAAATGTCCGCCAATCCGATAATGAGTTAAAGAAATAAGCTTAATTCATCGTTACTAAGAAGCATATTTTGGACGGTTTGATTTGAATTTGACGCATGCTACTCACCAAATTTCTAATAATGTCCAAGTGTCTGGGTATCTTCCATGACAGTCTGCCAGAGTATGAAAGTTTGTCTTTGGCATCGGGACGTTGATACTGCTGTGATGCTTCTATTTTGGACACGTGGGATCCATGGGTCCCTATATGGTATATGGTAGTGATCGAAGCCGTTGATACGAGACTGCTATGTTGGACCGTTGCTGTATTGGTTGTTTATCCCTGGGTCCCTTATATGGTAGATGGTAGATAATCATGAGAATTACCGTTACATTGTGTATCCCTTCTTATAGACGGTTGGGATATAAGAAAAATATACCGTGAATGTACGGAGATGACACGGTAGAGCAGAAAGCGGATCGCCTCTGGCACGATGTGACCCAAGCTTTGTGGAGCCCACCATAATGTATGTGTATTATCCATGCCATCCATCAGTTTTGTCAATTCATTTTAGGGCATTAGCCCAAAATTGATGCAGATAAAAATCACAAGTGGATCACACCACAGGAAACAGTAGGGATTGAATGCCTAATGTTGAAAATATCATAGGCCCACCGAGATGTTTTATTTTCCATCCAACCTGTCGATAAGGTCACACAGATGCGGATGAAGGGAAAACACGAAGCTTGATCCAAAACTTCTTGGACCCCAATAAGTTTTCACTGGTAGGCTTCCAATCCCCTGTGGCGTGGTCGATCTCAGCTTTGGATCTGCATTGCTTTTTTAATAAACACCCTGAAATGATCTAGAAAAACGGATGGATCGCATAGATAAAACACATACATGACGGTGGGCCCCACAGAGCTTGGGCCACTTCCTGCCATAGGATATCCCGGTGCCCGGTGCCACACGCAATCCGCACCTCCAGAGCAGAGAGAGCCGGAATATGGTAATGCCATCTCTTCGTAGTAAACGTGGCAGGGAGATGTATCCATCGGGGCCATCCATCCGAGTGGGATGTATCATGGATAGATCACGTTTCAGAAATAACATTGAGTGGACATTCCTTTCACATTTCCCTTGATGATCGTTGATGAGTGTTTGGCTAATTACTATTTTCATCTGATACCGTTTCTTTGAAATCCACCTTTCAGACAGGATAATCGGATATTTTTTATACTTTGAAAAAAAAAAAAAAAAACCCATACATCCAAAAGAGTGGAAACTAGATGGACGGAACCGATTGATTAATTACTATACCACTTGTACTGCGAAGAGTCTACCATTCCGGTGCTACCGGTTCCACTATATCATCTCCTGGAGCGAGTGCGGACTGCCGGTGCGATGACATAGCCCAAGCTCTATGGGACCCACCGTGATGTATGTATTTTATCCACGCCGTTCATCCGTTTTTAAAGATAATTTTTAGGTAAGATCCCAAAAATAATGTAGATCCGAAGCTCAAGTTAACCACACCACAGAAAACAGTCTCATGACCTAATACTAGCTGAAAAACATATTGACAGCGTGGATAAAACATATATATCACAGTGGGCCCACAGAGCTTGGGCGAAGACGTGCCACGGGGAGTGAATTAACTGTTACCCTGGTAACACCTTAGTGGGTATTACCCCTACCGTGTGGCGCCTACCTTGATATATTTTTTGTATACCTATGTCTTCCAGCTGTTGTTACACCTAATTTTAGGACGTGGTCCAAAATTATAAGAAGATCCAAACCTCGTGTGGACCATACCAATAGAGTGATAAATAATTATTAAAAGCATTTTTAGGGCCACAAAAGTTTTAGATCAAGCTGATCTTTATATTTTCCCTTCATCATCACATCTTCTTCACATTATGAAGAGCTTCGATTGCAAATAAACATTACAAAAACCTTACGATAGGCTCTTTGGAATTTTTAATGGTGGGCACTCAATCAGCACTGTTTCCAGTGGTATGGTCCACTTGAGATTTGGAGTTGCATAATTTTTGGAAGACCGTCCTAAAATGAGATGGAAAAACGGATGGACGGCGTGGATATACAAAATACTATCCATGTGGGCCACACGGTAGGGGTAACACCCACTAAGCTGTTCCCGGGATAACACCTAATTCGCGCCCTAGCTACTGGGATATCCCTGTGGCGGTGCCAGAGGCAATCCGCTTCCTATTCCTGTATCAGGAAACTATTGCGCTTCTGTGCATCAGCGCCTAAAAATGCAAGTGTGTGGCTAGCCCAGCCATACATGCAATGATCCGGACCGTTAATCTATCTAATCCCTCCTTAGATTGATTAATAGGGAAAATATCATTCTGAGAAGATCTATCCATTCATAGAAAGTGGCTTAGAAAAAAACGGTACTGAAAAGAATTTTCTAGCCAACCGTCGATCGTACGGTGATAGGTCTTAGGTTGATGATTCTTTCCATGATCACCATATGGTACGAGCGATTTAAGATCAACAGTCTGGATCTTCTCGTGGTGGGACAGAAGGGGCGAGCCTAGGGGGGATAGCCCAGATGGTAAACTTCCCTGAGGAAAACATGGTCTTCTTTCGGGATCCCTGTCCGTTGATGCGGAGAAACTGACAACGGATGGCTGATATCGAAAGGCCAGAGATTAGACGATTAATTTCTGTTGAATCAATGGTCTTACAATAAACGGTTGGGTAAAAACACAGTAGCATCTATAGATCGTACGTGTTCAGCCATCGAATCTGGAAACTTTCACACTATATCCACTACGTCCAATCGCAGGAACGGTCAGAATACACAAAACAAAAGGACGCGGATTGGCAATCCGGGTGAGAAACCCTACGCCGTCCAACCGTTTTGTGAGATCATTTTAGGCGTTGCGACCAAAAATGAACAGGATCCAAGATTCAAGTGGGCCGAAAACGTGATGATTGAACTTCCACAGTCGAAATATTCGTGAGGCCACAGAAGATTCGAATCAGGATAGTTTTTTTTGTTTTCAGTTCATCTCAGTAGGAATGACATTATGAACGGTATGGATGGCATATAAACATCACTGTCGACGCTATAGAATTTTCAACGGTAGGAATTTCCCTACCCACCTTTTACTTTAGTGCGGCCCACTTGAGTCTTGGATCCCGTTCATTTTTTTGTCACAACGCCTAGATCTCACAAAATGATTTGACGGTGTAGATTTCTCACAAACATCACGGTGGGCCCACCTAGATTCTGAGTGCAGGCATGCCTGCGAGAGGCTTTGGCAGGCAATCCGCGTCCAAAAAAGCGTCAATTTTCCTGCGAAAGCCTTGCGCAGGTTCCTGCACTTGGAACCAAGGTGGGCCCAAAGTGATTGTTTTAATGAATCCACACCGTTCATCCGTTTTGGGAGATCATTTTAGGAGGTGAGAACAAAAATGAACCGGATCCAAGACTCAAGTGGGCCTCACTAAAAGAAAAGGTAGGTAGGTAAATTACTACCGTTGAAACCTCCCTGGGTCCATAGTGATGTTTATATGACATCCATGCCATTCATAACGTCACTACTACTGGGATGAACTGGAAACACAAATATTATCCTGATTCGAAACTCCTGTGGCTCCACAAATATTTCAACTGTGGACGTTTAATCCTCACGTTTTCAGCCCACGGGGTGGATTCATAAAAAAAATCACTGTGGCCCCACCATGGTTTCCAGCGCAGGAACTGACTGGGCAAGGCTTTCGCAGGAAATTCGCGCCCATCTCACTTGTGGCAAATGGATGGATGCATCAGGGGACCTCACAATTTCTGCTCGTGCGATGGAGACATGCAAGATGCACTACAGCGAGGACAATTCGTGATACTCGCTTCTCACACGTGCCAATTTCAGACACGAATACGACATCTAAGACACTCATCATGTGGGCCTGAGCCACTTAGGTGTCTTGGATAGAAAATCGCACCTGTCTGGCTATGGATGTCCATTGAATATGGACGGTTCAAAATTTTCTTATGGCCATCCACTCCTTTTGTATCCGTGTGCCTCGTCTGGTTACCTTACGAACTTAAATATAAGTCCAGCTCAATTGATCGGCTATCCACACCTGATGAGAGGCTCAGATCTCAAACTAATGTTCTTCATTGGCACGTGTGATCAATGAGTATGAAGAAAGTGCACTTGGTGGAGTACACTTAGCAAGAGATTGTACAGCGCATCCAAGTCATGCTCTGGTGGAGTATGGACGAGGAAAATTTTTATACTTTGGCAGGGTGCTGGATGATGCGCAGGCACTTGAAAAATTACTTACTGTGGTTCCCGATTTAGATGTACCAATAAATAAACTGAAAGCTTATTTAATTATCTGATTATTACATTGATGGATATTTATTGGACGGTAAAAATGAAAAATAAAAAATGCCCATAAATCAAAGGTTAGGATCCTCCTATCAACCTAATTTTGGGATGTGGGAGTGAGTCTCCGCAGTCGGTTTAATTTGAGTTTCCCTAGATATGACGAGTCCAGATCCTCGGCTGCAAACAGAAATCGCAGTTTTGCAGCCTTTTTATTGGGCTCGGATTAGGTAATACCCCCACCAGGATGCATAGGGAGACGGACGGGTGCGTGGCACGTCGTCATTGGCCGACGAAGCGGGCCTTACACCTCAAGTCTGACGTAGAGCTTTCAGACACATCACATCGCACCAATACCAAGGTACGGGACCTACTACATCGGCCGATGGCTACGCACCACGTACCCGTCCATCTCCTCATATGTCCTGGTGGGGGTAGTACCTAATCCGAGCCCCTTTTTATTAGTCCATGTGATCACATAGATTTGCAACCACATCACACCCTCCGCACAACCTGATCACACTGACGCCATGCAGTGTAACATGGACCAATGAAAAGGCTGCAAATAGGGATTTCTTGTTTTGCAGCCAACAGAGGATCCCGACTCAAATTCCGAATAATATCGACCAGTCGAGCCCCTCCAAAAATTGTCCAAAGACCAGTCTACGTAATTTCAAGCATGCTCGATCGGTCAACCAAATTGAAGGCTCCATCCAACAATCTCTATTGGTCAACTGGTCAATCACCCTGTTTTCTAAACAGATTAAAGGCTCCATCCAACAATCTCTATTGAGGTTTCAATCAACAATTTCATTCATTCTTTTGCTCCATCTTCCATCTCTAGTTCATCTCCATCATAACTCCACTGCTTCCTATGTACACTCCATCTTCGCTAGACCGAGAGAAATTGAAAAAAAAAATTGAACTTCCTTGAGGGAACCACTTTCGTAAGCATGTTGGCTGGATTCACACTCATATGCTCATATGAATTTTCTCAAGAGTTATACTGCATTACTCAAGCATCTGTCGGATAAAATGATGACACACATCAATATGTTTAGTTCTAGAATGATAAACCGAGTTTTTCACCAAATTGATCTAGCTTTCATTATCACAATTAACGACACGGCCTCCTACTGAAGCCCCAACTGATTTATCATTCCCCGCAACCAAACGGCTTCCTCGAATACTTTCGTCACCGCCATATACTCTGCTTTTGTTGTGGAAAGAGTCATCATAGATCGAAGCTTTGACATCCAACTGATTGCTCCACCCGCTAGTACAAACGACTAACTAAAAGTCGACCTTCTATTATCCACATTGCCCATATAATATGAATCTACATAACCTACCAACTTATCCTCTAATTTCTCAAATGTTAAGACGTAGTTCTGCATACCTCGAATATATTGAAGTAATCATTTCATTGCCTCCTGGTGTTGTTTGCCGAGGTTAGATAAGTATCTTCTAATAACACCCACTAAATGTGAAATATCCGATCTCGTACAAACCATAGCATACATCAAACTGCCAAGTGTGCTCGAATAAGACACACAAGACATAACCTATTTTTCTTCTTCTGTTTCAGGACACTACTCCGAAGAAAGTCAAAAATGAGTCACGTGGGGAACGCTAACCAGCTTTGCCTTATCCATACCAAACTTTACCAACACCTTCTTAAGGTATTCGCCCTGAGGCAAACATAGCATGCTCATTTTTCCTATTTCTATGTATATCAATGTCGATAACCCTCTTTACAGCCCCAGATCTTTCATCTCAAATGTCCTTGATAATTGAGTCTTCAATATGTCGATCTTTGACATATTATGACTGGAGATAAGCATGTCATAAACATATAATACCAGGATAATAAATTTTCCATCACTTAGTTTTTTAAATTAAACACAATGATCAAACTCACTTCTGGTAAATCGCTGACTCATCATGAAAGAATTAAATTTTCTATACCACTGCCTAAGTGACTGTTTCAGGCCGTATAGTAACATCATCAACTAGCAAACCTTGTTCTTTGCCCCTTGTACTTCAAACTCTTATGGTTGTTTCATGTAAATCTTCTCTTCCAGTTCCGCATGCATGAAAGCAGTCTTCACATCCATCTATTCAGGTTAAGATTGTATTGGGTAACCAACGCCAATACAAATCTGATAGATACTTATTTCACCATCGGCGCGAAGATCTCGCTGAAGTCGACACAGTCCTTCCTCTCATACCCCTTTCGCCACTAACTTGCCTTGTACCTATTCTGTCTCTTCCTAAAGATCTACTTACAATTGATCACTTTACATCCAACGGAAAAGCTCCCATGTCTCATTCTTGTACAAAGAGTCCATCTCGTCATGTATCATCATCTTTCACTTTTTTGCATCTGTGTCATCAAGAGCCTCATGAAAAGTAGATGAATCACCTTCATTTATAACGAGGGCGAATGCAACATTCGAGTCATCCCTGTGTCTCGCTAGTAACCTATTATCCCTCGGTGGATTCCTTCTTACAGGAGGTTGCTCCACCTGATCTTGTACCTCTGTCCGTATTTCAGTCTCAATGAATATCTATTTTCTGCCTATTTCCACATCAACAACCGACTTCTCCATTTCCTTGTGTTCATCCTTATGGAACAAGGATCCTTCATCGAATTTTACGTCACGACTAAAGATGATTTTTCGTGTGACCCGGTTATATAGCTTATACCCATTCACACAATCACCATAGTAGACAAATATGAACTTTTTAGCCCATTTGATCCAGCTTATCTCTCTCAATTGAAGGTATGTGAGAGTGAGTATAACACCATGAAGTTTCCAATACCCAGATATTAGAAGTCCTCGAGTGTTATAATTGAATTTTTAAAACATATATGCATGTATATATGTACTCACACTCAAAATTTTAAAAACTTAACGTAAAATTTACAAGGTGTGGCCACTTAAGCAATATGTGGTCCTGATTTTTTATGGGTAGCCAATTAGGGCTGAAATCAATTAGTGGAGCGGCTTTGATCTTGAGTAGGTTCCACAATTTTTAAAAGAAAATTTTATATAGTAATATATGTGTGTATATATAATTAATAAATAAAATAAATTATAGTAAAATGATGATAATAGTAATAATAACACAAATAATATTATTAAAATATCTTAATATAAAAAATACATTTGTCAACACATAAAATAGGTGGTCCTGAACAGTCAAATGATCCTTAGGTGTCTTTTGACTGTGTTGTTTGGATTGGAATCAATCCGATCGTCGAATCGACAAAGATCAAAGGAGATTGACCGGATCACAATTCTCTTCATGCGGACCACCTGAGATTTGGACCTGCCTTACCACTGGGATGAGGTCCTAGTAGGAATGATATAAGTGAATGGACGGTGTAGACTACATTGCACCTCCCTGTGGACCCCACTTTAGGGTGGTGTGTGTACACAACTACGTACACCCGTAGTGCGACGGACTAAAAACTCAGTCAAATTGGGTTTGACCTGAGTCTTGCCGAATGATCCCGCCCAAATCGGATTTAAATAGATAGCGTCCGTTCGGGTTGAACTATGGCTCACCACTAGTGATCACATTAATGATCTAAACCATTTATCTAGTTTGGAATCAGATTTCGACCAAAACTCCATAGGGTGCACGCATAGGAGCATACGCGTGAGAATACAAGCTGAGCGCAAGGTGAGTTGCACACAAGATGTTTTTCCAAAAAATGAAAACCTCTCCCTCTTTGATTAGCTAGCAATCCGGGTGGAGTTTTCTTCTCTTCTCTCGATCGTCGGATGCAAATCATCCCAACCCTCCATCCGATTATCCTTGAGCTAGAGTTTCTGAAGCTTAAGAGAAAAGCGAAAAGAATCTTTTCGCTATCGTATGTGGCACCGTCTCAGCCATTTGATCCCTTCTAAAAACGTTTTCAGAGCATCTCATGCATTGGTTTTAGGGTAACCAGAGGCTCTCTCATAGCCATCACGAGTTCGTGTGGGAGATGTCGTCGACTTGGGTAAAATTGACCGCATTCAAAAACCTCGCGCACCATTAAGATTTCGTTGATGGTTCTCCAAAACGTAGGCCCCATTAGATGATCTGAGATGTCTGATGTGTGGCTCTGAACATCAGAAGATCATCCTAATCATTGTTTTAACTCATGCAAATAGATTAGTGCATAATCAACGGTTAAAATTGGTTAGTGCTTGGATTAGATCACAACCAAACCTATGGTTAGTTGAATAGAAACCTCTGAGATCATTTTAGCAGAGGTTATATTAGGCCTCTTTTCCCTAGGGCAATCCTTCTAAAACCCTAAAGAGTTGAGAGAAAGAGAGCTCCATTCTTTCCTTGTGTCGCATTGCACTGACTCAATCGAGTAACAGGTTGAGTCAGGCGTTTTTAGCTTGAGTTCGGTTCCTGCCTAGTTAAGTAGAAAGAGAGATTGGGGGGGAAAGGAGCATGTCCAAGTAAGCGCACTGGGTCATCACTGATCTTGTGTCGAGTTTCGATCGGTTCGAGCAGTTGTCCGTTCATCTCTGGGAACCATTAGGGCTGACTCAGTTCGAGTCAAACTGGGTGTAAATCCCTCTGTCCAAAAGTCACTCCAGCAGAGAGATAAAGGAAAGAAGAAAAAAGAGAAGAAGTAGAAGGGGTTGTGTTGTGCTGAGATCGTGCGGCTGAGTATGATCGGATTTTTCCTTAGTCGGCAAGTAATGGTAGCGAGTTATTTCACTGAGTCCTATCACGGTGTGGATTCATTACAGTCCAACTCTTCCGACATTGATTGGATTCAATCCTAGCTATGTCAGTAGGTGAGTGCAGCCATTGTTGTGTTCAGGCTTGAACCCGAGTCAAAGAGAGTTCGTAATCACCTGTCGTGGGTTGATTCGATCAGATCTAGTGGGTCCAGGAACTGAGGAGGTTGGATTCGACCTTTCTAAGCTGATGGACTTGGGTTGGGTTTGTTTAACTAACCGTAATTAAGGAAATTAGTTTTCAACTCACTATTGAGTTCAAGCCTGAAATCGGGTTGAATTAATTTTAGATTCTTGCGTAACTCAAGTTGTTAAGTCACTGACTCAGGGTTGTGTGTTAAGGCCTAAATATTGCATATTTATCCCCTATTCAACATTGATTTTATCATATACATTAAACTAATTAGTTATAATTACACATGTTTTAGGTCCAAGAAAGATTTGAAGATCATGACTAAATTCATGTCAAAAAGAAGAAATTCAGGCTCGAAAAGAATTATAAAAAAAAAAAAAAAGCATAAAAAATCAAGTTACAAGACCTGAATTGGCAAAAAAAGTCAAAGTACAGAGTTGTAGAGATGGAAAAACAGAATGAAGAAAGTTCAGAAAATGACCCTGTTGAACAGTTGCGACCAGGTCGCTGGCAACTTATGACAGATGCAAATTTTGGTTAAATTTGGGCTGAAACTTGTTGTCCTAACAAAGTGCATTTGCGACCGGTCGTTGGGCAATCGCCAGTTGCGAAAATCTACTTCAAATTTCAATTATTTTCATTGAGATTTGAGCTGCGACTAGTCATTAGGAGGTTGGGACCGGTCGTCAGCCGACATAAATGCGTAAAAATTTACCAAATCAAAGGCGGTGCGCAATTTTTTCTATAAAAGGACACCTCTACTCTCTTGCTATGGCATCCTATAAGAGTCTCAATCGTGCTTTAATTTTTTTCCCAGTGAATGCCGATTCAATGACAGATTGTTCTATATTAATAACGACGAATGAAGTCCGTCGGTAATCTTATATAAAATTCCAACTAATTGGAATAGTAGCGACGAATTTAGTCCGTCGTTAATTTTCGATCATTTGAAAAAATCAGCATGCTTTTGGTGCATTTTGAATTTCTTAACCTGATATCTTCAAACAGTAGAAACTAATTCAATACATCAACTCAAACAATAAAATGGAACTAACTGTTTCAAGTCACACATCCAACATTTCGAAGTCCCAACACCAGCAAGCTCACTGTAGCCATGTAACCATTACATCCAGCTGCTACAAGATGAGAAACTTGGCCGAGAACCTGCATGTAGTTTTTCTATCTATCAATGTAAAATCAAGTGATGGTTAAAAGCCTTACATATGTATCATCACAGTTGAACTTAAATGGGAGTGCTCCACGAGCTTGATACCCAAAGAAATGGTAAATAGAATTGATAGAATTGAATTTCTTCCCTTTTGTTCGTGCCATTCTTCTATAAATTTGAATGTCAGCAAACCCAAGTCTAACGAAAGAATTTATCAAAATTACTAAGAATCAAAACTAGAGAGTAATTTACAGACAGATGATGTTTGTAAGTCGCACATCCAACATTTCTAAGTTGGCTGACAATAGAAACTAATTCAGTGCAACTTAAAATGGCCTTCAATAGAAACATGACCTGTTGAACTATCTTTCGGCTTCTAACTTGAGATTGCCCTGCATGTAACCAGAAATAAAGAGGCTCAGCCAAACAATGCAAAATAAAAAGGAGCTGCAAGCAGCTCCTTTTCTTCTTTTTATAACACAAATAAATAGAAAGAATGTGCGAGTCACAAGCAAAGAATGGTCAGAATAAATAAAAAGTTAATTTTAGCCATTGATTTAAGCTGGTGAAGCTCCGATTCCAATATCCTAAAAAACCCATTTCGCAATTCTTCCCATTACGCTTCGCCTATGGATTAGGAACCAAGGGAAATAAAGAAAAAGGGAAAGAATTGCAATGGCTGCCCAAAGGCCATTTCTTTGAATGAACCTGATTTAGTTGTTAAAAGAAAAAAATAATTTTTCCTGTCTTCTCGAAGCACTGATTTCCATTTTCCCAGAACCCCATTTCAGGATTTACTCCATTATGCTTCAGCCATCGACAGTAACCACAAAAAATTCCAGAAGAAAAAGGAAAGAAACTTGCAACTAAATCAGCTACCTCAGAGAACGCTTGTGCCTTGCACAAACTTCCTTAGCGCTAACCAATGAATATTTCAGTAACATAATATATCTCTCAAGGCACAAATTTAAAATAACTTGGTGGACACATAAATCTCACCATGAGACTTTTCCACCCACCCAAAGCATCTTTCAGAAAGTGGACTATCTCCCCAGCGGGATCTATCTCACCACCCCTTGAAAAGTGACCCCATTTTGTTATATGGCTTTCCATGCCCCAATCGTTGCTCCTCTTGATTCTACTCAGCTTCCACTGGAAACATTGATGAACTGATCTACTATGGGCAGTTTTCGATTTGATTAAACTGAGAAATTTAAGTGATTTGACATTTTGACTCAAGTGTTCTGTCGTGGTCATTCAGCAGCTTACAGACCTCACGTATATCAGTGGTAAGGACACTTATCACTCATCTTCTCATACGGTTCGACAAATATCGATATCATTGGAAAGTAAGTAGTTGTTACCTGGAGGATCGGGTTGGGAACAATCCCATGCATTTGGGCCAGGTAGGAACAGGTCGTGCCGACATGGATTGAGTATAAAGGAATTCAGGTTGGGCACCTAGGTTGGGTTGGTTGCCTTTTGGGTCCATTCATAGAAAATGAGATGGTAATAACTCTAAAAGTACATCCATCGAAAAGATAAAAAAAATAAAAACAGCTTAATGCACAGTTTAAAGCTATCAAAAAATAAGACCACAACAAGCAGATCCTGTAGCAAATGATAAGCCATGCATGACTTTCTCTTTTGGAGATGAATAAACCATCAATGCTCACCTCCTGCAAATAATCATAATACATAGTCTGTATGGATGTCAAGGCACAATGAGATGAGTGAATGATACCTTTCTGTGTATTGATACAACCTCAATCTCATGGAACTAGATGCGATACCATGAAAGGCCATCTCCACCAACTGAGGGGAAAAATCCTGCAATTTATTTTCAACATGGAACATCATATTCTTGTGAGACAACCAAGACTAGATGATAACTCTACCGTCGTTATTCTACTAAAACAGCCTACAAAGACACAGTATGCTAATTAAGATTGATGAAATTCTATTTTATTTATAGAACAGCTCAACATAATGATACTGCCTTGCTACATCAGAAATTTGCGCATATATTCTCAACTTCTTGAAAAAGGTCCTTCAAAAAGGGAAAAAAAAAAATACAACTTAATTTGTGTTGCGTTTGAAGGCAGTAAGGCACACATGCACAAAAAAAAAGAAAAAAAAAAGAAAACAAGAAAAAAAGAACTCCCTATGGATAGCGGACAAAACTTCAAAACCTAAACAGCCTTGACTTGGATCCATGGTTTGACAGAACTATGTGGAAATTTTTAGAATTTTGTCAACACGCTCAAAGAACATTCTCCAAAAACTTCATCATAGAGTTTGAAATATGATTAACTAAAGGATGGATATGTAAAATCAGGTTGATGACTGCATCGTACTATATTATTTACAAAATGATTCTATTCAAACATTGACATCCAAATAGCATGTTGAGGAAAAACATGAAAACAGTCTACGCCATCCAAAGATCATTTCAAGATAACATCAATTTTTTTGGAATTCATTTCTAAAAGCATCATTTCCACAGATCTTATTTTCAGAAAAATAATTTTAGCATTGTCAGCCAAATAGGACGTTACCATTTTGCAAAGCAAGTTAGTCTGCCAGACAATTCTCAATCATTTTTCATACCTAATTCCCTTTCATTAGAGACTTCTGATGTCTTGGGATCTTGGTGCATGCAACGGTCCCATTTGAGAATGTCATGGATTATTCTGAATTCTGTATTCCTATATCTATATGGACCAAATGCAAAAAAAGATGAAGATTGCATTTGGATGCATAAGTGATTTAAATTCCAAAACAATCATTTTAACCAATTGGAGATGAAAAAAAAGTAATGTTGTTACCTTGTAATAAAAATGAGGAAGTGAACTTCAAATTGTAGTTGGGCTCCTTTGGAGTCAAAAGTTGAAATTAGCTTAAACTAAAATTTGGAGATGAGAGCCGACTTATGAATGCTAAGCAAGGAAAGAGCATCGCTAGACTAGCAATTGCAATTCAGTCCGGTAGCACATGACAATTTGAAATACATGCATACATTGTGCCTATTAAATTGCATCATAGCCTATCTAAGATTACACTTGAAGAACTTTGAACAGCCAGTACCAGATCTGTGATTTAAACATGTGCCCAACCATTGGTTCACTTTTGTGTAGATGAAGTGAACGGGAGGGAAAAATGAAAAATAAGATTGAATCAAATAGCCACTTGTACCTGGAATGCAGCTTGATTGTCAACAAAGCCTTCTGGACTGGATACACGAAAATATGCATCTGAGAAAATCCAGCGGTGCTTCCCAGTAGAAGCAACTTGTCCAATGATCCTAAGAAATTTGACAATCATAAAATCAGCTCTATAAAGCAACTCCCTCTAATATCATTCAGTACACTCAGGCCAAGGGCACAGTACATATCTCTAATATCTACAAAGCAACTCCCTCTAATAATAATAATAATAATCATAAAATAAATAAAACAGATACAGTCACAAGGAGTCTAAGCCATTGACGTGATGTGCAAACCATGGTCTTAAACTGCTTTCATGACTGATCATGCAATACTAGGTAGTAGCAGTTAGTGGAAGAAATTCCGATCGAAACCCCAGAGATGGACATACCATAACCTCTTAAAGAAAACAATGTGTATGTTATGAGTCCATCTTCCAATTTGGTTCTTTCTTGTTTTTTAAACTGAATGTTTGCAATTCAGTTCAGTCGCTCATGAAAAACACTAAGAAATCTTTACACCCATAGCATTTGGGTTGGCTCCAAATTGCAATTATGTTTGTTTCAAGCTGGAACTAGATGAATGAAATTGAAATTTGAGGTCACTTCCTCATTATGAATACTTGTACAAGTTATCACAATTTGGTTCTTTCCTCCTTTTTAAACTAAATGCTTGCAATTCAAAACCATCTAAAACAAAGGCACACAAAACGATGAGTAGGGACCTCTCCTCACCATACCCCCAATTATGACCAACCAAAAAGAAAGAACAATATAGGGGAGAGATGATGAGAAACCATCTAAAACAAAGGCACACAAAACGACCCATGCCCTCAAGAAGCTAAGAGGAGCCTAAACATAACCAAAGGGCCAAGAAGATGAGTAGGGACCTCTCCTCACCATACCCCCAATTTCACTCAAAGACGGGGAAGGAAACTCCTTTGAATTAAGGGCTGCACAATACACTACAAAATCAATGGATAATAAAATGTAACTATCATCAAATTAGCTTACCGCATGTCTTCTGAGAATCTTATAGTCATCTTTGATCTTAACATGAAACTTCTCACCATAGTACCTTTCTTTCCACTCTTCTTCTCCCAGATTTATCTATTAAATTTAAGCTTGAATGAGCACATAATTGTGAACACCAGGAATTGGGTATCATGATATTAAATGATATGACAAACCTTGTCAACTATCGCTGTGCTGGATTCTGGACCATTTGAAACCACATGATGAAATCCATTCACTGATCTCCGCAACTCCTTTGCCTCGAGTTGTAGCTTCAATGAAATGCCATGAGTATGAAGAATACTGAATAAATGTTCACCATCGACAATCTCTTTCAATGGATTACAAATCAGAGCTTGTAATTTAATACTGAATACTCACACTTTGGGAGGCCTGAGAAATTGATGTTCCTGTATGCTTAAGAGATGACCAGAAATCCTTTGATGCCTTCCTCTGCTCAACACGCCACTGCAATGAAGAGCCACAACTGATGTCAAGCCTGATATTTGAAGAATTCTGAAAGCAAGTCTCCTTTTCATTCTGTAATTAACAAAAAAGAAAACAAATCATTGCCAAACTTAGTTACCAAACTAGGCAATTGTTGGGGCTCAAATTTGCACCCATTGTAAAACAACATCCCGTGGTCTATTGACAATGATTTGGATCAGTTTTGAGGCTGGGAAAGCCCTGAAAATGCCAGCAACCCTAATCGCTTGGTAGAGATCAAAATCCGTAAACAGCATTTCGGAGCGGAATTGGACATGCCCTTCACCGCCAAATGATCTGGAACGTCCTAAAACCCCTAACCTGCAAGTTTCGAAGTCATCCGGTGCATATTTTTATCTGCGCACCTCTAAATGCGTTTCATCCCTGTTCGGAGTTGAGCAAAAAGGGTCCGTAAGCCTACAGCTACCATTTAAAAGTGGAACTGCACATTCGCTTCGTCGCCAAATGATCCAGAATGTCCTAAAACCCTTAATCTGCGAGTTTCGAAGTCATCCGGTGCATATTTTTACCTACGCACCTCGAAATGTTTAGTTTACCAAAGCCAAAGAGAGAAGGGAACCGCTTACCAGAATTCTCTTATTGATCTCCGCCATCTCCAACCGCAAAGGAGATATTCTACTTAGAGCCTACCTGACTTGGCTAGCTACCGAGCCCGTACCGGCACAAGAAGTTTTCTATAAGCCGACGCCTAGTTCCATGTACCTGTAACCCGGAACAGCAGAAGTGGTTTTCTCTAAAGCCACTTGCCTGACTTCTTTCTTTTATTCCTTGTGCCGGCTCCATTACGTGTGCTCGGGGTAGAAGTTTTGTATAAATGTATCGCCGTGTTATTAAGTATTTTGATTTAAGTTCTTTTCTGTATAAGAGTTAGAATAGAATAACCCGGTTGAAGCGTAATGATCATACGTCTGTAATGCATTGTATGTCCCATAATAGGTCCCATTCTTATACCCTTTCCCGGGAGTCGATGACTATTCATAGCTATTACCTTGACACCAAAGAAGAGTTCGACCCAATGCTTTATTTCTGTCCTAGTTGCTTTGGGAAGAGATTCCTCGGTATGGGGACTGACTTAGCAAATCAAAAGTGGAGGAGATTCAGAACGCATTAATTCATTCGTCCTTTCAGTTTTCCCCCATGTATCGATTCGTCCTTGCCCGAAGCTGACCAAAAAGGGTCCGTAAGCCTACAGCTACCATTTCAAAGTGGAACTGGACATGCGTTTCGCTGCCAAATGATCCGGAGCGCCCCAAAACCCTTAAATAGAAAGTTTAAAGTCATTACGATGTGTATTTCCGTGTGCGCGCTCCCTGGAACAACATTCCTATACGACAAGCCGACCCGGAGGCTCCAGATTAAGAAGGAAGTACCAAAATTTACAACATTTGGACTTTCACACCCTACCCTGTTCATTCAGGAGGTCAATTTTAGCCTAGAAGTGGCTTGGCGATAATGAGTGCATGTCTAGGAAAGGTAGCTATCCTTTGGAGGTCTCCCATCGGAGCTGAAATCCTGAAATTTTCTAAGTGCTGGAATCCTGAAAATCTGGCTAAGTAGTGGGAAAGCGCCGGCAAAGGACATGCACATGGCCTCCCACCACATGCGCCTACACCCTATTGATGAAAGTGAGTGAATTGAATACTTTTCCGGAAAGCGCTGGGAAAAGCGCCGGAAAAGGACATGCGCCCGGACCATCCACATGCGCTTGGCTTCTTTCTGCCACATGTGCTTGACCTGTTTTCTGCCACATGCGCTGGGAAATACCCGTCGGGCCAGACCCGAACCCGATTACCTCCCTATAAATAGCGGAGTCATCTCATTCATCGGCACGAGATCATCTCCCTCCGACCTCAGAGCGATGTAAGCACCACATGCTCTCGCTTTGTTTCCCCTCGCCGGATGCTTTGGCTGGAGTGGATTCCCTCGCCGGAATCCCTCGTCGGAAAGGGATTTCCTCGCCGGAATCCTAAGTTCGGAGAGAAATTCTGAAATTTTTCTAAGTGTTGGGAACATGCGCTGGCTTTTCCCCCACATGCGCCCGCTTTCCCAGCACATGCGCTGGTTTTTCTCCGTCGGAAAACCTAAAAAAACATCAAGTCCAAGAGGGACATGCGCCCACTATTTGGGGCCAGGCACATGTGCACCACCACATGCACCGGGATTGCTTCTCGTTCCTCCTTTTTTTATGAAAACAAGCCCCACATGCGCCTGGGAGATGGGACATACGCCCGACTTACCACCACATGCGCCTGACAACTATGGAAACACCACATGCGCCTGTACCATCCCCTCCATGCGCTTGGACGCTGGTTGGAGGGGTGGACCTTCGATCGTGCGGCCCGCCTTCGTCTGGGATCGGATTCTGATGAAACCGCCTCTCCTAGATGCATCTCGATGAGATCTATCCATCCCCCGGATCAGATTCTCAAACAATCAATGATAAATGACCCAAATCAGTGTTTTGATAAAAAAAAATGACCAACACTTAGCCAATTTGGCAGCTCCGAAAATCCCTCCGAAAGAGCCGATAACGGCCGAAACCGAGGAGAATCGGGCAGAATTGGACCGAGCCCGAGAGTGAAGCTTTTCTTCTACATGACATGACACACCATAATCATGCACCACGACGAGGTTATCCAATCTCAGGACCCTCGAATACCCTAATCAAGCAGTCAGTAGGCCTGCTACTTAGTCATTTTCAGCCCTGGGAAGTGCCCTGTTGGCCCGAAAATTGACTCCTGCTAAGCGAATCGAAACACGATTGCACCGTGATCCTCGTGGACATAATCCACCCCTGTTCTAAGATGGTCATTGATGATATTCACTGATTTCCCTGATTAGACCGCAGACAGGTCCACAACTTAGTCATTTTCAGCCCTGGGAAGTGCCCTGTTGGCCCAGAAATCGACTTCTACTAAGTGAATCGAAACGCGATCGCACCGTAATCCTTGTGGACATGATCCACCACTGTTCCGAGACGGTTATCGATAATATTCCCTGAATACCCTGATTAGACCACAAACAGGTCCACTACTTAGTCATTTTCAGCCCTGGGAAGTGCCCTGTTGGCCCAAAAATCGACTGATGCCAAATGAAATCAATCGCTATCTCAAAGAGGCTGAGGTAAAGCTAAAGTACTCAGGCTATCCAACAGCCGAGTTAAACATTTACAAGGCACCGATCCCCATTATTCATCAGAAATTGGCATATGTGGGAACCCATCGGACCAGATACTTAACCATTTGTGGGTATCGGAAACAGCCGATCCAGCCTATTGAATTTGAATCCTCAAAAGATCTTGGCTCGATAAAGCCTATTTGATCCCAAATAAATCATTGAAAATACTCGAAAGAAAGAGTGTTCTCGAAGGCGAGTCGCCCGACTCCAGAAGAAATACATTTACTTTACTGTACAAAGCTCCATTCATCCCGGATAAAGGTTTGAGGCTAAACTTAAGGTGTTATGGTTACCATGAGAAACCACAAACAAAGAGTTCTAACTAAGCTTGAAACATCCTGCTATGGATTGCCACTATAAAAAGACAGTCGATGCTCTACCCATCGACAACAGGTCCGTCGGTTGAGTTGATGAGGCAGTTGAGGATTACTTTCCTAAGGTCACCTGTTCACAGTAACGGGCGCGGGCTTTAGGTTATGCCGACCAACATTTTAATGTTTGTGTATTCCAGCAGTCACCTGTTCACAGTAACAGGCGCGGGCCCAGAGTTGTACCACTCGATTAAAAAACCTCGTTCGGGAACGTTGCGAAGTGCTCTCCTAAGGTCACCCGTCATAAAAATACGGGCGCGGGCGTTGGGTTATTGTAACGCCCCGGATTTTCACTAACTTGGAAATTGGAAGTCCTTAGGCATTACCTTCGGTGTGTTGGTTATAGGGTGTACCCGCACGTGTGTTCACATGTATTGGGGACTAAAATGAATGTTTTTACCAAAGAAATGATGGAATTAGTTTAGGAGTTGGAAGATCACATGGTTCGGAAGAGTTTTCCGACGATTGGGTTGACTCGGGTATGTCGCTGTCTGTAGAGACTAAGTAAAGAACCCTGAATTATTAATCCACTCGTAGATCGACGAGACCATCATGAATATTTTACCGGACCTTGGTGTTTTAGCCTATTTGAGGTATTTCAGATTTTTTGAACGGTTTAGATTTGGCAAAAATCCTCTCATTAAAAGGCGCTATGTTTTGGAAATGCCAAAAAGTTGCGATTTGTACTTGGAAGGAAAAATCAAAATCTTTATTATTGGGATTTCAATTTTCTAGTATTTTTTATTGAATCCAAATGGGGGGTACTTCCTTATTTACATAAATAACTTAAAGTAAATGGAAACATAAATTAAAATATGACATTTACTTAAACGTTATTTTGTAAATAAGGCTGACAAGTAGCCTGGACTGTGTGGGAACTCACTGTGCAGTGTGGGAACTCACTGTGCAGTGTGGGAATCCTGAAATTTCAGAGAAAACGGCCAAGGGACGACCGGCCGACCGGATCTGCAACCGGCCGACCGGTCAGGTAGCCGGCCGACCGGTTGTGCTGCTGCCCATTTTGGAAGAAAAACGGATGGACAGTGGGATCCGGCCGACCGGATCTGCGACCGGCCGACCGGTCGCGACTGGACGGTTATAAAATGGGGGTTACAAACCCCATTCGAACCATCTCTCTCTCATTTCTCTCCTCCACTCTCTTCTCCCCTTTGCTCCTAAGCCCTCCTAGCTCTCTTTCTCCCTTCTTAAGCCTCCTTTCTTCCTCAAATCCTCTGCCATGCCCGTGGAAATCTCAAATTTTCGAACTCTCTCCGGCCTCCACCTCCGTTCTCGCGTTTCTCTGGCCAAAATCCGGTGGCTTTGGGTCGGATTCTCTTCCTCATGCTAGGTAAGGTGTTTCTCTACTTCTTCTTTTCCTCTTCCTTCCATTTTCTTCATCTTTAGACCATTAGGGTTAGAAACCCTTGTTGGATTCGTCCAAACCCTAACTTAGGGTTTGCTCATGTTGGGGCTTGGGGTCCCGGCTGTTGTATTGGTGCGGCCCGTGCGTTGTGGAAGCCGTGATCGGGCAAAGCCCCATGTGGATGCCGCCATGCTCCAACTCCGGCCGATTCACCGAATTGATTTGGGATTTTCCCAAATCCGAGATACCAAAACCTTAAACCCTAAGTAAACACTTAATTAGATTAAACCTTAATTGATTAACACTAGATTGTGATTCATTGTAGGTAATTGAGGTATTCCCCAATTTCCGACGTTCGGACCATATTTGGATCGCTCCGGCCTCATCAGAATCGAGTAATTTCGATTCCAAGGTGAAGATCTACCCTCAAGCTTACTCTCAACAAATCCTAATTAATGAATGCTTGAGTTTATATTTTAATTGTAGATGTGTGCATAACATGTTCGATGAAATGCCTCTATGGTTGTTTGATTCATAACATGCTCGATGAAATGCCTGAATGATGTAAATTTACAATATTGTAATATATTTATGATGGTGGATGTATGTGGCGCCCTGTGTCATCCGGGCTATGTCATCCGGGTCCTTTGGATCGGTCGGGCTAGTCGGTCGGGCCAGGTGCTTAGATATGTTTATGATTAGTTATTTAATAACCTAAATTACTATTATAATAAGGTATCCATTGCTTTGGATTAAGCTCTGAAAACCGTGGATATAGTGTACTGCCTGCCACTAGGTTGGCAGTCACGGACTTATTCGATCGACCAAGCGGGACACGGTCGACCGATAGTGGCCATTGTTGGTTTGTCGTCGTCCTCTTGGGTCCATCGAATAAGCCCAAATCAGAGCTAGTCATTCTTGTATTTCATTCTTGACTCACATCCTATGGAATCTAGAATACCATCGTTCCCACTGTGAATAGTCCACTTAAAACCATATTGCGACTCGATCCACCAAGTCTCATGAGCCAGGCATGGTGGTATGGGACACCGTGTTTGAGCTGTCGGCCTACGCTGGGGTGGTGCCTCCCCGTAGTGACCAGTGAGCATTGACAGGGGTGACCGATCGTTGTTCGAATGGCCCTTGTGACAAATGTGATCTTGGCCGATGTTTGCGTGCCTGTGCACCATTCGAACGACCCGGGCGTGCATTGGGATAATTCCGAGTGAAACGCCCGCACCTCTGAATAAATTAATCGTATTTGATAATTGGGATATGAGACCTTCCGCTTTAATTTGGTCGTGGCTGACGAGTCACGGTCGAACCAGGCTTTCATGGTAGGATAACTCAACTTTGGATCGAGGGGTTACTGGCGATGATTGGTTACGCATCACAGGGAGCCAGATAGTCCCGGTTAGACTTTACGATACGATGTTGGTATTCTGGCTTCACCAATTTGCTGAATGAATTGGACTAATAAATACTTTAATTAATCATGCATACATGACATTACATTTGAGGGGGACTCGTGTAGCCTGGTTGCTTGATGTGGCGCCAGCGCTATCTTGAGCACCTCATGTCATTTCTCTGTGTCATCCGGGCTGTGTACTCAGTCACGACTTACGACCTGCTAGACAGGTGGACTGTGGATTTTGATACCAGTTGGTCGGGCCAGGGCTTGCCCGGGACATGCATTGTGTGCGGAATCATGACATCTATGCATTTAATCAACTAGCCTAGGATGATGTATGATTTGTATGTGGACATTACCTTAACTTGATTGATTTGACAACATGCTTAAGAATGATACACTTATATAAACTTGTTTATAATTTAAATATCCCGAGTTTAACCTTGGGGTTATTTCTTTACTATGTTGGCGTTTTGACGCCTTCTATTTGACATATGCAGATGTCTCAAGAATAGGACCAGTTAGTGGCGCGCACGGGCGCCTTAGTAGTCTTCTAGCTTCGTCCCTCTTGGTAGTTGTATTTTTCCTTCCTATTACACGATTGTGATTCGTATAATTCTCATATGGGCTTACACTGCGATTGAATTGTTCATCTAGGGTGTTAGCCCTATATTTTTAGATTTAGTTACCTCCGCTTTGCTTATGATCCGCTAATTGAAATGCGTTACTCTGATTAATTGTGAAGGGAATGAATACAAATCTGATTGAGGACACGCGTGGGTGCATTTTCCACGTGTGGCATTCCTAAAATAGCATTTTATTTAGTTAACACTCGGGAACTCGGGATCAGAGTCTCCGTACTTGGGTGCCGAAATTTCGGGTTGTTACAGTTATGCCGACCAACATTTGAGGATCGTGTATTTCAGCGGTCACCTGTTCACAGTAACAAACACGGGCCCAGAGTTGCACCACTTGAATCCTGACAGTCTCTAACTCGGACAATCCGAAAGAAAATGGGACATGGACATCCGGCTCGTCTAAGAAATGTGGCTCAGTCCATAACAAGAAAACAAATAGGTCTATACGACCATGAACTTAAGACCATAATCCCTGATGATTTAAATTACTTGCTCGATCTATCCGGGCTTTCTTTCTAACATTCCATCTATTGTATAACTACATTCATAGTGGAATCTTGTCGCTTTGTGCCGTGGTTTTCTCCCGCAAAGGTTTCCACGTAAAAATCTTTATGTTGTTTGTGATTTGTTTCATTTACATTCATGCTCTCTTAATGCTTTATTTAACTTATCTATGATGTATGCATTCATTTGCTTTTGCCTTCTAATCAAGGGTGATTATCCATTGATGTAATTAAAGGCTCGTGACCAGTATCACAGCCCGGAATGTAAAAGATCTCAGAATCTCTGGAATGAAATTCGCTTTGCGATATCTCTCTTGTGTACACTTTGTGATTGTTCATGATTGTCTATGAATGTCTCTATACTCAGAATTCCCCCAGAATAAAAGAAACACAAGAAAAAGGACTGCTGATGAGCAGTTGATCTTTTTCTAAGTTCTAACAGCGATTAAATAGCTACAGGAAAAGGATACCTATCAACAATAAAATAGAATAGAAAATATGCATTCTCCTTCATGTTCGCCATTAAATAAATAAATTAAAAAAATAATAATAATAAATAAATAAATGAGCAACTTCAATTAGCAGCATATGCACGAAGCATACCAATGAGATTAGTTTCTTAACAATAAGCTTCTAGATGAAAATTACAAGTCCAATTTCACATTATCCTCCATACTGATTTGAGACCTTGTAACAACTTATTAGTTTCCAAATTTAGTATGGGAGTTACATGGAGAATTACAGCCGCTGCATTATTTTTTCCTTGAGTTCATCTAAGAAATTCTACCAATTAAAGAAATAGCATTAGTGAATGCAGATGTTAGCAAAAAGCAATGCTGATTTCTAATTTATAGTAAAGTCACAGTGTTTGAAAGTCTAAAGAATAGGGAATATCAAGTGACAGAACCTCGCTACAACTCCTAACGATGGCATTTTCATAAGATCCAAATGCTTGGATGAAGTGCTCCACGCGCTCCAAATCCACCTATAGAATATGGAAAACTAAAAATTAATATCACAAAATGTTTGAGTGAGGCATAACATTTTTAAAGCACTTCTTAATGCAACACTTCTTTGCAGGCATAGAACACTTCTATCAAATGTGATACATATAACTCGCCAAGTCCCTGAGCACCAGTAAGAAATAAACAGATATTATTGTGAGTTCAAGAAGTGATGGGTTTGTTAACTTGTGTGTATATGCTTGTAGATATGCACATAAAAAATGGATGGAAAAAATGAACAGAGAAAATGGAAGAAGCAAAAACAGTATCTAAGAGCAATAGCAAATAAATATGGACAACATGATTCATCAAAAAAGGGACAGCATGTCACATGATGTGCTGGAATGGAATTTAAGAAAGTGAATGGGTAGTCATTGTGCCATACATGATATGCAAGTGAGCTTTGACAGAGAAAACAATCAAATGACAAACATTATAATCTGCAAGCTTCTGCTATGGAGTCTCATATCATATCCACATCTATTTACGATCTGTTACTTGGGACATAATCACCAGAAAAACTTGTTACATATATTTTTCTTCTGATAAAGACATTCATGAATAAAAAACATATATATCAAAATTGCAGGAAAATACATTGAATTTCTTTTGGCCATATATGTTTTGATTCAGCAATCTTTTTCATGATATTAGAGTTTAAAGTGAAAGAGAAACAGAATAATCAATTAAAAGCTATCAGTATATATCACTTCCTAAATATTTGGAACATAAAGGACCGCAGAAGGCAGAATTTTGGGGTACATATTTTGAGCTCCAGGTGGCAGGTTATTTCATGATAATTTCTGCTACAGGATTGAGTCAACCAAAACATCCTCAATATATTTTCTGCTACATGTAAAAAAAAAAAAAAATTCTGCTGCATTCTGCCATTACCATAAACATAGAAGATGCGCAAAACTGTTCACAGACATGTAGCACAAGACCAGACAGCACAACCCAGGTGGGTTTGCAGTGCTGGCTGTGACAAGTGTCACGGCTGGGTAGGCACAGGTGACAATCAGGGCTGGCGCAGGTGGCTGCGACGACCGGCTGGGCGTCTGTCGATGGCAGTGGTGACGTTTGAGGCCAAAATCAGATGAGGGTGTCTGCTGATGGCGGCGGCGTGGATGGTGTTCAGACACAACCGGGATGGCAATGAGGATTGGGGGTCTCGGCAGGGTGGGTAAGTGGGGAGGGACGACTTGAAAGCGTTGTGGCGGCAAGTTTGCTGGATGGGCAAAGAATTGGGATTGCAATGGTGATGACAACTGGGGATGGGGTTTGAAATTCGGGGTTCGGGATTTGGGATTTGGGATTAGGGATTCAGGATTAGGAAGTAGGGATTAAGGATTGGGTTTCAGATTCGGGATTCGGGTATGCAGATCGAGTGATGGGTGGTGCAGTTAGGGTTTCCTTTCCGCGTTGGGAAATCGTGAGCGGAGAGAGTTTTAGGGGTTTTTTTTAAGAGATTTTTCTGACTGTAAACCTCACTTTTGACCATTATTCCTAGCTAAACCTTCGAAAGTTTTCTTCTCCAAACTAAACTTTCATTATTTTTTTGGGCGAAATTGTCCTTATTCTTGTCAAAATTCAACGCGATCTCGTTGAAATTCAACGAGACACATCATTTCATTTCATCTTTGTTCCTATTCATTTTTCGACTGCAATCTTCGTTTTATTTGGGAATTTCCGAATTTACACGGTGATTATGGCTCCTCCGTCCAAGAAGCTTCGGAAAGGTATAGTTTTTTTTTTTTTTTTCTCTTTTGATTTTTAGTTTTTATGTTTGGTTGCTTTGAGAATGTTTTCTTTTGAATGTGATTAGGATTTTGATTTGTTATGAAATGATGTCTAAGAATGTTTTTCTTTTTTTTTATTCAAATGATGAGATTGTTTTCCTTTTTGGGGGTTGAATATTGGAATAGAGATTGGAATATTAAGGTTTGGTTTGATTTTGGATACAAGGTGTTTGTTGAAATGTCAATGAAACATTGAAATGTTGAAATTCCAATATTAAGGTTTGATTTTGAATATAAGGTGTTTGTTGAAATGTCAATGTAACTTCAAAATGTTAAAATCTCAATATTAAGGCTTCATTTTAGATATAAGGTGTTCGTTGAACGTTAATGTGAAATGTCCAACTGTGCTCATCCAATATCCAACAAGCATAGTGTAAAATCAACCAGTACTCATTGGGAATTCAACGAGCACAATGACAATTGAACGAGATCTTGTTGAAATTGAACGACAATTGATAAAATTAAACCCGATCTTGTTGAAATTCAATGAGCACAGAGACAATTCAACGCGATCTCGTTGAAATTCAATGAGCACTGATAAAATTAAATGCGATCTCGTTCAAATTGAACAAGGTCGAACGAAATCATTTCGTTGAAATTCAACGAGCACAACAATAATTCAACGCGATCTCGTTGAAATTCAATGAGCACGGATAAAATTAAATGCGATCTCGTTCAAATTGAACAAGGTCGAACAAAATCATCTCGTTGAAATTCAACGAGCACAACAATAATTCAACGCAATCTCGTTGAAATTCAACGAACACAACGACAATTCAACGCGATCTTGTTAAAATTCAATGATCATAGATAAAATTGAATGCATTCTCGTTGAAAATCAACGAGATCGAGTTGAATTATTACTGCTTGTTGAATATTAACTAAAGGCCACAAATTTTAACCATAACCATAGTCTAATTGAAATAAATTTCATTTTTGCTCGTTGAATACAAGAATTACTATGGCTACGGTTAAAGTCCGTAGCCTTTAGTTAAAATTTAGTGACGTCATATTTAGTTGTCACTGTGCTCGTTGAATATCAACGAGATCGTGTTTAATTGTTGCTATGCTCGTTGAATATTAAGTAAAGGCTATAGATTTTAACTGTAACGATAGAGATCTCGTTAAAATTTACAGTTAAAATCTAAAAGATGTTCACATTTCACACTATACTCATTTTGTCACGATTATACTATGCTCGTTGAATATCAATGAGATCTCGTTGAATTGTTGCTGTGCTGGTTGAATTATCGCCGTGCATGTTGAATTCAACAAGATGTTGAATTCAATAACATGGGTTTTTTCAAGCGTATAGAGAAGATTCAATGAGATGTTGAATTCAATAAGATGGGTTTTTTCAAGCATATAGAGAAGATTCAACGAAGAAGAAACGTAGAAAACGAAAAAGAAGAGTTTTTTTTAAGAAGAACAACGAAGATGAAGATGGGTTTTTTCAAAAAGAAAAACGAAGAAGAAGATGGATTTTTTAAAAAGGAAAACGAAGAAGAAGATGAGTTTTTCAGAAAGGAAAACGAAGAAGATGGATCTTTTTAGTAGGAAAAATGAAAAGGATGAGTTTTTTCAACAAAGAAAATGAAGATGGGTTTTTTCAGCAAGAAAAATGGGAAAAAAAAAAAAAAAAAAAAAACGGGGATTTGGTGGGCATTTTCATCCTAAAAAAGTCCATAAGTTTAGAAATGAAAACTAAGCTTTTGGAGGTTTAGCTAGGAATTTTGATCAAAAGTGAGGTTTACAGTCGGAAAAATCTCTTTTTTTAACGAGGGATTCCCAACACCATGCGGGCACTTTTTTTTCACGGGAGGGAAATGGAAGGGAGCGGATTAGGTGAGACCCCGGATCTATTGAGGTGGGTGGGACCGCTTACTGTGGGGCTCACAGTGAAATCCACACCGTCCAACCATTTTGAAAGCTCATTTTATTCTATGATCCCAAAAATGAAGCTGACTCAAATCTAAGTTGGACCACACCACAAAAACAATTGTAATTGAATCTCTACCATTAAAAACTTCTGGATTCCACCAGAATGTTTATTTGCCATCCAACCAGTTGATAAGGTCACAAACACCTAGATGAAGAGACCACATAAATACCACAGTAGCCCCACAGTCAGGGGTCCCACCTACCTCAGTGGATCTAGGGTCTCACCTAATCCACTCCCGAAATGGAAAGGGTTTGGGGGCGCGAATTAGGTGGGTACCCGGGTAACAGCTTAGTGGGTGTTACCCTACCGTGGGGCCCACATTAAGGATGTTATGTATATCCACGCCGTCCATAAGTTTCTATGGGCCATTTTAGGATGGGATACAAAAACTTATAGAGATCCAAATCTCAGGTGGACCACACCACATGAAATAGTGTTGATTGAGTGCCTCACCATTAAAAATTCCAAAGGGCCCATTGTAACGTTTTCTAAATGTTTATTTGCAATCCAACCTGTTGATAATGTCAATAAGATATGGATGAAGGGAAATTAAAAATATCATATTGATCCAAAGCTTTTGTGGCGCGCAAAATGTTTTTAATGGTTAATCATCACTCTTTCCACTAGTATGGTCCAGGTGAGATTTGGATCTTCTTATAATTTTGGATCGCCTCATAAAATGTTACTGAAAAACAGATAGACGCCATGGGTATACAACAAATACGTCAAGGTAGGCCCCGCACGGTAGGGGTAACACCAACTAAGATGTTATCTGGGTAACAGCTAATTCTCTCCCTATTTTGGGGCACAGTTTGGCTGTGGCTAGTGATAGGAACACCAGCCAGCTAGCTAGTGTCAAAGCTTTGTGGGCCCCACCATGATGTATGTGTTTTATCTACTTTGTCCATCCAATTTTTCCCTATCGTTTTAGGGCATGAGACTAAAAATGAGGCAGATAAAAAACCTAAGTGGACCACACCAAAGGAAACAATGGGTATTAAACACTTACGGTTGAAAACTTTCTAGGGCTACGAAGGTGTTGGATCAAGCTGATATTTGTGTTTTCGCTTCATCTGGGCCTATATAATCTTATGAACAGGTTTGGATGACAAATAAACATCGCCAGGTTTGGAAGATTTCAACGGTGAACATAATTCTCCCCACTATTTCGTGTAGTGCATGTGGCCCACTTGAGTTTTGGACTAGCCTTTTTTTGGCTCGTGCCCTAAAATTACCCAGTAAAATGGATGGATTGCGTGCATAAAAAACATACACCATAGTGGGGCCATAGAGGTTTGACATTAGCTAGTTGGCAGGTGTTACGGTCACCGGCCAAATCATGTCTGCCTTTTTTTCAAAATGCTAATTTTTTTTTCAGAATGTCAATTTCTATCAAAATGTCGATATTTTTTCCGTAATTTTTCACAAACAATGTTATTTTTTTATTTTCTTAACTTATTTTTTTCAAAATCACAATTTATCTTTTAAACTTCCCAATTTTTATTTTCAAAATCTTATTGTTTTATCAAACTTCTCAATTTTTTTCAAAACGCAAAATCTTAATTTGTTTTAAAAGTTTGATTTTTGTTTTCAAACTTACGAATTTTATTCAAACTCCTCAAATTTTTTTCAAAATGGCAGCATTTTTTATTTCTTCAGAATATCAATTTCTTTTAAAATCTCGATTATTTTAAATCTCAATTTGTTTTCAAATTCTCCATTTTTTCTCCATTTTCTTTTCAAATTCTCCATTTTTTTCTCAAACGTTGTTAATATTTTTTTTTCAAACTTCTCCATTTGTTTTCAAAATGTCAATTCTTTCATAATGTTGGATTTTTTTTAATCTCATTTTTTTTTTCAAAATGTTAATTCATTTCAGACTTCTCAATTTTTTTTTTCAAAATATCATTTTTTTTTTAAATCTCAATTTTTTTTTTTATCAAACCTCTTGATGTTTTTTCAAAATATAAATTCCGAATTTCCTTCCAAAATCTTTTTTTTTCAAACTTTTCAATTTTGTTAAAAATGCCAATTTTCTTTAACAATGTCAATTTCTTTTAAAATCACAATTTTATTTTAAATCTTAATTTTTTTTTTTTTTTCCAAATCTTGATTTTTTTTTTTAATTTCAATTTTTCTCAAACATTGTTAATTTTGTTTCAAACTTCTCATAATTTTTTCAAACTTATAAATTTTATTTTAACTTTTCAAATCTTTTTGAAATGCCGATTTATTTTTACAATGTTAATTTCTTTCAAAATCTTGCTTTTCTTTTTAGATGTCAAAAAATTTCAAAATCTTAGCTTTCTTTAAATCTCAATTTTTCTCAAACCGTATTTATTTCTTTTAAAACTTCACATTTTTCTTTTTCAAAATCATAGCTATTTTAAATCTCAATTTTTCTCAAGCGGTGTAAATTTTTTTAAAACTTTTCAATTTTTTTTTAAAAGCACAAATTTTTTAAACTTCTCAATTTTTTTTTTAAAAGCACAAATTTTTTAAACTTCTCAAATTTTTTTTTCAAAATGTCTACTTTTTTAAAGTTTCATTTGTTTTATATCAAACTTGTCAGGATTTTTCAAAATATAAAATCTTAATTTCTTTTTAAAAATTTTGATTTTTTTAAACTTCTTAATTTTATTCAAACTTTTGAATTTTAATCAAAGTGCCAATTTTATTTTATTTATTTTTTTCAAAATGTCAATTTCTTTCAAAATTTTTGTTTTTATAAATTTTATTTTTATTCAAAATCTTGTTATTTTTTAAATCTCAAAAATTCTCAAATAATGTTAAGTTGTTTTAAACTTCTCAACTTTTTTTTCAAAATCACAATTTTTGTAAAATTCTCAAATTTCTTTTTTCAAAAGGTCATTTTTTTGCAAAATGTTGTTTTTTTTTTTAATTTCGTTTTTTTATATCAAACTTCTTAGGTTTTTTCAAAATACAAAATCTTAATTTCATTTTAAAAATTGTAATTTTTTTAAACTTATCAATTTTATTCAAAGTTCTCTATTTTTTTCATAATGCCAATTTTTTTTCATAATGTCATTTTCTTTCAAAATCTCGATTTTCTTTCTTAATTTTCATTTTGTTTTTCAAAATCGTTATATTTTTTAAATCTCAATTTTTCTCAAACATTATTAATTTTTTTTCTAAATGTCACAACTTTTTTCTTTCAAAATCACCATCTTTTAAACTTCTCAATCTTCATTTTTAAAATCTCATTTTCTATTAAAGTTCTCAATTTTTTTTCGAAAAGAATCAATTTTATAAAAAACTTATTAATTTTTTTCAAAATGCCAATTTTATTTTCAGAATGTCAACTTCTTTCGAAATCTTAGTTTTGTTTTTTAAATCTTAATATTTTTTTTAAAAAACTCTTTTTTTTTAAACCTCAATTTTTGTTCAACATTGGTAAGTTTTTTTCAAGCTTCTCAATTTTTTCAAATAAATTTCAATTTTTGTTAAACATTGTTAAGTTTTTTCCAAACTACTCAATTTTTTCAAAATCACAAATTTTGTTAAACTTTTCAAATTTCGTTTTTAAAAATGATGATTTTTTTCTAAACCTCATTTTTTTAATCAAGCTTCTCAATTTTTTTCAAAATACAAAATCTCAATTTCTTTTTAAAAATAGCAAATTTTTAAAGAATCTAATTTTTCGAACTTATAAATTTTATTCAAAATTTTCAATTTTTTTTTTCAAGAATGTCAGTTTCTTTCAAAAAATTTTTCTTTTTTAAATCTCGATTTTTTTCAATATTTTGATTTTTCAAAATCTCAAATCAATTTTCGTTGTCAAATATTTAATTTTTTTTCAAACTAAAATTCCTGTAAAATCAGTTCAATTGAAGTAATACAATTTAGATTTTGCAACGGATCATATCCATCGCTACATGCAGGTAAGTCCGTCCCTAATTACCATATCTCTGGCAAGTGAGTCGCCGTTAATTTATATTTTCCAACGAACTTTGGTCCGTCGTAATATTCCGTCTCTTAAAAACCCACCCATTACTAGTTAGCGACGGATAGCTTTAGTAGTTATGATGGACGTAGTCCATCGTTAAACCAAGAGTTTTGTGGTGTCGTGTTTTTCCCCGTTTTGGCGTAGTGTGGGGCTTTCAGTTTTTAAGGTTAATGCCCATGATTTCGGAAAACGAATTCTAAATAACTAACCAGGCCTTGGGTAATGACTAACCAATTTAAAGCGAAGTTTGGACAAACCAAACCTTGGGTGATAGGACTAATACAATCCAAATGATTAAAGTTAGGACATTAAATGACACAATCTCTTCATCTTTACAGAACCAATTTAATTCCTCATCGTTATATGTCCTCAATACTTTCACCTTTCGCCTTGATTGTTTTTCAACTATAGCCTTTCATTGCTTGAAAGTAGTGAAAACCTCAAATTTATTTTTTTTAAAATAAACCCACATATTTTTGGAATAGTCATCAATAAAAGTAACGAACCATGACGACCCTCCACCAGAAACTATGGGCGACTACCCCCATACATTAGAATGCACATAATTTTGCACCCCCTTACATACATGTTTCCCAGACTTAAAAGATAACCTTAATTGTTTACCATATATACAATGCTCGCATATACTAAAATCAAAACTTTTAAATGTAGAAATTAAAGAACAATCAGAAAGTACCTTCATGCCCTGCTTGCTGATATGGCCTGGGCACGCGTGCCACAGACATACAGACATGGAATCCAGTATAAATGTTCCAACTCCACTCGATGGAGTGCTCCTAATCAAAGGTTACCGCTTCTCTATGCTTTCATGACTATGAGTACTCCATTTGAAACATTAAGGACATGTCGAACCCCCGTGAATTTGCACCCAAGTGCGTCAAGTACTCCTAAAGATATCAGCTCTTTCTCAACTCAAGAATGTGTCTCACATTAGTCAAGATATGCTTCATACCATCAAACATTTTAATGCGAACCAATCCAATACAAACAACATTACAGGCATTGTCATTGCCCACAAACACCTGACCACCATCGCACCCACTGTAACTGGTAAACCAACTTCTATGTGGGGTCATATGATATAAGTCCTCGTATCCAAAATCCACTCATCACTAAGATACTCGAATTTTGATGCGGTCAACACGTCACTACCAGTCGCCTCCTCACTTAATTTCCCAGTGTTGGCCTCTCTAAAAGATCCATCTGATTTCTCCTGCTTAGATTTAGGATTCTTACAATCCTTCTTCATGTGTCCTGTCATGCCACAATTCCAGCACTTCAACTTGCCTTCGTCATTACCTTTGGATTTTGATCTAGATCGCGAAGATCCCCTATCCCGCTTAAAATTCATCCCCCTCGTAACCAGTGCATCTGTAAAATTACTCATGTCACCTGCCTTCGATTGAAGAGCTGAGATAACGGTCTTAATGCTAATGGTTGTCCTACTGGTGCACAAAGAGTTTTTGAACGACTAATACTGATTCTAGAAGAAAATTTAACAGAATACATGCTTGATCTTCATCCTTATAGCCTCATCTATATTCAGCAATTTACAAACAAGCCTATTGAAGTTACTAATGTGGGTCTCAACGTCAGCCCCCTCTTCGGATTGAACAACTATAGCTTCAGATACAAACAATTATCAAGAAACTTCGTCGCATAGATATTCTCTAACTTCACCTATGTATCATCCGCATTCTTCTCTCTCATAAAATTATAGAGGACCTCATCCATTAGACATAATTAGATTGAGATATTAACCTTTTGATCTAACTTGTTTCACTCTTTTTCTTTCAAAGTTTTTAGTCGCTTTCCAAGGAGTGCATCTTCCAATCCTTATTGAACTAGAAAGCCTTCCATCTTCACCTTCCATAGTTCAAAGTTGTTTTTCTTAGAGTATTTCTCTACATCAAACTTCGTGTTTGATGTCATTGATACCTTATCTTCAAATTCAATCTACCTCCTAACGTTAGCTTTGATACCACTTGTTGGGACCCACGAAAGTAACACAGAGAAGAATAAAATAAAGCTCTCCAATCACATAAGCAAATTCAAAGAAAGAACACGTTGAATTTACATGAAAAAACCCTTACGGGAAAAAAACCATGGCACAAAGCGATAATACACTATGATAAACGAAGTTATAAGAGATAAAATCTTACCTGAATCAAAGTTCCTAAAAGAACCCTAGATTTTCCTCTCTACAAAACTCCCTCAACCCTTAGACACGTCTTATGTTAACCCTAATCCCTAATTATACCCCTTTAAATAGTATAAAACTGGAAATAGAAACAAATCGCCTAAAACTGTGCTAAACAACGCACATCGTCAATCGATTGGTTGACTGGTTGAGATGGATTGAGACTATCCTCGACCGATCAATGGCATATGTTCGACCAGGCATGCACGATCGGTCAACCAAGCTAGTCGACCAGTGGATCACCCTTTTTTCTATACAAATTGAAGGCTCCATCCAACTAGGCCCCATGTGATGGATGACCCCATATTAATGTGGGCCCACATATGGATGGTCCACATCAAAGGTCAACCCATAATAATAAAAAGCCCACATCTAAAGCGGGTTGGTGTGATGGATGAGCCACTTCAAAGGTGGGGCCTACATGATTGATGGTCCACATCAAAGGTGGGCTCCACATGATGGGCATTCGCTCCGTTGCTCTACTCGCTTAAACGATTCTACATACCGGCCGAAGAGAGAGAGAGAGAGAGAGAGAGAGAGAGAGAGAGAGAGAGCAGTGTGATTGGCTTTATAATGGAAATGAGCACACTGCTTTGTCAGGTGGACATTGAAGCTAGGCCTTACATGATGTGGGCTCCACATGATGGGCAGTAGGACATTGAAGCTAGGACCTACATGATTAATGGTCCACATCAAAGGTCGACCCCTAATGATGAATGACCAAGATCCAAGGCATGCCCTACATGATGGGCAACCCATATTGAAGGTGGGGCCCACAGTGATAGACAGTCCACATCAAATGTGGGCTCCACATGATCGGCAATTAATAATGGTGGGCCCCACATGGTGGATGATCTAGATCAAAGGTGGGCCCTACATGATGGACAATAACATTGATGGTAGCCCCACTTGATGGATGACCAACATCTAAGGTGGGCCCTACATATTGAATGGTGCACATTAAAGGTCGGACCATAACAATTAATGGCCCACATCAAAGGTGGGGCCGACTGCAATGAATCGTCCACCTCAAAGGTTGGCCCCACATGATGGATGGTGGATGTGAGGGGGACCAAAGAGAGGGATAATTACTTGTGATGTTGGAAACCAAACCTTCTTTTATACTTTTTGGTTGATAAGTATGTTGATTACCAAACATACTTATAGACTAAAAAAGTAGAAGCCAAGATAAGCTACTTATGACATATGTAGTTTTTCCAAAGTAACCTATGATCCAAACGTCCCCCTTAACATCTCCGTTATGACATGCATAGGAGACATTAGAAGATTTTATGCCATCTCCTTGAAACAACAAAGGTTTCAAAGGTCTGTACACCTGAGAGCCGACATGAACTCAATTGTTATTCCAAATGAAAATTGCAATTGAATTGTTATGGCAACCTCAAGAGTACCTTCCTTAACCTGAAGCTTTGAGATGAAGTTCTGTAATCTTAGCACTTGATTCACGGCCATGTATATGTGATAAACTTAGTGTCATGGCTAACAAAGTCATATCTTTTAACAGTTTTCTCAATATAGCTTTCTCAAAACCCAAGGAGACGTAATTTAAAGTAGAGTTCTCATTATCGAGGCAACCAGCTCCAAATCCAAAGATGCATCAAAATAAAATGATTCCAATCATTAAATTTTCAGGTGGGGAGCATGTCAATAGGGAGTCCGGATCCTTTGCTCATACTGAGCAGAGAAATCCTGCTTTTCACCTATCTAGTTGGTCAAGCTGGGAGGATCCGGATTCATCAAAAGGGTTCACTCTTGTACAATAGCATAACATGCATGAGTAGAATTTTTATTTTATTTTACTAAACACACCCATACCCCACCCATCCACCTACCCACATGGGCGCTTGATCTCATGATCCCAGTGTTGAAACAGAGTCTTGTCCACACACAGCCATGAAGCCAGACCCAAAAGAATAGTTAACACATCATACGACTGGTCATGTGGTGGAGTCCAAGAAGTAGGCTATAATAGAATCCAGGCCTAAAGTCCAACCCAAGATATAAGGCTTGAAGACGAAGCCTAGCCAAACTCACAGCTAAAGATTTAGGCTCATGTTGGACCTATAGGCTTGGGCCTCTAGAAGATAGTCCAATGTAAGCATAACTCCTCCAAACCTGAGTAAGCACAAGTGAGGGCACATCTCACACGCTCTCAATTAACACAGCAACGACAGACTGCACTGCAGAGTATTGGTCCATCCACGCGTGCATGTGTAGGCACACACATTGAGTACGGGTGTGCCTACAACTTCTATGGTATGAACGGCTTCATGTGAATGAGATCCACATCATCCAAACGATCTGCTACCGTTCAAAGGGAAGCGGATTACATCCGACCAGGGGTCAGATTTTTAAGCGCTCGACCAATCTTTGTGGCGGCCCTACCGTGATGTATATGTTTATCTACCTCGCTAGGCCTCTTTTCTAAGATCATGTTAGGGTATGGGTTAAAAATTAGGCAGATCCAACACCAGACTACACCAAGATGAATCTTGCATTTAATGCGTTGTGCATTTAATGCACATTTAAAGCAACCAAGCTTGCTATTTGGTGTGCTCCAATTTAGCGTTGGATTTGCCTCATTTTTGGGTCCATACCCTAGCCATGATTTTAGAAAAAGGATGAACAGCGTGAATGAACAAATACATCATGGTGGGCCCTACATGGATTTCATCAGACATTTAAAGGTCCAACTAGGGTGGGATGCAACTTCCCTTTCAAAGACCGGAGTATGCATCACCACTAGGAAACTAGTGCAAAATCATGTCTAAAATCTCCAAATTCATGTGGCGTAGCCACCTAAGTTTTTAGAACATGATTTTTACAATGTCCTTTCATCCTAGTGATTAGTACCAGATGACCGAATGGGATGGCATGCATAAGCAATGCTTTGACTAAGGGCGGCCCACTTCAATTACCCTACTTCACACCCAACTAATAATGGACATGGTAACTCTTCCCCCAAGGCCCAATTGGCCTGATTTTTGGGTTTTGAAGCCATTCATTTAAGGAAGCAGATTGCGTCCTTACTAAATGAGGCAGATCCAAAGCCCAAGTGGACCACACCACAAATGACTCTAGCATTCAATGCAACCCAAAAATGAGGCAGATCCAGCACCCAAATGGACCACACCACAGATGACTCTTGCATTTAATGCAACTTTGCACTAAATGCAAGAGTCATCTGTGGTGTGATCTACTTGAGCATTGAATCTGCCTCATTTTTTTGGCTCATACCTTAAAATGATATGAGAAAAGGGATGGACAAAATGAATAAACCAATACATCAACTTTGAGCTAGTTAAGGCAAAGCAAAGAGGAACAGCTGACCTTTTTTGATGAATCAGATAACCTAGGCTTAAGTCCACACTAAACCCTAAACCGTTAACCGTTCATATGGTGGTTGACTCCCACAAGAGTAGATCGAATTCAGTTCCTTACATCCGCAGGCCCCAGCCCAGTTACAACCTATATAAATGTAGGGTGTCTGTGGCCCATTATCTAAATTTTCTTGATCGTCCATTGCCTACCCGATGGTTGCACAAGCCAGACCTCGGTCAGGCCCTACCTGATGATGATACAAGGTTGACCTATGGGGTCAAGGAATGCATACACAAGAGGCAGGCTTGATGAATTGCTCCGTGCATGTGAATATATATACACATCATATGCGTGCATCCTGTGGGAGCTCTCTAGGAAGCCACTAATAAGAAAGCGGTGTCTAACATTGCTAGACCATCCGCTTCTCCAATGGCTCACCTGATGATCGCACATGCCTAACTTTTTTGAGTTAGGGCCCACCTGATGATCTTTGGATCAAGGCACGCATACATAAGAGGCATTCATCCATCATGCCTCTGTACATGATGAATTTAATAGATGAATGCCTCACGTAGGAAATGAATTTGTACAGTTGGATGGTTGCTAGCTAGAATTAGGAAAGAGGAGAGCTCTTGGAATCCAAGGACAAGGGAGGAATTGTGAAGACACTAACCCAATCCAACTGCTAGAAATGAGATAATCTAGATCTTTCCAACATACCTTCAAGCCATAAGACGCCAAGAGATTCCACATCTCATTCAATATGTGCCTGCCACCTACTCCTCTCAACACAATAAGAAGAAGATACCAAAGATGGGATAAGGAAAGGGAGCTCTCGAAATCAATTGACACGGGAGGCTTGGGGAATAAAATAAAAGCCTTCAATGGAGTTGCCCCTCCTCGGGTACCCAAAATTTGAGGCATGACACTCCCTATATATAAGGGAGGGTCCACTACCTTAGATACCCCTTTTGATGCCCTCTTTACCCATGCATGTGCTTTAATTAGAAACGTAACTTACTACTTTTAAGCACCATGCATTAATTTATCTCTTTGTTAAGTACATGCATAAACTTATCCTTCTTTTAAGCACAATTCTCACACAAGTGCTATGTGCAAGTTTATTTTTTATTTTATTTTAGTCATACAATTCACCCACCCTGTTAGCTGCGCAACGCACCCACACAGTTAGTCACATGATGCACCCACCCACTGGTGGGGTTAGTGTGTCTCCTTAGCACTTGGAACCTGAGACCTCTGTTGAAACGCCTAGGCATCTTTCAACTGGGCTGGCAGGCAAGACACAGTTCATGTGCAGGTTGTGTGTAACATGCATAACATGGGTGAAGTGTATGTGTTGCATGTGCACGTATGGTGTGTGATATGCATGCATGTATACATGTCTGGATGACATACATGCATATAATATTAAAATAATGCACAAATTGTTGGAATTACAAGAGATTTGATATTAAAAAAATATATTTTGTTATTTTAATATATAAAGTTAATTTATATATTAAAATAATATATAAGTAACACTTACATATTAAAATAAATACGCATAAAGTAATTTTTTAAAGGTTACTTTTTAAAAATCACTTTTAAAGTAACTTTTAAAAAATAACTTTCTAAACTTATTTTTTAAAAATTACTTTATATGTATTATTTTAATATATAAATGTTACTTACATATTATTTTAAGATATAAAGTTACTTTATATATTATTAGATCTTTGTCTCCTTGAAATAAAAAAAGGTTTTAAAGGTTCACATACTTGAGAGCCAACATGGAACTCATTGTTATTCTAGATGAGAATTGCAACCGAATTGCCATAGTAACCTCAGGAGACTATCCTTGACTCGAAGCCTTGAGATGAAGTTTTATAGCTTTGGCACTTGATAAAAGGCCATGTATTCTAGACGAACTCATTTGTCATGGCAAACAAAGTCAGCATCTTTTTACACTTTTCTTACTAGAGCTTTCCCAAAACCCAAGGAAAAATAATTTGAAGTAGATTTCTTATTGTGGAGGCAACCAGCATTGGATGCAAAGATCAATCAAAATAAAAATGATTCTGAACAATTAGATTTCAGATGGTGAGCATATTAATAGGGACCACCATTTTGCAATAGTATAACATGAAGAGTGGGAAAGTTCAGGACAAAAGATCTCCAACAAGTCATCAATGGCAACAAAAAATGCAAGCATGCTGCTCACTATCAAAGATTTCACTAAAGACCACCTTGCCATTTAAAACAATTCATACTTTAGACCCATAGTGGATGCCCTTGACGCAAAAATTTCAGTGGTTGGACAACCAAACGGGGAGCCAGCAATGACAAAAAGTGTCTTCAAACCTAGCAAAACCTGCAGCTATAGTTCTACATCGTCCATCGGGTCTGCTACCTTTCGAAGACGAGCATGCGTCACCATAGAAAATAGTGCAAAATCAAGCATAAAATCCTCCAAATTCATGTGGTGTAGCCACCTAAGTTTTAAAACATCTTAATCTTTAAAATGTCCCTTCACCCTAGTGATTAGTATCAAATGACCAGATAGGATGATATAAATAAACAATGCTTTGAATAAGGGCGGCCCACTTCAACTACCCTACCCCACACCCAACCAAAAATGGACATCCCATGGCAACTCTTCCCCCATGGCATGAACGGCCTGATTTTTGGGTTTTAAAGTCATTCATCAAGTGGGTCCTATTGAGGTGTGGAGCCAATCACACCATGAGGTGGTCGGACGCTAGACAGTCAGTGGACCAGGCGCCCGGTGCCCAGGGCGAGCGCCCAACATTCAGTTGTTTTCCCCTGAAGCTCGTTGGACATATGCTACATTGGCCGAGCGCCCGACCAAGCCTGACCGGGTGCCCGACTGATCGCGACCTGTTTCGCGGGATTTCCTATTTTGAGTCTAATTTTCAGGTTTCACTATATAAAGAGTTGTAATTCAGGATTATGGTATAGGATTAGGGTTTCTATACGTCAAAGGTGAGAAAAGGTGAAGGGGTTAGTAAACAGGGCCATCTCTGTGCATGGGAGCATTAGGGAAGGTAAGTGTATTGCTTGTAATTTCGTTTTCTTTATAGTAGAACTTTACACCCGTGGTTTTTTTACCCTTGTCGGGGTTTTTCCACGTAAATTCTGTCTTGTGGGCTATTGATTTATTTTAATTCTGATTCTAGTTGTTATTTCTTCCTGTTTATCATTTGTGGGTGAGACTGGAGATTGGATCTCAGTTCACCGGCGTTGTTGGCGTGCTGTGCAACAACTGGTATCAAAGTTATTGGTTTAGTTCAAGTGGGAGCGATGACGGAAGAAGGGAAGACACGAATTGAGAAGTTTGATATTCAAACTTTGCCTTCTAGAAGATGCAGATGGAGGATTTGTATCAGAAGGACCTCTATATTCCTCTTGAAGGAAACAAGAAAAAACTAGAGAAGATGACAAATGATGAATGGGCTTTAGTGGATCGGAATGCTTTAGTAATGATCCGACTCTCTTTGTCTAAGAGCATCGCCTTTAATATATCCAAAAGACCACAAAAGAATTAATGCAAGCTTTAGCTATGATGTATGAGAAATCATCAGCGTTTAACAAGGTTCATCTTATGAAACGACTATTCAACATGAAGATGTCAGATGGTGGGAGCGTAGCTGAACATCTAAACGAGTTCAATACAGTCACAAGTCAATTGGAATCCGTTGGTATCATTTTTTGTGATGAGGTCAGGGCGTTATTGATCTTATTCAGTTTGCCAGACAGTTAGGATGGTTTGGTGATTGCCGTGAGCCATTCTTCAGGATCAACAAAGTTGAAATTTGATTATGTAGTGGGTCTAATTCTCAGCAAAGAATCTAGAAGGAAGGCATCGGGGAATGCTCTAAACGTTGAAGGAAGAGGAAGATCGTTGAATAAATATGGCAATAAACACGGGCGTTCTAAGTTAAGGAAGAAGTCTAAGGGACCCAAAGACAAGGACGGGTGTTGGCATTGCGAGAAGAAGGGGCACATGAAGCGTGATTGCAGGGCACTTAAGAAACAAGAAGGAAGCTCTCAATGTGGGAAGGATTCAGTGAATCTATCTGAGGAGAGTGATACAGAAGCGTTGATCTTGTCTCTTGATGCGCGGAATGAGTCTCGGGTTATAGACTCGGTGCTTCGTTTCATGCTACTTTGTCTAAGGAAGTTCTTTGTGATTATGTGTCAAGTGACTTTGGGAGAGTCTACCTGGGTGATGATGAGCCGTGAAGTATTGTTGGCAAGAGAGACATTCACATAAGTCAAAAAGATGAAACGGTCTTAAAGTTGAAGGATGTCAGACGTACCGAGTTTGAGAAGGAACTTGATCTCAGTGGAGCAGTTGGCCGATACCAAATATGTGACGACATTCACTAGTGATTCCTGGAAGGTTACAAAATGTGCCTTGGTGATATCTCGAGTCAAGAAGACAAGCACATTGTACGTGACTTCCGAATCATACAGTTCACTCACAGTCGCATCAACTGGAGTGAACGGACAGTTATGGCATCAGAAGTTGGGACACATGAGTGAAAAATGGATGAAAGTGCTACTGCCAAAGAGAAAGCTACCAGGGTTGAACTCTATCGACCTGAAATTTTGCGAGGATTGCGTGTATGGTAAGCGGAAGAGGGTAAGTTTCAAGAAAACAGGACGCGCTCCAAAGACGCATTTGTTGGAGCTTGTCACACACTTATGTGTGGGGACCGGCACAGGTATCATCTTTCGATGTTCACGTTACTTTGTTTCCTTTATTGATGATGCTAGTAGAAAACTGTGGGTCTATTTCTTAAAGCACAAATCTGATGTATTCGATGTATTTAAGAAGTGAAAAGTACTGGTAGAAAATGAGACAAGTAAAACTGTAAAGTGTCTTAAATCGGATAATGTGGGAGAATACTATGATAAGAAGTTTAAGGAGTATTGTGCAGCAAATGGGATCAAACATCAGAAACGATTACATGGACACTGCAGCAGAACGATGTGGCTAAGCGCATTAACAAGACCATTCTTGAGCGCGCTAGGAGCATGAGGTTACATGCAGGGTTGCCTAAGACGTTTTGGGCAGATGCTGTGAATATTGTCGTATATCTCATGGATAGAAGTCCCTCAGCACCATTGGATGGTGGGTTACCAGAAGAAACGTGGACTGGAAAAGAAGTGAACCTTGCACATCTCAAAATGTTCAGTTGCATTTCATATGTTCACATTGATGCGGAGCACAGAAACAAGCTGGATGCAAAGTCCAAGAGGTGCACGTTTATAGGCTACGAGCAGCATGATTTTGGGTACCGATTTTGGGATACAGAAAACCAGAAAATCTTCTGAAGCAAGGATGTGGTCTTTAATGAAAAAGTGATGCATAAGGACAGTTTGCAGCAAAAACAGAATAAGGTTGATGAGAAAGAATTTGTAAAGTTGGAAAAGTTATCAGAAACAGGTGTTACAGTGCCACAGGATGAACATGCATAAGAGCATGATGAGGCAGAGCCACAGACACCGGTTGTGAGGTCTACTCAGGAGAGGAGACCCAATGTCCGATACTCACACTCCTTACATTATTTACTGTTGACAGATAATGGTGAACCAGAGTGTTTTGAAGAGGCATTACGGTCAGATACACGGGTTAAGTAAGAGTAAGCTATGGATGATGAGAAGGACTCTCTTGAGTCCAATCGTACGTGGGAGCTCATCACTCTACCTAAGGGTAAGAAAGTTCTTCATAACAAGTGAGTTTACAGACTGAAAGAGGAGCATGATGGTTTGAAGCAATACATGGCCAGACTGGTTGCGAAATGGTTCCAACAAAAGGTAGGTATCAATTTCACTGAAATATTTTCACCAGTGGTGAAAATGTCTACGATTCGCATGGTCTTGAGTATAGTGGCTACAGAGGACTTACATCTAGAGTAGCTAGATGTTAAGACAACCTTTCTTCATGGGGATTTTAAAGAAGAGATATGCATGTATCAGCCGACAGGATACGTGGCACCAGGAAAGGAGAATAAGGTGTGTAGATTGAAAAATAGTCTATTATGGCCTAAAGCAGGCTCCGAGGAAGTGGTACAAGAAGTTTGACAGTTTCACATCGGGAAACAGGTTCAGGAGATGTCATGCAGACCACTGTTGTTATTTGAAGAAGTTCGATACGTCGTACATCATTCTTCTTCTGTACGTTGATGATATGCTTGTAGCTTGATCAAGCATGAAGGACATCTTAGATATTAAAAGACAGTTATCTAAAGAATTTGCTATGAAGGATTTAGGAGCTGCAAAACAAATCATACGCATGAGGATAAAGCGTGACAGGAAAAACAAGAAGCTAATTTTGTCAAAGGCCGAGTACATAGCCAAGGTACTTGATCGATTCAATATGGGAGGTGCTAAGCCGGTTAGCACTCCATTAACCAATCACTTCAAGCTTTCTAAGGAGTAAGGTGCGAAGACGCAGGAGGAACGGGACTACATGGCTAAAGTCCCATACACGTTAGCTATAGGGAGTCTCATGTATGTTATGGTTAGCACGAGGCTAGATATTGCTCAAGCAGTGGAGTTGTTAGCAGGTTCATGAACAATTCTGGGAAGGAACATTGGGAAGCTGTGAAGTGGATCCCCAGATACTTGGTAGGTACTATAGACATAGAGTTGTGTTGTGGAGGATCGAAAATCGAGCTATAAGGCTACATCGATTCAGATTTGACAAGGGATATTGATAGCAGAAGGAGCACAACAAGGTATGTCCTTACCCTGGGTAGTGCTGCAGTTAGTTGGGTCTCTCGATTACAGAAGATAGTGTCCATCAGTACAACGAAAGCAGAGTATGTTGCAGCTACAGAAGCGTGCAAGGAGATGGTGTGGATGTAAGGTTTTATGAAAGAGTTGGGAAAGAAGCAAGCAGATTGCAAGCTGTACAGTGACAGTAAGAGTGCAATACACTTGGCCAAGAATTCAGCCTTTCATTCAAGGACCAAACATATTGACATCAGATATCACTTCATACATTCGTTACTGGAAGATAGGTCGATTACTCTGGAGAAGATCCATACAAGTGAGAATCCTGCGGATATGTTGACCAAGGCGGTCACACGGGAGAAGCTGAAGCTTTGTTCAGCTTTGATTGGTCTTCAAGCTTGAAGACGGGGAGGTGGTGCACTCCGGATGTAGAAGACGAAGGACTATGGTGATATGTGTCCAAGTGGGAGATTGTTGAGGTGTGGAGCCAATCTACCAGGAGGTGGTTGGGCGCCCGACAGTCAGTGGATTGGGCGCCAGGTGCCCAGGGCGGGCGCCTGACCAGGTTTAGCCGGGCGCCCATATTCAATTGTTTTCCCCTAAGCTCGCTGGACATATGCTGCATTGGCCGAGCGCCCTAAGCCTGACCGGGCGCCCAACTAGCCGCGACCTGTTTCGCGGGGTTTCCTATTTTGAGTCTAATTTTCGAGTTTTACTATATAAATGGCTGTAATTCGAGATTAGGGTATGAGATAAAGGTTTCTAAGGTGAAAAAAGGTGAAGGAGTTAGCAAAAAAGGCCATCTTTGTGCATAAGAGCATAGGGGAAGGTAACTGTATTGTTTGTAACTTCATTTTCTTCATAGTGAAACTTTGCACCCGTGGGGTTTTTCCACGTAAATTCTGTCTTATGGGCTATTAGTTTGTTTCAATTCCGCTTCTAGTTGTTATTTCTTCCTGTTTATTGTTTGTGGGTGAAACTGGAGATTGGATTTCGGTTCACCGACGTTGTTGGCGTGCGGTGTTGTTGGCGTGCTGCGCAACAGGTCCTCCCTTCTGGAGACTGTTCTAAAAGCAAGTTCAATTATCAAAGACAACACATGTACCGTTAGAAAGGTCAAGTCAGCCTAGTCCATCATACCTCTCCTAGTTAGAGCCAAGCACGGAGTAGCTGACCTTTTTTAATGAATCAGATGGGCCTAGGCTTAAGTTCACCCTACAAGAGCAGATCAAAGCAACTCCTTAGCCCCACGAGCAGATCAAAGCAGCTCCTTGGCCTAGTTACAACACTATATGAATGTAACCTTATAGGAATGTAAGGTGCTTGTGGACCATTATATAATTTTTCTGGATAGTCCATTGCCTACCTGATGAGAGTATGGGGTTGATCTATGGGTCAAAGAATGCATACATAAGAGGCAGGTTTGATGAAGGCCTCCGTGCATGTGAAACAGTGGGAAGTGATGGACTCACCCCCACAATATGCATCACATGTGTGCATACTATGCTAGCTCTCTTTAGGAAGCCACTAATATGAGAAAAGTGTCTCAACTTTCATATACTATGCTAGCTCTCTTTAGGAAGCCACTACTATGCTAGCTCTCTTTAGATGGCTCACTTAATGATTGCACATGCCCAACCATTTGGGTTGTGGCCCACCTAATGATCATTGAATCAAGGCCCGCATACATTAAAGGCATTCATATCTATGTATAGTCGGAAGAATTTAATAGATGAATGCCACTATATATGCAAAACGTTGAAACTTGGTCACACAATAAATAAATTGCTACAGTTGGATAGTTGAAATATATAAGATAAGAATTAATTGTAATATAGTGCTGCTAAAAACATATAATAATAGTAATGTCTAACGAAAAAGTATCACATGCGCGTGTCAGATGTAGGACCCAAAATGAAAAATGAAATTTTGCATTATGCAATGTTAGTTTAATGCAAAGACATGATACAAAGTAGATCATGTCATAGAGCCTAATGCACTACTTATTTAGGAGGGGGTCATTGATTGCAATTCCAACATTCCGTATCAAATTACATTTGCTTACGAAAAAAGTTGGTTTTTAAATTCCCACAATGGAAGAACCCAACTCCTGATCTTTGACTAGAAGCCCTATGAAAAATAATTTTACTTATTTCACCATGAATCCCCCATCTAACACGTGCACATGACACTTTTTCTTTGGACAAGTTATTATTACAAAAGATTTAGATAACTTTTTATTACAGATAATCCATATCTAAAGAGGCAATCGACAACCCAAGTGTGCTTCCTGACATCTGCGAGGTAAGCCTCCTTGGGGTTCAATGAATCTTAGCAAGAGAGGTCAATCTCTCCTTAGGGTTTAAGCTCATGGCTCAACAAGAGTAGTTGACGAAATAAGGAGAACAACAAGCACTCATACTCCATATATATATCTCATGTGCGCAACATCGCCATGGATGCTCCACTTTGGGTCACCCTTCATCTACCAAGCTAAACAGTGGCCCAACATTAAAGTAAATTAGAAAATTCTCTTCCAACAAACTCCACCGAGGCTTCAAATGTCGAATCAAAACATCATCGCTTTCGTCATCTCATCTTCATCATAGCTCCACCGCTTCTCGTGCCACCATCAACCCTAACCTTGTACTTTCACGCCCTTTTCTGCTCTTCTCATGTGGCATTTGAGCACTTGCAACATACGAGTAACCGTGGATCTCGCTACCGATCCCACAGCTCCACCGTGAATTTGCTCCCGATCAACTTGTAAAGATGGCCACACCTCCTGTGCCTTCATACACACGAGTGCCCCCTTCAACACTTCACAACAACGATCGCGGCCGATGAACAAGCACCCTTTTGCCTCGAGTGTACCAAGAGAGATCACATTCATCTTCATTTTGGAGACATGCTTCACATCTTCCTAGGACTCTTTCGATCCCATCGAACATCCTGATGCGCACCGTACTAATACTCATCACCTTATGAGCGTAGCCATTGCCCACAAACACCAATTCACCACCATACTCTCTGTATGTCGTGAATGAACTCCGCTCAGGACAAACGTGACATGAAGCCCCTGAATCTAGGATCCACTCTACCGTGAGATCCCTTGCCAGATACAGTCAAAACTTCACAAAGATCGTCACCATCCTCTACGGTATTAGCTCCTTCTCTATAAGAATTTTCATACCTCTCTTGCTTCAACTTGAGATTCTGATAATCCCCTCTTGTCACGCCCCAAACCCGGGGACTGGGCTCATTAAATTCTCGATCACCGACCTTGGTGCCAACAGCCTCCGTAATACCCCATTCTCGGCTCCTAGCTCTCATATGCCAGGTTCCAATCCTGGGATCCCACCAGGAAGATTTTTAGAAAAAAAAAATTTGTAAAAAAACATAACCAAAACCATAAAACATCATAAAAAATCCACTACATAGTTTGTTAAATACAATGCTGAAATGGAAAAATACAAAATGTAGCAAAAGTTCAAAATATTAGGTACATGAACCGAGCTCAATGTTACCCTAGTACCTGCAGCATTACAAACGCATTTGGGATATGTGGAGTAAAATGTGATTTGGATTCAAGATGCAATTGGGATATGTGGAGTGAAATATGATCCGGATTCAAGATGTAAAAAAGAGAGGAGATCAAACACATTTTTTCTACAAAAAGAGATGGATATCTCGAATACATTTAGCTTTAGTGACTTATTTGACGTGCCTTTTGGTTTCCTACTATAGGTAACATGATGGCATGCCAAGAATTTGTAGGGTAACCTTAAATCCTCATGGTGGACCCTTTGTACTCCAAATCTCTCTTTGCACTTTCTTTTTTCTTTTGTTTTTTGTCGAACAGCCCTTTCCCTCTCTTTTTTGTTCTCTGTGTTCGCTTGACCTCATTTTTTCCTTCATGTTTTCCTCTTTTTTCTCCTTAAATCCTTTGTTACTGTAGTTTATATAAAGATTTTTTTAATATTAAAATAATGCTTTCGAGAGCTGGTTGCTAGCTCCAATATTAATGTATACTTGTAGTGGTGTGTTTTATATATATTAAAAAAAATTAACATTAAAATAATGTTTGCTAGAGGTGGTACCTAATGCCAATATTACAATAATGTATACTTGTGAGTGGTTGGACCTAAAACATATAAAGTGATCTTTTTTATATATTAATTTTAATATAATACAAAGTAATTTAAAAAAAAAAGGAATTTTAGAAAGTTATTTTTAAAAGATTATTTTAAATTTTAAAGTAACTTCTAAAAAGTAACTTTATAAAAGAAATTACCGTGTATTATTTTAATAAAATAAACATTACTTTATATAAATGTTAAAACTACATATGTTTTAAAGCCCAACCGCCTCAATGTATATTTAGTGTCATGCTTCAAAATTTAAGTACCCTTGTAGGGCTACTCCATTAAAGTGTTTTTATTTTCTTTTATAGGCGTCTTTAAGTTGTTCAATTTCAAGATCTAATCCCTTATCTCATCTTTGGTATTTTCTTATTCTGTTGTGAGGAATAGGTAAGACAGTGCATATGTGGGCGTCTCATGGCTTGAAGGTATGTTGGAAAGACCTAGATCATCCCATTTCTTCGGTTCCCATTTAGAATATCATCGAGATCTAATACACTCTGATATTAACCTGCCCCATCGCGTGCATGACCTAGCAAGTGGAAGAGACCTTAATATTCGCCTCGTCAATGATATGCAAAATGCCTACCCGAGTCGCTGACAGCAGACCGATTTTACAAGCTGGTCAAACTTAACCTAACATATAACTCCCTTCCTCCGAGCAGATAAGGTTACATATCATTTCAACCAACCTCGACATAGTGGAAGACACGACCTACTAGTATTTGGCATTCAAGCACTCATGATATCCACTCAGTGTCGATGTTGGAGCATCTTACTGGTACTATAGGGTTTATGGACTTCTAACCCACAGACATCCTACATGCCCAGATGCTAGAACGTATTTTCGGTGTCCATACTCGTACACACTAACTACAGCGAAGTCATGGAGGCTTAGATTAATTTAGGGTAATTTAGACTTATGGAATGCTAAGATTAATTTAGGGTAATCTAAGTATCATCTAATAATGGAATAGATTTTTTTACGGATAAAGGTGATTTGTGCCAGTGGTATCTACTTAAGCATATAAATTTTTTTTATATGTAGAAACACCTTAAGAATTAGATGAATGGTATGGATAAAGGTGATCTGTGCTAGTGGTGTCTACTCAAGCACACACACTCACGCTTGGAGAAAATAGCTTAAGAGATAACATAAGGTATTAATGAGCGAGACGCGAGCGAGCGTCGATCCCTAGCCCCTACCGAGTCACCTCCCCTCTACAAGAACCACCCCACTTGCTCTGGCGCTTATTTAAACCACCATCCCCCATTAGCTCACTCGCTCACTCTTATCAGGAAAAAAAAAAACCATAAAATAAAGAAAAGATGAGATCAAAGAGAAGGAGAGGTACCCTCCTCCATGCGTAGACTTGGGAAATGCTAGGCTGAATGAGTGTTGGTAGGCCGAAAGTTGTGTGCAGTTATAGCTCTGGTGATTTCTGAATATTGAATTGTATATGAGATAGATGACGCATTGTTCAATGGTAAGTAATCACTTAGATCTCATGAGTAATAAGTTTAAATTAACAGTGGGTGATCAAGAGGGTTTTGACGATTAAAATTTATATTCACACTGCTCTTTGCTGTGGGTTCCACTTGAACCTTAGATCCGCCTCAATCTAGGTTGACAAATCGAATGGAGGGTGTGGAGTTAAGGCACATACATCATGCTGGGCATTATTGCTCCCTTCTCCATGGAATAAGTGGGGCCCATTTGAAGTTCTGGAACTCACTGATATCAAGGTGGGCCCTCCTCTAAATCTCTGTGACCTATCTCAATAGGCTGGGCGTCAAAGAAACACATAGTTGGCCCGGATAAGTTTTCAATGATAAGTGTTCAATTTGTACTGATTCTATGTGGAATGGCCTATCTGAGACACTCAAATCTATCTCAAATTTTGGTCCAAGGCTAAAAACAACCAACCCAAAATGAATGGATGATTAGGATAGAACATATACATCACGGTGGAGTTGACGTAAGATTTGGATGTCGCTCAAATTTAGCTTTTGACCATAAAATGATCCAATAAAGAGGATGGACGATGTTTATTATAAACATGATTCAAATTGGGTTTATGAGTGTAAAATCCAATCAACCTAATTAACGTAGACAACTTTAGTGTCTTTGACGTTAATCCCTTGGTTTATTTTTATTTGAAACGCATAGGTGGGGTCTGACACGTTAATCCACTCCGTTCATAAGGTTGGCCAACTCATGATGGGCCTAATAAACCTTTGGTATCTAGTAAAGCCCAAGAAAATAGCAAAGAAAACGAAGGAATTTCAACCATCGCATAGGCTTTCGCCGTTATGGGGCTTATAAACATGAATTATAAGCACAACAAGGTGGACCACATGCTAGACATACTGGATAGCGTGGACATGTGGGTCCCACCTTCTAACAAAATGGAAAGATGGCTCGAATACCCAATATAAATGTCAAAATGGAGTCCACAACATCAAAGAAGTGTTGGAAGAGCCTTCAAACTACCCCCTGGACTCTGTCACCGACCGATCTTGACCGGTCAATCAGTGTATGAGGCAGATGTGTTTGCATGAAAAATTGCCCCTGGACTGACTGATTTTGGGCCAGTCCGACTGGTCGGCCAATTGCGCGTGACTTGCACAACAAGGTTTCTCTTGCGCGAATTTGCATACTACGTTTCTAATTCGGGGTTACTTGTTATATATATGGTTTGAATCTGAGATTAAAAGTAACCCTAGTGTGTTTAAGGTTTCCTAATCACATTAAGAAGAGGGGAGAGTGTTTTGAGAAGGAGAGAGCTTGGGTTTTCTCGATTTTCCTTGCTTGTGTGCTATCAATCTCTGTTATCTTCTGTTAATCATAGTAGATCACTTTGTACCATGATTTTTTTTTACTGTTGTGGTTTTTTTATATAGTAGATCACTTTGAATGCTTATGTGGTTTGATTATATTGTGTTTCTTGTTTGATTTTATATACTGTTGTGGTTTTTTTATATAGTAGATCACTTTGAATGCTTATGTGGTTTGATTATATTGTGTTTCTTGTTTGATTTTATATACTGTTGTGGGGTTGTTCGGCTTCCGCTGCTGACGTCCATATTCCCAACAAGTGGTATCAAAGATAAAAGTTTGGGTAGAGTACAATTCGGATCTGAGACGAGAAGATGGGATCAAGCACAAGTTTGATGTAGTGAAGTTCCCCCACAAAAATAACTTAGAGCTATGGAAGGTGAAGATCAAATCCCTTCTAGTTCAGCAAAGGCTTGATGAAGCTCTTGGAAAGTGACTTGAGGCTATGAAAGATGATGAGTGGACAAAGCTCGACAAGAAGGTATCAACCTCGATCCTGTTATGCCTTACGGATGATGTCCCCTATCACGTCACGAAAGAGAAGATTACGGCTGATACAATGGCGAAGTTAGAGAAGATTTATGCTAGAGAAGATTTATGCCAAGAAGTTTCTAGAGAGTCGCATGTATCTGTTGATGCAGTTGTTCACCTTGAGGATGACTGAGGGGACGAATGTGGAAGACCACTTAAGCACTTTCAATCGACTAGTTTACAAGTTGGCGAAGATGAGCCGATGAATGATAAATATCAAGCATGCATCCTGTTGAATTTTCTTCCAGATTCATAAGTTATTCAAGAACTGTGTGCGCAGGGAGGGAGACCATCAATGTTGAGACTGTTATCTCAGCCCTCCAGTCGAAGGCGATGAGAAAGAAAAGCGGTGACGTGGGTTCTCGTTCTTCCTCAGAGGCACTGATTATGAGGGGAATAAATTCTGAGTATGGTGGAGGACATTCGAAATCTAGATCTAAGGCTTTGACAAAGGGAAAGCTAAGGCGAAATGCTGGAGTTGTGGTCAGGAAGGCCACATGAGAGGCGTAAGGCCTGTACCTTTATTTGCCCTCTGTACACTTAGTTTCCAATGCCGGTACATTCGGGATGGACCAAATTACTAAGCCTTGATCGCGACCCTATTTTAGTACCGCATCGACTTAAGACCTATACCCTGGCGACCGCGTAGGCGCTATAATCTCAACGCCGCGCGGCACGCCCTATTGCGATACCCGGTGTGAAAGTTGTAATCATTTGCGCAATCTGAGGTGGGATGCGCAATGCACGTGTGGCGCAAGCTCCACTTGCACAAATTCCTAGAAAGTCAAATCAATCAATCAAAATCCCCTTCACCCTCACCAATACCCCGCTCATCACCCTAATCAACACAAACCATACTCACCCCATCCCACTCTCACCACAAAGTCAAGAAAGCACATACCTTTCATACTCCCCCATACCATCTTACTCCTCCCATGCTAGACATCATTATCTCCACTCTTTCATGTGGTGCGGTCCACTTAAGAGTTGGATCTGTTTCATATTTGGGCCTTGGCCCTAAGATGATCCGGAAAAACAGATGGACGATGTGGATTCAACACAAACATCAAGATGGGTCCCACGAGTGGGCCCCATGGTTAGCGCCCAAAAGGGCTTCCGTCCACGCGTTGTTGTGCAGCAGCGTTCTCTAGACGCCCTGTCTAACGGACTTGCTTCAAATTATATTTTTTTTCCATTTCTTTTTTGTTGTGCCTTGACTAGTGGGGTCCACACGTGCAAGATCCACTCCATTCATCAACTTGGTCATCTCATGGCTCAAAAAGTTTTGGATTAAGATAATCCTTGTATTTTCCTCCATCCAAATCTAGGTGTTTTATAAATAAGATAAATGGCAAATAAATATCATGGTAGGCCACACAAGGTGGTACACACTGTGACAGCATGCAAGGCACACTGTCTCTTAGTATGGCCATGAATATAAAGGAAGGGAGCGAAGGAACAGATATGGTCGAGATCCGATAATCGAGTGGACCCCGCCACTACGAGGTCACCATAAAAATATAACCACATCAAGGAAGGTCCAACCCTTGTGGACCCAAAAAGAAGAAATAATAAAAAGAAAAAGGAGGATTTCATCATCCCTTACACTCACAATGAAAGATGTACGGTTGAATTGAATTGGATTGGATAGTTGATCGAACGATTCGAATGATAATTGGGGCTCTCCAAGCTTTGATCTCCACCTTCTAATTCATTGTCCTAATCTCCCTCTTAATCTCTCCTCTCCCTCTTTCTGCAAAAATGGGAAATGATAAGCCCCCCTACGTATGGTCTAGTATGAGTGGAGAGAATGGATTATGAAATGATGGCTAGCATGGGAGGAGTGGGATGGTATGAAAGGGGGCATGGAAGGTATGGCCTCTCTTGACTTTGCGGTGAGAGAGGGATGGGGTGAGTATGGTTTGTGTTGACTAGGGTAATAAAAGGGGTATGGGTGAGGGTGAAGGGGATTGATTGATTAATTTGACCTTCTAGAGATTTGTGCAAGTGAGGCCTGCACCACACGTGCATTACGCAGCCCACATCAGATTGCGCAAATGATTACAACTTTCACACCGAGTATCGCAATGGGGCATACAGCACGGCGTTGAGATTGCAACGCCTACACGGTCGCCAGGTATAGGTATTAGGTCGATGTGGTAATAAAATAGGAGCACAATTAAGGCTTCCTAATCTAGTCCATCTGAAACGTACCGACACTGAAAACTATATATAAAGAGGACAAATAATGGTACGGGCCTAGCAACTCTCCCCTCCTAACAAAAATTCCGTCCTCAAAATTTACAATACAAACCCAAACTAGCCGAAGATCATAAGAAAGAAAATCATATCACTATATATGCATACCAAACGAAAAACAATCATACAGATACAATCAATCATAAAAAAAGATGATAAGACTCGTGAATATTATTTTTTGTATGTTCTTATTTTAATTTTTGTACGGTGCAAGGTCTTAAACATTCTGAAACAAAGTCAAGTGGTGTTGCTTATTTTCTTTCCCACATGGTCTTGAAAGCCAATGAGACAAATCTTGAGTTGTTTATTTTCTTCTTTCCATCTAAAATCTTAAATTATGAGAAGCAATAGTAAAAGTTTCTTCTTATATTTATTTTTTGTTTTGGGTTTTATAAAAGCCTAATCTCACATGTAATGTGAGTAGAAAAATGATGCCTCCCCCTCCTTTTTCCATCATCAATCCTTTGACCATCATCCAAGGTTGCAAACCCTCCTTTTTCCATCATTAATCCTTTGTCCATCATCCAAGGTTGCAAACCAATCACAGGAATCCTAAATCCTCGACCATTACAAGAATCACTCAAATTGAATCCTAGATCCTCGACCTTTTAGGTTTTTCTAGCCTACCGTAACAACTCAAATCAAATATAATGCTCAAGTCAATACTCACAACGAAAGCATTCACAGAACGAGAAGGCATAGTGAATTTTACATCCCTTCCCAAAAGGGACGGGTAGGATAGGCAATTCCCCCAAAAGTGGGGGCCCAATTAAACCCCCCCAACTGAACCCCCGAAGGCATTGTGAATTTTGCATCACTTCATAAAACGAGTAGGGTAGGCAATTCCCCCAAAAGTGGCAGCCCAATTAAAACATTATGCAAAATTCACCCATTACCGATTCGATATCCGAGCTAAGATGCGCTTTCGCACTTGTTTAAGCAGGTCAAATACCCTTTCCATCCCGTCCCGGCTAGGTGAATCAATATATCCTTCTTTCCTTCCGTTCCGCTTACTCAAATAGGGGGGAGGTATACTTCACACTAACCCAGTCCAAAAAAACAAGATACTCCTTGGGTACCATATGTGTGCACTTGCAAATAGTACCCAACCCACATTATTCCATGTCAATTATATTAGGGCTTCCTTCAACCTAAAACGCCTGGATTAGCATGGATTCATTACCACATGGCCATAACATCACAACACCATGAAAAAAGTACGATTGCCCACTGATCTTGATCATAGGTGAAATCCAATCCCTTCGCTTTGCGCCAGACTTGGCAGCCATTAGTCAGGCTCCCTTCATCTCTCGGAAGGGAGCAAACAAGCAACTTCAAATCCGTTGCACGCCATCACTACTTTAGATAAAGACTAAGACCCAGCTAAAAAACATATGCACCCACAACATTTGGTCTTTGAAGACCATGGCATAAAAACTTTTTTTTTTTTTTAAGGCTACACCACATTTAAAGCTATAGACATCTAAACTTAAAAAAAAAACTTTAGCCACGGTAACAACAAAGATTTCACATATAATGAACATGAATTGGAGACTAGGCCATGTAACAGAGTACTCTTGTGGAATCATTTTTTATACAAGTAAAATATAAAAAGGTCAATTCCCATTACTCTTAACACTAGTTGGTTGGTACACCCGATGACAAGGAGGATAGTCCCCCCGACTACAATCCTCCCAACAAAATAGATCCCTCTTCAATCGGTCTTATTGTTACACCCGATGACAAGGATGATAGTCCCCGACTACAATCCTCCCAACAAAATAGATCCCTCTTCAATCGGTCTCATTGGCTCTACCAAACATCTCCTGTTCTGATACCGTATAACTACCGACACTCCCAAGGATGGACATTTATAGCTTTATTGTGAGACACATACTCCTCTTACTCGCAAAACGTGTAAACATAGCATAGAAGCATCTAAAAACACCCCGAAATCCTCGCATAATCATCAATATGTATCTCAATTTGTGACCACCAGATGTTACATACGCACTAAACACTTAACAACAAGTCACATCAATATATATCTCAATTTGTGACCACCAGATGTTACAATATATATCTCAATTTGTGACCACCAGATGTTACATACGCACTAAACACTCAACAACAAGTCACATCTAACAAAGCTTCTAAAGTTATACACACACTTGAGAGTCGACAGGACCTCAATTGTAATTCAAGACGTAACAACCAAACTGCAATAGTAACATCAGCATACCATCCTTAATTCAAAGCCTTGAGATGAAGTTTTGAAGCCTTCGCACTTGATACAAGGTCAAGTATTCTAGATGAACTCATTTGTCATGGCTAACAAATTAGTCGGCACCCTTTTACACTTCTCCCTAAGACAGCTTTACCAAAAGCCAAGGATTGCATCTAAACACCCTTTTACACTTCTTCCTAAGACAGCTTTACCAAAAGCCAAGGATTGCATCTAAATACCCATTAAATAAAAATGATTCTGGCCAATTAGATTTCAAGTGGGGAGCATATCAATAGGGCCCACCATTGTGGAATAGAATAACACGAAGAGTGGGAAAGATCAGAACGAGATCTCAATTTCACTGATTGGGCAACCAAACGAGGTGCAAGACACAATGCCTTCAGCTGAACCCACAACTAAAGATCAGCAACACCAAGGCTGAGAGTGCACAATGAATACGGGTGTGACTACAACGAATCCGGATCCTCGACTACAACTTTCATGGCATGACCAAAGAGAGATCACTGCTACCTTCAAAGACAAGTATACATCACCATAGAAAATAGTTCAAAATTAAGCATAAAAAAGCACCAATTTCATGTGGTGCAGCCACTTAAAACATCAGGATTTTCAAATCATCCCATCATCCTAGTAATTAGGATCAGATGGGATGATTTTGCCAAGGCTTCAACCAAGGCTTGTTTTCAAGTCATTCATCCAAGGTGTGTTTTGAAGCCATTCATCAAGAGGGTCCTCCCTTCCACAAATTATTCTAAAAACAGGTTCAATTATCATAGAGGATATATCATGTACAGTTAGAAAGGCCAGGTCTGCCCAGTCCTCCTTAAATTGCACAGTTAGAGCCAAGCAAAGAGGTGCAGCTTACCCTTTCGATGAATCAGATGGGGCCTAGGCTCAAGTCCACCCTAAATCCTTAACCGTGCATATGGTGGTTGACCCCATAGGAACATATGGGAACAGCCCCATGGCCCGGTTACAGCCCTACATGAACGCATCTATGGATGAATATAGGGTGTTTGTGGACCAGTATCTGATTTTTTTTTCCAGATGCTCTTTTGCCCACCTGATTTGGTCACACATCTCAGACCTTTGTCATAAGGTGGGGGTGATCTTTATGGATCAAGGAATGCATGTGTGGGGAAGTCAAACTAGGGTTTGGGGCATCCTGGCAGGTGTGAGGTCAAATCTCTCCTTGGCTCAACAAGGGCCAATAATATGACAAGGAGAATAAGAAAAACCCATGCTCAATATATCATTCATCCAAGGTGTGTTTTGAAGCCATTCATCAAGAGGGTCCTCCCTTCCACAAATTATTCTAAAAACAGGTTCAATTATCATAGAGGATATATCATGTACAGTTAGAAAGGCCAGGTCTGCCCAGTCCTCCTTAAATTGCACAGTTAGAGCCAAGCAAAGAGGTGCAGCTGACCCTTTCGATGAATCAGATGGGGCCTAGGCTCAAGTCCACCCTAAATCCTTAACCGTGCATATGGTGGTTGACCCCATAGGAACATATGGGAGCAGCCCCATGGCCCGGTTACAGCCCTACATGAACGCATCTATGGATGAATATAGGGTGTTTGTGGACCAGTATCTGATTTTTTTTTCCAGATGCTCTTTTGCCCACCTGATTTGGTCACACATCTCAGACCTTTGTCATAAGGTGGGGGTGATCTTTATGGATCAAGGAATGCATGTGTGGGGAAGTCAAACTAGGGTTTGGGGCATCCTGGCAGGTGTGAGGTCAAATCTCTCCTTGGCTCAACAAGAGCCAATAATATGACAAGGAGAATAAGAAAATCCCATGCTCAATATATCTCATGTGTGCAACATCATCATGTGTGGGTGCATCCTCCACTTTGAGACACCCTTCATCTATCTAGCTAAACTATGGCCCAACAATCAAGTAATTTGGAAAATCCTGGCCACACAACCAGACCAAAACATGTCTACTGCCTACCTTTGTGCAAAACCTCATCAAACACTCAAATCAAGCAACATCATTTCTCACAACACACCCAAGAAAACACCAAAGGCGGGAGAAGGAAAGAGAAGAGCTCTTGGAATCCAACGGCATGGGAGGAATTGGGAAGACACAAATCCAATCCAACAGACTGGAAATGGGGAAATCTAAGCCTTCCCAATATACCTCCAAGCCATAAGACGCCAAGAGAATGCACATCTCATTCCATATACGCCTGTCTCACCTATTCCTCTCAACAAAACCAGGAGAAGATACCAGAGGTGGGTTTAAGGAAAGGGAGGAGCTCTCGGAATCCATCGGCATGGGAGGCTTGGGGAAGAAAAAAAAAAACCCTTCAACAGACAGATGTGGAAGACTTCACATTCTTCCGAGTCTCACCTCCAGGACGCCAAGAGATTCCACCTCTCATCCCACATACACCTCACGGATTCCTCTCAAAATAACAAGAGATCGGAGGCGGTATAAGGAAAGAGAGATGCTCTTGGAATCCATCGGCATGGGGGGCATCGGGAAGAACATAACATCCTTCACTAGAAAAGACATGAAAGAATATAAATCCTTCCCGGCCTGCCTCCAAGCCATAAGACGCCAAGAGATTCCACCTCTCATTCCACACACGCTTGAAGAAACTACAGGTGAGTTAAGGAAAGGGAGGAGCTCTCGGAATCCATCGGCATGGGAGGCATCGGAAAGAAAATAACATCCATCAATCGACAGATGTGAAGGAATCAAAGTTCTTCCTAATCTACCTCAAAGCCATAAGAAACCAAGAAATTCCTCCTCTCATTCCACATAAAAAAAAAAGGCAAGGGAAGGAAAGGGAGGAGCCCTCGGAATCCAATGGCATGGGAGGCATCGGAAAGACTGACTGACTGACCTCTTTCATCTCTCATTCTCTCACATCTGTCGAACCAACAGAAGAACATTCAGCTCTTTCTTCTTTCCCGCCTACCTCCCAACCGTAAGACGCCGAGAGATTTCATTCACCTCCCGTTCCAGCTACACCAATTTCGTAATCCATCCATGGCTTCCCAGTCCCATAAATAACAACGAGAGTAAAGACGAGTGGTTTTACAAACCGCTTTACAGCACATGGTTTTGAAGGAAACCGCTCTTGTGATGTCATGTCATGCCTCATCCACGTGATCGGTCACGGGACGACGACAGGTGGAGATTTACGGACGCGGATTGCGTCCGACCCTGGTCGGACCTTTAAGCGTCCGACCAGATCCGTGTGGGGCCCACCATGATGTATCTTTTTATTCACGCCGTCCATAAATTTTAGAAGATCATGGTAGGATATGGCTCAAAAACGAATAAGATCCAACGCTTAAGCATCAGGTTCCGGTCAATATTTGATGTAGTCCGTTGGATCTTCATCATTTTTAAGTTCATACATTAAAATGATTATAAAAAATGGGTGGACGTGGATAAACGGATCCATCATCGTCGGCCTTCACACTGATCTGGTTGGATCCGCGTCCGAGATTTACACCGACAGCGAATTACGTCCGGCCCCTATCACACACAAGAAGGTGCGACCCTTATTGTGGGGCCTACTTTGATGTATTTATTTTATATCTGCACCGTTCATCCGTTTTTAAAGATCAATTTAAGTCATCATTTAAAAATTGGAAGAGATCCAAATCTCAGGTGGACCATACTATTAACAAATAAGCAATACTTTTTTCCTTTGTTATCGTCTCATGTGATTTCGATCTGCTGCATTTTTTGAATTAAATACTAGAATACTCTGAAAAAACGGATGGACGGCATGGATATAGAATATATGATCAAGGTGGGCCACACGGTAAGGCCGCACGGTCTGAGGCGGAAGGGCACCTAATCCGCGGGATTTTTACTGTAATAGCCCTGAGGTATTGCTATTTTTATTAAAAGTTTAATTTCTCATCTGGCTCATGTTTTTTGACCTTTTGACTAAAAAATAAAAAATTTACGGCCTAGACCACCAGTGTGCTCAGGGGTAATCCACCTTGCCCCAGGAGGAGTCTATAGTGCCCGGTGGATAGGTCAGAGGGTCATTTTCGATCATAGATTTTTAATTTCTCGTCAAAAGGTCAAAAAATATGACAAGAAATTAGATTTTTAGTAAAAATAGCCACACCTCAGGGCTATTGTAATAAAAATCCCCCTAGTCCGCTCCGGAATCCACGCAATCCGTCGTGCTGGCTGTTCTACGCAGCGCTTAAAACGCTTCGCTTTGCAGCGCCTAACATATTTTATACGTAAAATCCACTCCGTCCATCAGGCTTTACCATTGATTTTAAACACGGTGGAAAATAATCATCTAATTCAAAATTTCAGGTGGACCATAACATGGGAAATAATAGAAATGGAATGACCACCATAGGTTTGTGTACGGAGCTACTATGGTGTTTGTCTTTCATCAGACCCGTTAAACTAGTTTAAGTCAATGGGTCTAAGGTAATACAAAAATCAGCCTCAAGAGACTTTAGTAATGATTTAATATTTTTTCATTAGTATTGATCTGATATTTTTTATGTATGGTTAAAATAATGCTTTTCACATTAAGGACGGATCGGATTTTAAAATGCAACATGCTGGCCCGACTGATTGAGGGCGTTTTACAGAGCTGCGTAAAACAAGTTGTGAAGCCGCTTTCAGTCCAAGACCTTCGCGCTGAGATGCCAAAAATGTCCTGGAAATGTCACGAGAGGTGTCCTGCAAGTCAGGCCTGTCGACTCATTCGTACAAAGCCCTACGTAAAGGTGATGCATGTGACTACATCCACGCCGTTCATCCCTATTAAAGTTTGTTTTAGGAATGACAAAAAAAAATAAGCAGCTCCAAACCCCAGGTGGACCATAGTAAATGAATCAGCGGTAACTTACCCTTAAAAACTTATTCAAGGCCACAAAAGCTTTGGATCAAGATTATATTTATGTGATCTCTTCGTCTTAAGTGCTTGTGACCTTATCAGCAGGTTGGATGGCAAATAAACATTCTTTTGAATCCATAAAGCTTTTAATGGTGGGGATTTGATCATAACTGTTAACTGTTTCCTCTATTATGGTCCACCTGATGCTTGAGTCAGCTTCCTTTTTTGGACTATGATATAAAATAATATTTTCAAAATGGTTGGATGTTATGTATTTAAGACACATACATCATCACTCTAGCCCCACAGACGAGGTTCCCACCCACCTAGGTGGATCCGCTCCCGTCATATGAGTTCATCGAAAAAAACAACATAAGTTATAGAGTTGGGAACCCAATATATCTCTTTTAGAAAAGTTTTGAGTTAAGCTCCCACATTCACATGCGGAGTGCCACGTCCCTAGCCACTGATGGTGCTATATGGGCCTTGTTCTATCCATGTCGTTCATCAATTTTGAATAATTATTTTAGGGTACGGGAAAAAAAAATAGTGATGATTTAAATGCTTACCATTAAAAACTTGCTAAGGCTCACTATAGTGTTTATTTAACATCCAACCTGTTCATTAGATTACAGAACATCCAACCTGTTAATTGGATTACAGTGAACTTGTTGAAAGGGAAATACAAATATCAGTTTCATCCAAAATTTTTGTGGCCTGCAGGAGGTTTCTAATGGTAAACATTCATCACCATTTACTGGCGAAATGGCTGAACAGTGTAGATAAAACAAATGCATCATGATGGGCCGACAGAGCACCATTTAGAACCAACACTCCTAGCAGCGAGCAGGCAATCCATGCCCCACATTCATATCAATTTTACTAACTACTGAATCTGTATTGTTTGTTTTCTTACCATGGTGGAGGCTCGGTGGCCCACCATCATGTATACTTGAAATACACAGCTGTCACTTCATGCTAAGGGATCCAAACATTACCCCTCATTGGTGATTCAAGTGGACCAAATGACTAGAAACAATGTATAAGGCAACAGTCACCCTCTTTAAAGTTTCAACAAAAGGTCTTGGGTTCGAAGCCCATATATGGGAAAACCCACTTAGGGAGTGAGTGTGGGGTTGTGTCACCCTCCAAACTATTTCCTTTAACGTGGCCTACCTCATGAATTCCTTTTAGGCTTGATTTTTTTTATCCTCAAGGTATTAATTTTGGTTTGACATTTAATAATCAAAGTAGATTTTATATAATCATTATGGTGGGCACATTAAAAATCAAGGGTGGGAGTCCCTCTCCCAACTATTTCTTTTGATATGGTCCATGTAAATGATGATGTTGCAGTTCAACTGGGTGTAAGTAGACAAGTCATCTTGTTTTTTAGCATTGGGCATACATAACTAATGGTAAGAGTGAATCTCACATGAACATTGCAATGGACCTGTAAAAAATCAAGGGTGGGTCTCCTAAAATTCTAGTTTTCTTAAGTGGGTATAGGACCCCTTGATTTTTTACAAGTCGTTGTGATGTTTATATAAAATCTACTCCAATCATTAGATGTGTAATCCCACATAAGTCATAGGGTCAAAAATGAAGTTAAGATGTGTGTTTACAATTGACTTGTCACCGCTAGATCCAATGGGTAGGATGTTGCCACATGTTGATGTTAGTGTAGTTTTCTGTAGCATAGTAGTGCGTCTTATTTGTCAATTACTTAGGTCCATGTGTTTAGGTGTTGGTTGAGCCCAAAGAAGATTAAGACTGAAGACACAAGAGGATAGCAGCATCAAGGAAGAAGATACAGGTAAATCAAAGATGCCTTGGTGAACCAAAACATTTGAACCTAAATAAAAATCAAACATCTAGATGACTTGATCCAATAGGTAAACTTTTAGTCATCCTAGAATGGCCTTAGGTGTCCCAAAAGACCACCCAAAGAAAGGCCTATAGGTACTTGAGTGGCTATAAAAATACATGAGAAGTAGCTATCTCAAAAGGCCGAACGACCTATTGTAAGACTAGTCGCAAGCACAGCGCGATCGGTCGCAGACCAGGTAAGACCGGTCACCAAAAGGGTCTTCAGGGTCAGCAGCCTAACTTGTAAAATAGACTAGTTGGAGGTCGGTTATGACCGGTCACCAATACCCTGCGACCGGTTGCCTGGGATCCATGTTTGGTCAACAAGCTTTCTTTTAAAGCTGGCCTTATTTAGACCTATCGTAGCTCAATTGTGATTGGTCGTTGGCCCTCAACGACCGATCACCAGGAGCGTAAGACCGGTTGCCAGACAACCGTTGGCTGTTGTTTTCTAGTCGTTTGAGTTTTTGCTCTATATAAGTGTAGTCCAATTTTTTGTCAAAATAGAGAGAATTTAGTGCATTAGAAGTCACCTACATTCCCATAATTATTAGGCTCTAACTTAACTATTCTAAGTCATCTTCCATGTGATTAATCATTTGATGTAGCATTTAAAGCTCAATTAAAAATGAATTTGCTCTCGCTTGATCTCTAGATATTTTAGACACCTCCACCATAGGTATATCCTTAGTTTAAACCTCTCTAGAGATTCAATTAGGTGAAATTCCTCTAGGCAACCAAATGTTACTAAGTTATAGAAAATTCTCCACCACCTCCTAACACCTTGAGTATCTCTTGAAACATCGAATGCAATGTAACTGATCGTTGGAGTTGAGGCCTTGGCAAAGCATCGACAATATGATCGGGGGAGCAACGAGGAGCTAATTGAAGCACGTGAGAGTGGAGATCAAGTAACCCAAGTGTTAGAATAGAAAATATTACAAGGGATATTTTCTGTGTATCGTTGCTCTTGGGTTCTGAGTAATGAAAACATTCATAGACAATCACAAGCATTCACAAAAGTACACAAGAGAAAAGTATCGCAAGGTGAATTTTATTCCAAAGATTTTGATATCTTGTACATTCCAGGCTATGATTTGACGAGAGCCCTTAATTACATCGAACGATCGATGACCATTGATTAAAAGGCAAAAGACTAAGTCAGCAGAAACTATGGCCTTTGAGTTCGCGGTTGTAGAAACTGATGTATTTGTTTTGTTATGGACTGAGCCATCTTTGGGCAGATCGGACGCCTATGTCCTATATTTTGACCGGAGGTCCGGGCTGAGACTGTCAGGGTTCTTAACTGAGAGGGTACGACTCTGGGCTTGTGCCCGTTATTTTGAATGGGTGACCTGGGGAAGACCGATCTGCAGTTAAACGTACCTAAGCAGCTCAATCGGGGGATGTCATTTTTTATGAGTAGGAAATCAAATGATTTCGATGCCTCAATTTGTAGCATGTATTGCAACAATTTAGAACTATTTAGTTTGGTTTATCGTGGTGACCATAATCCCATTTGTTTAGTTTGAACCCTAATCTGTCATATTATAATAGTACATAAGATAATAATGCGTTTGCACAGTTCTAGTGCTAGCGGCCTCTTTCTGAAAAATTGCTGCGTTTATCGCACTAGACCGGACCTACTTCTGAAAGTTGCTTTTCTTGCTTATTGGTTGTCCTAGAAGGACTATTTAATTATTACATGATGTTTGGAGCGTTTGAAATGCCAAAAAAAAAAGTTAAAATGCGATCCAGCGCACCCTGAAATAAAGGTTGAAATTGTTGAATTTAAGGGTGCGCTGGCTATTAGAGGGCTTGAAATTCATTTAGTCATGTTTTGTGAATAAATGGGTGCGCTGGCTGCTGGAGTGCCCTAAAATTCACTTAATCTGGTTTGGTGAATAAATGGGTATGCTGGCTGCTGGAGTGCCTTGAAATTCACTTAGTCTAATTTGGTGAATAAATGGGTGTGTTGGTTGCTAGAGCACTCTGAAATTCACTTGGTCTGGCTTGGTGAATAAATGGGTCATTTAGTCAGGTTTTGTGAATAAATGGGTGCGCTGGCTGCTGGAGTGCCCTAAAATTCACTTAATCTGGTTTGGTGAATAAATGGGTATGCTGGCTGCTGGAGCTCCTTGAAATTCACTTAGTCTAATTTGGAGAATAAATGGGTGTGTTGGCTGCTAGAGCACTCTGAAATTCACTTGGTCTGGTTTAGTGAATAAATGGGTGCATTGACTGCTGGAGCGCCCTAAAATTCACTTAGTCTGATTTGGTGAATAAATGGGTGCGCTTTCTGCTGGAGCGCCCTAAAATTCACTTAGTCTGATTTGGTGAATAAATGGGTGCACTCCCATACTTATGTGATTTTGAAAAGTCTCCAGTCTAGTCATTTTTAAGCTGGACCTGCGGTGGTCGGCGATGGGTTTCTAGCGAGGGATCCCGGTGATCGAAAAAGGATTTCAGCTGTCAGAAAAGGGTTCCGACGAAAATTCCAAATACCTAAAGGATAATAGCTCTCTCTCTCTCTCTCTCTCTCTCCCTCTCTCTCTCTCTCTGAATATATACAGATAAATAGTAGGCGGGGGAATTTATACCCAAAAATACCGAAGGTCAACCAATTCAGAGATGCCGCGTGTAGTGCACCCTGAAATTCACCGAAAATAGACTTGGCGCACCCCATAATTGCTAATCATAAAATCACATTTTCTAGGTACACGGACCCCTGACGCACCCTAAAATTCATTTCAGTCTAGATTGCTGAATTTAAGGGTGCGCTGGACTACAGTGCACCCTCAAATTACTTCAGTCAGGATTGCTAAATTTAAGGGTGCGTTGGACTGCAGTGCACCCTGAAAATTACTTCAGTTAGGATTCCTGAATTTAAGGGTGCGCTGGACTACAGTGCACCCTAAAATTACTTCAATCAGAATTGCTGAATTTAAGGGTGTGCTGGACTGCGGTGCACCCTGAAATTACTTCAGTCAGGATTGCTAAATTTAAGGGTGCGCTACCCTCTCTTTTATGGATGCACTGACTAACTCATCTTTTATCTATTTTGAACGGATCCTTTGAGTAATGGATTTGTGTGGCCCGCTTACTGATGGGTCCTCATGCGCTGGCTACATTTATTCATGATTGTGGCCACGACCCTGTTTTGGATTGTTTTGATCATCATGAATGGTAGGGCCCACCAAAAGTTCTCTTTTAATGGCTAAGTAAGGCTAGAGCACCCTAAAATTTTAATTGAATTTCAAGGTGCGTTGGCCTATATTTTATGAATGCGTTGGCCTACGTAAACCTTGTAAATTTCACTTTTTTATGTGCGCTGAGGGATGTTTTGGACTTCTTTTTTGTATCATTTCAAGGTGTGCTAGTAGTTTGGTATGTGGGTATTAACCTTAAGGACCTAAACATTTTGGGACCCCAACACTAAGCAACACTAAATAGGGGGCTCAATCCGATAAGTAAGTTGTTAAGTAGAAGAGTTCAATTACACTCTTTCCTTATGGAGGATTGAGTGTGAGAGTTTGGAATCAAACTCGACCAAGTCTCTAAGGGGAGCTTCCGACAGGAGTGTACGCTAGGTTTTGAGTAGAACCGAAGGGTTAAGAGGAACATTGTCAAACTCTTGGGTTTAATAAAACCCGCAAACATCTTGGTTGAGAGATGAACTGTAACGATCCAAAATTTTCAACTCTCGTGTATAACTCGACAGCCAAATTCCCAAGTAATTTATGGAATGACTAATTTGTCAAATAATGAAATGTAACATTCAAGCACAATGGTGGAAACAATTGTCATCTTATTCTATTAAATTACTACGTTATCATCAATGTTTAAATAAGGGAACCAACCAATATCCATATAGATTAATCAAAATACAAAACCATGTCTTCTCTTGAAAACTTATTACAATTCTATAAATGTATCAACTACTCAAAAGAAATATTTAATAAATGAAAACATCAACTAAGTTTCTTCAACATCGTCATCCGTCATGTGATCGTACGAACCATCGAACTCTTTTCCTTAAAAATCGAGTTCAATACCTGGATCTTCACCTGCATCATCTAAATTGTGTTTGGGATAGCGTTAAACGCTATCATGGTGGGGAATATTTCCTCCAAGATAATCAATAATAATAATAATAATAACGGTACAGAGTAAACGCAAGTAGGATATTATCATTTAATCAAATCAAAACAATAAAGTAAAAATCTTTGTTAATGCGATGCATAGAATGCATGCTCTAGCTAAGGCACCCTGGCTAAAATTGCAATACATGAAGTGGGAGACTCTCTGTTACGACTTCAAGCTAGCCACTAGTCACCAGAGGTTCCTGGGACGCACAAGCCCATAGTTTTGCCCGACCATGTGAGAAACGGAACGCTCATAGCCCAAATTTACACGTGACAGTGTATGGGAGAAGTAGGACGCTTTAGCCTATTCTCAATTCCGTACACTCACATGGAGCCAAGTAAATGCATGACTTTAGTTTCACTTTTATTTAAGTAATTTCACATCCAGTCATATTAAAAGAACTTAATGGTCACTATAGGGAGTTGTAAATAACCCAGCATAGGCTGACAGCTCGAGCTTAGTGTCCATGGCACTAATCCCAGCTCATGAGAATTTATATACTATTAGTGTCCACTCATTGTCCCGTTTTATGATTCTATCATATTCCAAGAAGCTAATATTGTATGTCATGGCTAAAATCATTAAAACACTCATGTAATGTATATAGATCCAACCAAGTATCATGTACATGTAAGGATCCCTTGACAAACATTTATTACATTCTCTTAGTTAAGTCAAGACATATCTTTCCATCATTGACACCCCTCACAGGTTCCATCTCTCTTCATCAAGTGATTTTACCAACTTAGGGACAATGGTGTACATTAATGAAATATTCACATAATGATCTTATACACATATTGCATGTAACAATATGAAAGCCAATATCGCTTATAGAACATAAATCAAGATAATTAATGCATAGCTTTCACAAAAATAAATGACAAAAATACACATGCTGCTTAGTAAAAAATCCAAATATGGAATCGCATCATTATTTAATGATAATCATTGTAAATCCTACGTTAATCTTCATGTTATATGGATCAACAATTTAAAACAAATAACGTCATATGTCACAAAATGAACTTAGGATAATCATATCATTATTAATGAAAGGTTGAAGGAAAATCCTCACCTCATGGATCGGACGCGGTAGAAGGCCGTAGGGGCTAAGCACGTCACTGGAACAACCAAACAAACTCTCTCTCTCTCTCTCTCTCTCTCTCTCTCTCTCTCTCTCTTTTCTTTCTTCTCTCTCTTTCTTAAATTCGTGCATGTGGGTTATTGTTACTGAAAGAGGCTTCATTTAAGTTAGGAGGGTCGGATTTTAGGGTTAGAAGAGGGTAGCACAGCTACATGCGTGAGGTTGTGATAGAAAATGGTTTAAAGTGAGATTTCAGGCCGGATTTGGAAAGCGTATACATAACGAATGGAAATGAGGTTTTGGACATGAGCTATGATGGGTATGGCACACAAAATGGACGTGGTAGATTTTGGAATGGGGTCCACATGCGATCGAACGGTCGGCATGAAGTTTTAAGGAAAAAGATGGGATGAAAATAGAAAATTACAAACGGACGGTTTATCTGACGATTGGACACCTAGGTTGGGTTTAGATTAGTCCATTTAGGTAGGTGGGGTCCACAAATCAAAGCTCCACAGTCATTTGATAGGTCTTTTACATATGAGAAGGTTCTAAAGAAAAATCCGTAAAAATTTAGAAAGCTCGATTTTGGAGGAGATTCTCCACGTTGGTTAGCTTGGAGGGATCTTCAGGATCCTCTAGAAGCATTCCTAGCTTCCCATGTGAAGAGGATTCCCGAATTGAAAGTTCTAAGATTCCAACGGTAGATTTGGAAAGAGAAATCAGGCCGAATACGGGATGTAATGAAGAGACTTTTGGTAAGAGGGGGTTTTGATGGACTACAAAGAGGATGAACGGTTCAGATCTTCGAAAAGAGCCCCAAAATTGACGGTTTAGATGGTCAGTAGTGGCAGCGGACGAGCTATATAAAAAGCCACCGGGCCTGACGCGGGCAGACAAGCCCAGACATGGGGTTTGGCTAAGGTAGGTCCCACTGTGATGTATATATAAAATCTACTCCATCCAACAGGTCGGTCACTTAAAATTAGGCGTTGACACAAAAATTGGGACAGATCCGAGATCAGGTGGCCCACTTATGATCTATTTTCTTATTATGGCATTTGTAGGATGATCGGAGGGCTAAAATTCGACGTGTACGGCTAAATGCGTCCAAAGGCCAAAGTCTGGGGTTTTGCATCTTAATAATTTCTACAAACTAGCATACTTAAAAAGGCAGGTTAACTTAAATTTAACTAATGGAATTTTCGTAATTATCGTAAATCTTCGAGTTTAGCAGAATCTAACCCCTTCTACGTTGTTAATGGAGTTATTCTAACCAACTTTAATAAAGGGTACCCTATCAGATCTCTTACGGATTGTCTGTTATTCTTCAAACAAGGGTAAATGTATGATAATTAATTAAAATAAAATAAAAATAAATTTTCAAATAAATCTCGAAAATCTGGGGCGTTACATGAACCAATAAAATCTTCATCATAGGTTGGGAGAAACCTTGTTAAACTCATCGGTAAGGTGGAACAGATTTAAAACACCTGGTTGGAGGAACCTAATTTAAACTTCCTAGTGAAATCCGATATGCTCAAGGGATGAGTACGAGAACTGGGAGTGGAGTGGCGAAACCGAACCACTATACATGTTTGTTTTTTATATTGTCATTTAAGCCATTTTCTATTCTGCATTGTCTATTTAATTGTTAATTGTATGAATGTTAGAATGAAATGTATGCTATGCATTGATAGGTAGATTCTCACACACATCTTGTAGTTTCACTTCTAGTGCTTAGGTAGTTATACCATTAGTAGTCTAAATAATTATACATTGATTAGAAGCTCAACATTATCATCATAATATATGTGTTTAGGCTAGTTTGCTTAATTGCATTATCTTTTGTAGCCTTTGTTCTTTGACCTACTTATGCTTGAAAGCTAAGTGTTCTTGCTTAACTAGTTTAATTGCTAATTAGTTTAATCAAGCAAGAGATTTTTAAAAGATTTTAAAACATTCCTAATCACCCCCCCCCCCCCCCCCCCCCCCCCCCCCCCCCCCCCCCCCCCCCCCCCCCCCCCCCCCCCCCCCCCCCCCCCCCCCCCCCCCCCCCCCCCCCCCCCCCCCCCCCCCCCCCCCAGTCTTAGCCATAATTCTAATCTCTGCCAAGCTTCCGCGATAAGCATAGGGTGTCATGTTGGACCATCCCTGATGCAATTTCAGTCGACACATTCGTACAAAGACGTAGATAAGGTAGTTGCGAAGAACGAAGGGAGATCGTAAAGATCTCAAACACCTCTCCCTTTGAGACACGTTGTTGCACTAGAAAATTTGGAATGGTCAAATATGTACATATGATCGAAGACCTAAAGGTAGTCACTCTCCTATTTATGAAGGCGTGTGTTGTTGCTAAAATTTGAACAACAGACGAGGTGGTAGAGAGACCACCTAGGAAGGTTGGATGTTGTTGATCTCCTCATAGTGGGCTGATTGGATCTCGAAGGTAGATCCTGCACAGCACAAAGAAGTCTAAGAGGGTGGCTTAGGACCGGCTGTTAGTCCTCTGATGCCTAAGTCAGATGTGTCCGATAGGGGAGATAGGCAATGAGCTCTTAGGTAGATAAGTTGTATGCACCTTGAGATGGATGCGAATGCCTCTATTTATAAGCCATCAGAGAGTAGTAACGGACCATGATTATTGCTATAGTTGTGGGCGTTATGTCCGTTGAGGGTGGCATGGTTTTCGGGGGCGTGGATCACGCTAGACCTATTAGGAGACGTGCTTCGTAGCGCGCAGACCTATTGCTGATCACCGCGTGCCTTTATGGGTTGACAGTAAAGCTCTCTAACCAGGCTCCGTGACATTAGAGCTCTTAGACCGAGCATCCAGCCTTGGTAGAATATTTTAGTACGTTGACTTGTTTAACATTTGTTCAAGATCCATGTTGATGCTCATTGATATGTGACCTTTACAACAGGTCGGCCTGATGCTTGGTCCTCAGCTCTTACCTCGACATTGGTATCTAAGCTTGAACTCCTACACTTGGGCTTGTGGTCATATGGGCCTTTCTCTTCATGGATTGAGCTCAGCCTACACGGGAAATACCTATAACAGTAGCCCCCTACTCTTTATTCTGAATAATTGGTGAGGGTAGGGAGTAGTAGAATGAGGGACGAGCTGAGCTAGAATGATGAGAAATATGAAGTTTCAAATCATGCTTGTTGTACAACTGTACGTTATCCGAGGAACGAGATCCGAACATTAATGATAGGATTCAGAGAACCAATAGTTGAGCACGTCCTTCGAAGCGTCGCTATCATGGGGTATGGCGCTGTCAGCGCCTTTTGAGTTCGGACAAATCAGTCGATGACACATGATGAAGGTTTCATAAGGCGATATGATGCACTTAATACTCGGCACTCCCTGCCACACTAGGTGGAGGCGGTTTGAGTAGTGAGGTATCACGCCTAGGATGGACGGATGATGGGATGACGCGTGGCATGGGCGATCTCCTAAGAGGCACAGCTCGGATCAAGGCAATCCCCTACTGCCATGTGTCCAAGTATGACCGCAAGGCTTTCGACTATAAATACCTTGTTTCCTTATTCATACCCACCTTTGAAATTTTATTTGCATCCGAGCTCTGTCGAACTGTGCTTTTGTAACGCCCCGAAATTTCGACTCTCGTGGACAACACAATGTGTCGAGCTTCCGGGTGTTAACTCATGTGTGTCAAGGTTACGTTTCCACATACTTAGCTGTAATTTCATACCTTCATGGCATACATAACATAATGACGGAAATTTAAGTTCTTATTCCATAAATATTCTATTCTAAGTTCTAAATCAACGTAATAAAACATGTTTAACCAAACATTTCCACTTATTATCTCCATGAGAGACTTGTTACACGTTCAAAGGAAAAAAATAAATCTACTCTATAAAGATAATAAACATAATCCATCTTCAAGCCGCTTCGGTTTCATCGTCCGTCACTTGTTGCCACGAGCCTTCGAGCACCTCGTCGTAGTGTTCGATTCTCTTACTGGATCTTCACCTGGATTATCTGAGATGTGGTTGGATAGCGTTAAACGCTATCATAGTGGGGAATATCCCTTTAAAACAATCATGATAATAACGGCACAGAGTAAATGCAAGCAAGTATTCTTATTTAATCAAATCAAAACAACCCAATAAAATATCTTTATTAATGCAATGCATGACATGGATGCTCTGGCTAAGGCACCCTGACCAAATGAGACGGGATCACTTCACTCTTCCCACTAGCCACTAGTCACCAGAGATTCTAACTAGGACGGGATCACTCCACTCTTTCCATACACCAAAATCCAACTAGTGAAACGGGCCCATGCACAATTTCAGTAGATAGCGAGAGAGAAACGGGCCCATGCACACTTTCTCTAACGCCCGAGGGGTTGACCCACCAAGACGGGTCTAGTGAATGCATGATTAGTTTCACCTTTAATTAAGTCAGTTTAGCATTCAGCCCATTAAATGATGTATACGTCTAATGATCACTCCTTACCCCAATCAGTTCAAGAGTCTTTATATTCATCAATTCCATTCTTCCATAGATCCATCACAGGTAACGAATCAATAAGGATCCCTTAGCACGTATCCAACAATGCACACACGGTAGTGCTAAACTCAACATCATGGCATATACAACCAATAACAGATACACGGTAATGCCAACGTAACAAGGCCTTGCACAGGCTTCATCTCTTTACATCAACAGTTAGATCAGTATGGGGCCAAGGAGTTTTCATTAATGTAACATCCATATGCAATATCTCATAGCAAGCAATACATCAATCATCATAAGCATGTGACAACGTAAATCGAGCATGGTTTCCATATGAGCATGTATATCATAACAATTCTTTTTCCAACTACTTAAACATAGTTCATACATCAAAATTCAACATACACAACAAGGAACATCATACAATTCATATTTACATGGAAACATTTCAACAAGCACGGTTTCAAGAAGTCACGTAACAAAATCCTAATTTCCAAGCATAAAATCAACATACAATTTAATATTATCGTAGATGGGCTTAAAGGAAATCCCCACCTCATGATAGTGGATGGTTGTAGACGCTACTAAGGCTGCAAAATCAAACTTGGATTTAAACCTACATAGTTGAATGGGAAAAATATGAGATTAGGGTGTAGATATGTATGATTTTCATCGCCACAACAAACTAGGGTTAGATCTACACCTAGGGTTAGGGTTTAGATTAGATCTAGGAAATAAAAATCATGGTTTAACCGTTCATACCTCTCACAACAGCGACTCAACTCAAAATTCCAACGGGTTGACTCGGTTCGGTTCGGCTCTTCTTCCTTTCCCTCTTTTCTTCTTCTTTCTTTCTTTTTTTCTCTCCTTTCTTCTTCTTCTTCTTCTTCTTCTTCTTCTGGCCTGAGCAGGGCTTCAACAGCAGCGGAAGCAACGGTGGATGCACCTCATCTCAGCGGCCGCCCCATCTCTCTCTCTACAACGTTTTTCTCTTTCCTCTCTCTCTCTCTCTCTCTCTCTCTCTCTCTCTCTCTCTGGCATTTCTAAGAAGAGGCAGGATACGTGCATCTAGGGCCTTAAAATCTCTTGGACTCGGTTGGCGTTAGGTGGATGCGGAAAGGAGCGAAGAGTTTGAGTTGGAGGAAGAAACGGATTTGATTTCGGGAGTGTTTTGCACATAGGAGTCGTTGAAAGGCTAGATGGGGTCCACATAAAGTTTTGGGAGAAAGATGGGCCGTCTATGCAAGGCGGACCGGAAGATCTTGATAAATCTTGGTTTGGACAGTGATTTGGAGCGAGTTGCACGAACGACGGATGACAATAAAACTTTGAATGACTAGATTTGGATGGGGTGCTATCACGATGGACGGGGTGGATTTAGCAGTGGGGTCCACTTTGATGGACAGTGTGGGGTGCACGGACGGCAGCGCCCGTCCACTGTTACAGGGAAGCATGAAGAAGAAGGAGACTCGTAATTGAAAAGGGAACTTTTTTTTCTTAGATAACGTGCATCGCACGTACATAGGTAATTTTTTGCTTCCCTCACAAGCGGGGTCCATTACAAGTAGATCGAGACAACTTGATCCATCCAATAGGTCGGCATCATCATTTTAGCCACTGAAAACAAAGTTGAGGCAGATTCGAGATAGGGTGGGCCACTTATGATCAAATTTCTGGTTAGGGCATTTGCACAATGATCGGGGATCTGATTTTCGACGTGTACGGTTAATTTATGTTAAATAGGCCATACACTAAGTTTAGGGTAAAAAATAATTGTGGAAACTGGGTTACTTAAATGGTGAGGTTTTAGTAGTGGCATAAAAAAAATACGAAAAAATACGAAAAAAATACGGGGTGTTACATTGAACCTATGCCTTTATTTCTTTAATCCTTCGAGCGTTCTCTTCAAATCTTTATGCCAGAAGATCTGGTACATTCTCTGTTGTCTGATCTTCCTCCTTTTTCTTTTCTCTTTCTATTCGCTATGTCTGAATCAATGGATTCTAAGGTTGTTCTGAGAATGGGGGAAGAATCTAGTCCTTTATCCCTACCTTTGACTCCCAACCGAATAGACAGTCTGAAGAGTAAGATTCTGATATGGAGACAAAGGTCCAAGGTGATGAGGCTTCATCCCGTCTTCCAGAGCAAGCCCTCGTGGAAGAGGAGGATCTTCTAAGATTTGTGAATTTGGCCCAGAAGGCCGTAAATGAGGACCCGAGCACCACGCCCCTTTTTTAGATGGATGAGATAGCATCCAGAATCACCGAGGCCGATCTTGAGGAGTTGAGAAAAACATATCAAATACCTGAGTCAATGACCCTTAGGGTTCCCAACCTTGGGAAATTTTCGAGTCAACCCCTAAAGGGGGGGGTCACACTTTGTCTAGTCTTTTTTTGTTGCAGGTCTTCATCTACCTCTCAACTCTTTCGTGCGATAGGTATTATTAGGTCATTTGAGTTTGCCTCCAAGTTAGTTGTATCCTAACGCCTGAAAGCGTATCTTTGACTGCTACGTCTTGTGGCAGCAAGTCGGAAATAGGGAACTTTCGGCGAATAAGCTCCTTTTCCTTTACAAGTCTAAAATCAGGGCCTATATTTCTTTTTGGCTTGGCCAGGATAGGTGGTTCCATAATTATCGGCCTCCCGACCTTCATTAAAACGTGGAAAGAAAAAAAAAATTTGCCTCTGGAGGATGGGAGGTAGCGCTAGGTGAACAATGGCCTTTAGAGTATCAAGTCCGAGCTGAGTTTTCTCTACCAGGTCGGGAAAGTTTTCCGACCTTCTTGAATTTGATAATTGACTTCTTTTTTAGCTTTGTGCTAATATAATCATGTTATTTGCAACTGTCTTAGGGAAGAAACGGTCGGGCTTGGTCTCCAAGCTTATATACCATATCAAGATAGCTAGGGCACGTCTCATGGAGGAAAGGGATTGTGATCGGCTTATCACGCTTAAGACCATATACCACGCAAAGCTAACTCTTGGAGGTAAGATAAGATTGATTTAACTGAATTTTTTTTAAGTACCAACCCCCTGACTTATCGATTTACATGTGTGTAGGAATGACTCTTAAAGCTTAGAAGGTTAGGAGCTTCCTACCGATATTGTGGAGCAGAGCATATCTTCTTAGCCTCCGAAGAAGAAGGCAGCTACTGTGCCTCAAGCCGAGGAGCCTCCTCGGCAACCTCAGCCACATAGTTCTGGGGTGGCACCCACGCCGACTCGAGTTTTCACACTAATATCGGTCATTGCTCCTCCGTCTGTAACCCCGGTGGTGCCTGTTGCAGCTTGTCTTGCTCCTGAGCAGGTAATCAATGTCGATGATCGGCCATCTGTTCGGGCCCATGCTACCCATGGGACCTCAGGATGAGAGTGACCCCGAAAGACTTAGCCTGGTACTTATGCCTCCGTTGACAGAGAGGTTTTCCTCTGGGGTAGATGGCCTCAGCGCATATGCACGTGCGAGCACCTGCATCAGTGCCGATGTGGATTACATGTCGACACAGGATCTTAACCAGATGATCGGGACATTCATCGAGAGCAGCATCTGTTAGTGAACTTTTTTGTGGCATACTAGTGCACCTTATTTGTCAATCACGTGTGTCCATGTATTGTAATGCCAGTTGAGCCTTGGTAAACTGAAGACTAAAGATTCGAGTGGATAAGAAGCATCAATGAAGAAGAACGGGTAAAAGAAATGCCTTGGTGACCTTAACTCTTTTAACCAAAACAACCCTTAACCTTTAGATGACTTAGACCCATTTGGTATACCCTTAGTCATTATAGAATGACCTTAGGTGTCTTAAAAGACCACCCATTGAAAGACCTTAGAGGTTTGGGAACTGTTGTAAACAAATAGCCCAGATAGCAATTTTGATTAGTCTTCGATCCATCGAAGACCAGTTTCGATGGGACTTTGATCCATCGATGGTGTGGTTTTAATCCATCGTAAATTCAGTCCAGCAAACTTGAACTCTCTGAACAATTTTGCGATTGAACAGCTCTCTTCAATCTATCGAAGTTGGTGTTTCGATCCATCGAGAATATGTCCAGCAACATTTTTCAAACTCACTAGACTATTTTTCGATCCATCGTAACAGGCTCTTGGATCCATCGAAGATATCTTTGATCCATCAAAACATCAAGAATCTACCCATTTTTTTACCGTTTGAGCTTTATCTATAAAAATAGGAGAGGCGATCTTTGGGCTTTAGAGAGAGATTTTGAAGAGTTAGAAGTCATCATTGTTGAAGAACATTAGGAGCTCTAATCCTAACTCATTGTAAGTCATTTTTCATATAATTCATCACGAGTATGGAGCATTCAAAGCTCAAAATAGAATGATCTTATTCTCTCTTGATCTCTAGAGTTTAAAACCTAAACTACATAGTTAAATCCATGTTTAAACTCTATAGAGAGATCCTTGTGAGTAAAATTCTGTAGGAAACCATTGTCCATTAGTTATAGAGATTTCAAACCTAACTCCTATCATCTTGGGCATCTCAAGAGCACCTCATGCAAGGTGATTGATCGTTAAAGCTAGAGCATTGGCAACTCATCAACAACAACACCGGGGAGAAAAGGGGAGTTGATTGAAGCAAGGGAGAGCGAAGATTAAGCAACCCAAGCGGCTGTACAAAAGGGGCTCAATTCAACAGGTTAGTGTCAATTGTTAGAGTCCAGTCATACTCTCTACCCATGGAGAATTGAGTGTAGAGTTTGATTGCAAACTCAATAGGTTCGGTTGTAGGATCTAGACCTGGTTGTATGGCCGAATCAAGTGTCAAAGTGGGGAGCCTCCAACAGGAGTCTACGGTAAGCCCGGTTGTAGGACCTTGGCTCGGTTATAGAGCCTAAATCCATTGAGGTTCGATTGTAGGACATTGGCTTGAGTAAGCCTAAATTTAGGTTCGGTTGTAAGACCTTAACTCATTTGTTAAGTATAAACGTCTCCAAGGGGAGTCACCAAGACTGGTGTATACATGTAGGTTAAGAGCAACTTATAAACTCCCCGTTAAGGTGTATCCGAGCTCAAACACTTAAGTTGGAAGGAACCTGATTTAAACTCCATAGTGACTGTTGGTGTGCTTAAGGGGTAAGTACTTAAACAGAGAGTGGAGTAGACATGTAGTTAAACCACTATGCATGCTTGTGTTTGTGATTGATATTTGAGCACACTTCTATTATGCATTGTGGTATAACTGTTTATTTATGAATGCTTAATTGGAATGTATATTAGGCACCAGATAGGCACATTCACACATAAGATGTATGTTCACTAATTAATGTAGACTTGAACTTATATAATCCACTCTCATATAGTCTACATAGGTTGCATAGATTATGTGCTTGATTAGTTTAATCCTTTGTTAATCTACGCATGCTTAAACTATGTAGCTTAATTGTGTTTAATCATATACTAGTCTTGTGATTGGACCCACTTAGGCTTGGAAGCCGAAGTGTTCTTGCTTAGTTTGTATTGTTAAAAATCATAAGTAGGTGAAAAGAACTTTGAAAAGGTCCTAATTACCTCCCTCTAGGACTTAGCCATAATTCTAGTTGCTATACTAAGCTTCTGCACGTATAGTGTAGGGTGTCATGGTAGACTACTGACACAATTTTAGCATCAGGGTAAGTGTCCTGGCTCTGAGCTCTTGTCCTTTAATTTTTTTAGAACGTTCTCTCTTAACAAAGTCGGTCCTTCTTCTGTAGGATGCTGCTCTTGGAATAATAGTCTGCCAAGCCATGGCAGAACGATCTAGGAAGGCTAAGGTTGTCGTCCCAACTGGGGCCTCTTGTAAGAAGAGAGTCGAAGATCTTGAGAAGGCTTTTAAATCGGCCAAGTCTAAGGTCGAGAAGGCAAAGTCTGAGGCCAAGGTGGCACAATTTGATCTGGATGTTGCATAGTCACAGTTGACGTCTGCGGAAGAGGCCTTAGCCCAATTTGAGATAGGTTAGCAAGATGCGGTGAACAAGCTAGAATCGCTGGAAGTCGCACTGAAGACTGCCGAGGACGAGAAGGCGGCATTGGTAGGTCTACTAGAGGTAGCCCAAGGCACTATTACCGAGCTTGGGGACTGTTAATGTCAGATTTTGTAACGAGATCCTCCGACTTTTCTCCTTCACTCCAACAGGGATTTCCACCACCAGACCTGAAGCGAGACAGCAAATAAGGGTGGCTGGGGACCAGCCGTTAACCCTCCGATGCTTAAGTTAGGCCATAGTAAGAAGAGAAGCCAAGCAAAACAGGACCAAGATTGAATGATGTGTGCGTACCTGCTCTTAATGAAGCCACCTCTTTATATAGATCTGAGGCAATCCAGTTTGTTACGTAAGATGTTGAAATCCCGCTGATGTCGCATACGATACTGAAATCTTGCTAATTTCGTGGGATAAGATCCTATCTTTTGAGTCAGATCCAACTCAATGACTTATTTCAACAATCACGCCCTTTGATAGCAATCCCTTAAGATCCAGATCCATTTAGAGAAGATAAGCTCAAAAACCGACCTATACGGGCTGCCAGTAAGCGTGGTGATAGCGCTGATGTGTCATGATAAACTGGAGGTCGTAGTTGGAGTCATAGCTTCCGAAAAGGAAGGAGACGCCCATAGTTGGAGTCATAGCTTCCGAAAAGGAAGGAGACGCCCGAAGTTGGAGTCATAGCTTCCGAAAAGGAAGGAGACGCAGACGAGTCGGGGACCACCGAACTGGATATAGCCCTGCTTGGTGTCGCAGAGGGATTGGACAAACTGCTCGACGGGAATCGGGTGCTAGTACCGAAGGCTAAGAGATATTTTCGCAGGAAAGCTGCTCGCATATTAAAATGTGGTCGCGAGTCCAAGTACACACTTAGATGTAACGTCTTTCAACGACTTGTGAGAAGGTCTGCTCGCGAATCTAGTTTTGTCGTATTTGACTATCTATGACTCCTGATTAGGTGAGCTCGATAGTCGAATGGACGTTCCACACTTATCCAATATTCGACTCTCGATCAGATGATCTCGAGAGTCGAATGGACATCCCGCACTTATCCAATATTCGACTCTCGATCATATGATCTCGAGAGTCGAATGGACGTCCCACACTTATCCATTCTTAGACTCCCGAGCTTACGATCTCGAGAGTCGAACCCGCACTCCACTTTTACCCGTTCTGCGACTCTTGATCAGATGATCTCGAGGGCCAAATGAGCATTTCCACGTGAAATCTTATCTCCACCATTTTGCCTATAACAGATGCCCCCCAAGTCCTTGCCGCCAAGAATCCTTAAGGAAAGGACTTAGCTTGCTGTCATGCGCGGCTGCCTCTTGCTTTTACTGAGAAGCCGTACATGATTAGGCTAGAATTAATGAGCGCCAGCCTTTCTGCAGTCAGGAAATGAAGAGGCGCTCACCACGTGTCCAAGTATTTAATGGGCGTGCCTGCTCGAGTGCTGTGCCGAACGAGAGATCGCCACGTGCTACCATATACGGCGGAATGATTGCCTATAAATATACGGAGTCCACCATATCTTCTGATTTTCACAGAAGTTTCAGAATCCTCCTTTACTTTTTCAATCATCTTCCTCCGGAGCTCCTTGGTGTCTTCCTCGATCTCCTTTGGTGCTCTTTCTTTCCTTTTGTACTGTAATATTTCTTCTTTCTTTTTTAAATATCCCATGGCTTCTGAGGAGAGTACCGTTCCTTTAGGAGATGCCACCCCGGAATCCTCTGCTTCTAGTAACGCAAGGGTTCCGGCAGGTCAGTATACAGCGGCCGGATATCCTTCCATTCTATCGGAGAACCGGCTGCTGGAGTTACTGGAGAGGTTTTCAATCCCTGACTCAGTCGCTCTCCGGTTACCCAGAGATGGAGAGACGCCAGACTCCCCTCCCCCAGGGTGCGTGGCATTCTATGAGTATCAACTCATTCTGGGGGTTCTCCTTCCCCTCCATCCCTTCATCCGGGACGTACTTCGATATTATAAAATTGCCCCCGGGCAACTTATCGTGAATGGATGGAGGGTGGTCCTAAGCTCATTCGTCCTTTGGGCTCAAGCCGGGAACGGGGAGCTTACAGCTGATGAGTTCCTCCGCATGCTCCGCTTGAAGAAGGCACCCTCCAGCGAAGGCTGGTATTATCTATGTTATTGGCACCGGGATAACTTCGTGCTCGGGAAGCCCTCATCGAATTATCCCGGCTGGAGGAAGCGTTGGTTTTATGCATCCGGAAATTGGGAATTTGCTTCTTCCAGGGGCCCAAGAGTAAACCGTTTTTTCTGTGAAGGTAGGCAGTCCCGCATTGTGCACTTTTCTTTCAATTAAGGTTTTAGGGTTTTACTCCATTTGACCCTTGTTTGTGCTCGCAGGTATCCCGGCCTTGAGAAAACCGAACTTGAAAGGGGGGATCAACGAAAAAATCGTAAAAGTGTACAAGGTGCCTATTGGTGATAGGCACGTCGAGACTTGCTTGTCTCCATCACGTCTTGCAGCAGCGGGCTTAATACCCATAAGAGAAGTCGAGATGACGCAGGTCGGAGAGAAAAGAGGTCTGCTGCCCCGGCTGAAGGGCACGAGCTCCAAGAGACAGAAGAAAACATCTGCTGGTCCATCTCATCCATCCACCGAAAAGGGTAGCGATCAGCCTGCTCCTCTCGCGAGCAAGGCGGGGGCTCCAGCAGGGCCCGCTATTCCTTCACTGGTGGTCGCACCCGGGCCGCCAGTGATTAATATCGCTGACAATTCCCCAGATGGGGTAGGGTCCAGCTGCCCCCCAGCTGAAGAGGCCCGTGAGCACACGGAGCCTCGAGAGATGGCTCCTGCCCGCAAGCTGGTTCCTGCTACCGAGCAGGGACCTGCTCGCGAGACGATGGCCCCTCCTCGCGAGCCATCTGGGCTGATCGTTGCCCAACCTTCTGGTGGTGGGACGTATTCTGTTCCTCGCCACCTCCACCCCATCTGTAAATTCTTATTTGAGAATGTCCCGCCTCAATCCTTCGGCTCTCTTCCCGAGCCAGGCCCCGAGAGCCTCTTCCTTGAGGCAGGGATGAGGATGGCTCAGGTAGAACCTCCTAGCCCAAAACTTTATTATTTTGGGGTTTCTTAAGTATTTCTTCTCACCCCTCTCTGTTTGCAGGGACTAGACCTAATCTTGCGGACGAAGCGAGACATCGTCGCCGCTCGCCGCGTAATAGACGAGGCAGATGAAAAAAGGATCGCTTTGGAGAAGGCGGTCCAAGGACAAGATCAACTCCTCAAATCCCGTGAGGCCGTGATTTCCAAGAAAGATGAGGAGATAAAAATCCTCATAGAGAAAGTCCAGGTGTTGACCGAAAGGTACCAAGCTTTGGACAATAAGTTCGCAAAAATCGCCGACTTGAAGGAGAAGGCGGAGAGAGAGAAGGAGATCTTTCGCCAAGACAAGATCTCACTGGAGGAGCGACTTGCGGAGGCTAGGTCGCAGCTCAAGGAGGCCTACGACAACCTGACCAAGGAGCGCAACGCTCTCGCGCAGCTTAATGACGACTCGATCCACTGGGACGAGGAGAGAGTCGCCCTTGTGAAAATGCTCTCGGAAGAAGGTCCTCGGGCAGTGTCCGAGTTCCGTTCTTCGCAGCAATATGACGATGAAAGGTACGAGTCATATGATGTTGGTCGCGACTTTGCGCTAAGAGTAGTGCAACGAATGATCCCATCCTTTGATATGGGGGAGTTTGGTCGAGTCGCGACCATCATAGCTGCCGAAGAGCATGCTGCTACTGAGAACGAGGTGACTGAAGCCACTCAGGTTGAAGGAGCTCCAGAAATGGGCCCTGAAATTGAGAGCGCAGCTCCTCCTCCAAGGGATTGATTTTCTTTGTTTTCCTCTCTTGTATTCGTGAATGGATATTGTAAACATTTATCATTAATGAAAAAATATTTTTGGAAGTATTGTCCTCGTTTGCCTTTTCCTTTTCACGCAATGAATGCCTTCTCGTTTTTGTTTACTTTCTTTTCCATGTACTGAATGCCTTGTTGTAACGAGAATGTGCTCAATCCGGGGGTTCGTTGCGACCAAACCGATTGAGACCCCCAAGTTGACTTCATATTGACTCATCAGTGAATGCGAACCCTTAATCCGAGCACGAGTTACGCTGCTCGCAATTAGGGTGTATGGCGAACTGTGGTGCTTGCGATTAAGGTGTATGACTGTGATTCGAGCCCGAGCTACGGTGCTCGCATTCCGGAGTGCGATCCCTCCTCTCACCAGTCGTGAGCAACTAACTCATGAAAAAATGAATTAGACTCAATCCGGGGGTCGTGTGACCGTGTCCGCGTTGAGATAGACTGATCTATCGATTGAGCTTTTGATTCTACCGAGGGCAGAAGGTTGGTCAAGAGATGGTATACATTCTCTTCGGGGCCATTCGGGTCCATATAAATGGAAAAGCAACCAACTAGTAATGGTTTCAGTCCTACCAAAGGTAGGCAATTGGCCAAGATGTGTAAGCACACTCTTCAGGGCTATTTAGGTCCATATAAATGGAGTAGCGGCCAAAAGATATCTTTCACTTTATTCATAAAACGTTATAATAGGCTACATCGAATCTAGGGGTAGTATCGTAGCAAATGCTCCACGTGCCAAGGGCGACGTACATGCTTCCCTTGCATGTCTTCAAGATAATAAGTACCGGGTCGCACAATCCTGATAACCCGATATGGGCCTTCCCAATTCGGATCCAATGAACGAGCAGGAACTCCAAGATTTTGCCTTAGGACTAAGTCTCCGAACTGGAAGGATCTAGGCCGAACCTTCGCATTCCGATAACGAGCAATACGTTGTTGATATGCTGTCACTCGTACTTGGGAAGCATTTATTCGCTCTTCCAAGAGATCGAGATGAAGTCGGAGGTTTTCATGATTGCTCTCGGGATCATACTGCTCGATCCGATATGAGGGCACTTGAATTTCCACTGGTACCACTGCGTCAACACCAAATGCTAAGGAGAAAGGAGTTTCACATGTTGATGTACAAGCCGTGGTTCTATAAGCCCATAATACCTCTGGCAGAAGTTCTGGCCACACTCCTTTACATTCACCTAGCTTTGGTCTTTAAATGATGCTTTATGATCTTATTCACCGCCTCGACTTGCCCATTCGCCTGAGGATGATACGGAGAAGTACGGAGACTACGTATTTTCCATTTGTCGCAGAATTTATCAAAGGCCGCGTTGTCGAACTGCGTTCCGTTATAGTGATTATAGTATGAGGAAGTCCGAAACGACATATGATATTTCTCCATATAAACTTAGTAGTTTGTTTTTCAGTAATCTTGGCTAATGGTTCTGCCTCGGCCCATTTGGTGAAATAATCAACCGCCACGATCGCGAACCTATTCTGTCCCTTTCCCATAGGTAAGGGCCCGATGATATCGATCCCCCACTGAGCAAAAGGCCAAGGGCTATCAACTGGGGTCATCCGCTCGGACGGTACACGAGGTATAGGTAGATATCCTTGACACTTGTCGCATTTTTTAGAAAATTCGATGGCGTCTGCTTTCATAGTGGGCCAATAATATCCTTGCCTCATCGCTTTATATGCTAGGGATCGCCCCCTGGGATGGTTACCACATGCCCCCTGGTGTATTTCGTCGAGAACACGAAGTGCTTCTTCTGGATGAAGACACCTTAAATAAGGCAAGGAAAAGCTTTTTCGCAACAAGATTCCATCTTGTAAGGTGTACCTGGCAGCTCGAAGTCGAATTTTTCTTGCAGCTTTCTTGTCTTCTGGTAGGTATCCATCTCTGAGATAAAGGATGATAGGATCCATCCAGCATGGAGACGATTGTACTGATACAACTTGCTCAAGAGTCACATTGTCGATACTCAAGTTCTGACGGTGCTCGATGGGGGTTGAAGGTGATAACTCCGATTCCGGTGCAGAAGCGAGTTTTGCCAAGGAATCGGCAAGTTGGTTCTGTTCGCGAGGGATATGAATTATTTTATAAGTCTTTAGTTTGGCGAGCAAGATAAGGACACGAGACTTGTATAAGGTCATTCTATCTTCTTTGGCTTCGAATTCGCCAAGAACTTGGTTGACAATGAGCTGGGAGTCGCTATGAATTATCAAATTCTGGACTGCGAGGACAACGGCCAATTCGAGGCCAACAATCAGAGCCTCATATTCTGCTTCGTTATTAGAGACACGTGATTCGAAACGCAGAGCATATTGAAAATGCGACCAGTCGGGAGCCTCTAAAATCAGGCCCGCTCCATTGCCAGTGGCTCGCGACGACCCGTCCACGAAGAGCGACCAAGGAGGCTGGTCGCTGGTCATGACATTATCTTCAGAAGAATATGTAAATTCGGCGATGAAGTCAGCCACGGCCTGGCCCTTGATTACGGTCCTAGGACAGAATGAGATATCATGCTCACTGATCTCGACCGCCCATTTAGTTAAGCACCCGGAAACCTCAGGTTTTTGAAGGACTTGTCGTAGTGGATGATTTGTTGGTACTAAAATAGCATGGGCTTGAAAGTATGGTCGTAGTTTTCGAGCCGCCGTGACTAAGGCTAGGGCCAGTTTCTCCATATCAGAATACCTAGTTTCTGCATCGACCATTGCTCGACTGATATAATAAACGGGCCTTTGCACCCCGGAATCCTCTCTTATTAAAGCGGCGATAATGGCCGTGGAAGACACAGATAAATAAAGAATGAGTTGCTCATGCGCTACAGGTTTAGATAAAATGGGGGGAGCGCTCATGTATTGCTTCAGTTGTTGAAAAGCTTCTTCACACTGAGGTGTCCACTTCCAATCAGACTTGGCCGTTGCACGAAGGAGTTTGAAGAAGGGCAAGCACTTGTCGGATGCTCGCGAGATGAACCTGTTCAATGATGCGATGCGACCAGCCAGACGCTGGACGTCCTTCAGAGTAACGGGGGATTTCATATCTATCAATGCTTTAATCTTTTCGGGATTCGCCTCAATTCCACACTGGCCAACCATGAACCCAAGAAATTTTTCTGCTGACACTCCAAAAGCGCATTTTTCGGGGTTGAATTTCATTCGATACTTCCTCATCAGGTCAAAGGCTTCTCGAAGATCAGAAATGTGGTTATCTTCAACGATGCTTTTCACGAGCATATCGTCAACATACACTTCCATATTCCTACCGATTTGAGCAGCGAACATTTTGTTGACAAGACGTTGATAAGTGGCCCCTGCATTTTTAAGACCGAACGGCATTACCTGGTAGCAATATAGTCCTCGATCTGTGATGAAGGCAGTATGCTGGCTATCAGGTGGATGCATCATAATCTGGTTGTAACCAGAATAAGCATCCATAAAGCTGAGGAGAGCATGTCCAGCTGTTGAGTCGACCAACTGGTCGATCTGCGGTGTCGGAAAGCTATCTTTGGGACATGCTTTGTTCAAGTCTGAATAGTCGACGCACATCCTCCATTTGCCATTAGCTTTCCAGACGAGAACTACGTTTGCGACCCACTCTGGGTAGTCAACTTCCTTTATGAAATTAGCCGCGAGCAGCTTCTCAACTTCAGTTTTGATTGCCATTTGCCTTTCTGCAGTAAAGGCACGTCGACGCTGATGTACAGGTTTATGCTTCGGGTCAATGTTGAGACGATGTGCGATAACATTGGGATCGATGCCTGACATATCTTTATGAGACCAAGCAAACACATCCTTGTATTCGGTGAGGAAACGGGTCAAATTTTCACGATGGTCAGTGGTCAAGGAGGACCCGATGTACATGATCTTAGATGGGTCGTCTTCGGTCAGGCGGACCGCCACTGTTTCCTCCCCCGGAGTTCCCGACTTCAGAGCATTTTCTCTCGGATCCAACGAGGTGGTTGAGGGAACGGGTGATCCTTGAGCTATTTTCATGACGGACGTCGCTTGAGCCGCCTTTCGATCTTGGAGGGCTATCTGGTAACAAGACTGTGCCTCCTGCTGACTTCCTCGCACGACCCCGATGCCATTTGGGGTAGGAAATTTAACACACAGATATGAAGGGTGCAAGGCCGCTCCAACCTTTGTTAAAGACGGCCGCCCCAAAATGGCGTTGTATGCTGATTTTCGATCCACGACGAGGAAGTTTACGAAGACGGTGGTCTTCGCTGGACTCTCTCCAAAAGTGACTGGGAGATCGATACTTCCTTCAGGTGTTACTACCTCTCCTCCAAAGCCGACAAGGGGGGTCGATACTGGCTTGAGGAGGCTTCTGGCGAGTGTCCATCTTGTCGAAAGCCTCTAAATACAGAATATCGGCTGAGCTACCTGTATCCACCATAATTCGATGAGTCAGATAATTTGATACCTTCAATGTGACTACGATAGAATCTTCATGAGGGAAGTGGATTCCCGCTGCATCTTCGAGGGTGAAAGAAATTGGAGGATGGCTCGCTTTTGATGAGCTGGACGTCTGTTCCAGCCAATAGATTTGCTGGGGTTCTTTGGACGCCTTCCGAGCGTATGCTTTTCTTGAAGCTTAAGAGTCACCTCCACAAGCTGGTCCCCCGACGATAGTGCGGATTTCTCCCGTGGGCTCAGCGTCCTCTTGGTTGGTTTGATGATGAGGTGGTTCCTTTTCGCGAGATGAGGTCTTCGCCCTTTCTAGTGATCGATTTTTACGAGCAACGTAATCCTGGAGATGGCCTTTTCGAATAAGGGCTTCGATATGGTCTCGTAGAGAGATACAGTCCTGGGTCCTATGCCCGTGATCTTTGTGGAAGTAACAGAACTTACTCTTATCTCTCTTCTCGGGATCGGATTTGATCTTTGCAGGCCACTTCACATATGGCTTGTGTTTTATCTCCATTAGAACCTTTTCAGGAGACCGATTAAGAGGAGTGTAATTATGATATTTACCAGAGTAAGGCTTCCTGGGAGAACGATCGCGCTGATCACGATGGTATTTCTTATCTGTAGAAGTTCCTTCTGCCTTGCGTTTCTTACTTTGTACTCCATGGCGTGTCAATGCGACTTCTTCTGCATTGATATATTTCTGAGCTTTGGCTTGGAATTCCGCCATAGTTTTCGGTGGGCTTTTATCTAAGGCAAACCTGAATTTCTTGCTCGTTATTCCAGCGATGAGGGCTGTGAGACCCTTTTCTTCAGTGTAACCCTCAGTTTGAACGGCTTCGGCAGTGAACCGTACTGTGAACTCTTTTATTGTCTCCCCATGTTGCTGTTTCAGATTCATCAGATGGGAGGCTGGCTTCTTAATGCGAATACTTCCCATGAATTGAGAAAGAAATATCTCCGATAATTGGGAAAAGGAACTGATGGAACGAGGCTTTAACCCCCGAAACCACATACGAGCCGCTTCCTTCAATGTAAGGGGAAAAGCCCTACACATGATTTCTGAACAATGTCCCTCCAACTCCATGAGGGACCTGTATGTTTCCAGATGTTCCGGAGGATCGCCAATGCCTGTATACGGAGCGATAACAGGCGCTCGATACTTTCTGGGCAACGGGGCTTCCATGACCTCGCTAGTGAAGGGAGATTCAGATTGATGTATCGCCGCCATGACGGCAGATGGCCGATTTGCCTGGTATCTCTGTTCCATGACATCAAAACGATCTTGGATTCTTTTGAGATCTCCTTCCCAAGGCAGGGTATAGCTAGACGTTTCGGCGGTGGAGCCTTGCGGTTGAGGTTGTCGAGACGAACTGGAATGTATAAAATGTGGAGACGGCACAGGGGGATGGCCGCCAAGTGGTGGGACCTGTGGTTCATCCATAGAATGTCTGGAAGCAACTGGTATGGGTGGCGGTGGTAACCCTTCGGAGGGTTGTCTTTGCGGTTCAGGGAAGTGCTGATCAAGCCGATTTGACAGCGCCTGAACTCCGGCGTTTAGAGTTAGGAGAGTGTTCCCGAGGAAACGTAGGACATCATCTTGATTTCCAGAGGCCTCCAATAATGGGTTTGTTGATGGCATATTTGGGGCTCCTTGAGGGATATCCGTCGGAACAGGTTGGAGGGCAGGTGCGGATTCCGTCTCATCAGGCGGAGGTGGTGCCTGCCTCGAAGTTGAAGGATGAACAGCCTTTTTAGGAGGCATCACCGAAGGATTTTGATCGGTGGTTAACACGATTGATTTTGACGATCAAGTCGTTCCCACAGACGGCGCCAAACTGTTAATGTCAGATTTTGTAACGAGATCCTCCGGCTTTTCTCCTTCACTCCAACAGGGATTTCCACCACCAGACCTGAAGCGAGACAGCAAATAAGGGTGGCTGGGGACCAGCCGTTAGCCCTCCGATGCTTAAGTTAGGCCATAGTAAGAAGAGAAGCCAAGCAAAACAGGACCAAGATTGAATGATGTGTGCGTACCTGCTCTTAATGAAGCCACCTCTTTATATAGATCTGAGGCAATCCAGTTTGTTACGTAAGATGTTGAAATCCCGCTGATGTCGCATACGATACTGAGATCTTGCTAATTTCGTGGGATAAGATCCTATCTTTTGAGTCAGATCCAACTCAATGACTTATTTCAACAATCACGCCCTTTGATAGCAATCCCTTAAGATCCAGATCCATTTAGAGAAGATAAGCTCAAAAACCGACCTATACGGGCTGCCAGTAAGCGTGGTGATAGCGCTGATGTGTCATGATAAACTGGAGGTCGTGGTTGGAGTCATAGCTTCCGAAAAGGAAGGAGACGCCCGTAGTTGGAGTCATAGCTTCCGAAAAGGAAGGAGACGCCCGTAGTTGGAGTCATAGCTTCCGAAAAGGAAGGAGACGCCGACGAGTCGGGGACCACCGAACTGGATATAGCCCTGCTTGGTGTCGCAGAGGGATTGGACAAACTGCTCGACGGGAATCGGGTGCTAGTACCGAAGGCTAAGAGATATTTCCGCAGGAAAGCTGCTCGCATATTAAAATATGGTCGCGAGTCCAAGTACACACTTAGATGTAACGTCTTTCAACTGACTTGTGAGAAGGTTTGCTCGCGAATCTAGTTTTGCCGTATTTGACTATCTATGACTCCTGATTAGGTGAGCTCGATAGTCGAATGGACGTTCCACACTTATCCAATATTCGACTCTCGATCAGATGATCTCGAGAGTCGAATGGACATCCCGCACTTATCCAATATTCGACTCTCGATCATATGATCTCGAGAGTCGAATGGACGTCCAGCACTTATCCATTCTTAGACTCCCGAGCTTACGATCTCGAGAGTCGAACCCGCACTCCACTTTTACCCGTTCTGCGACTCTTGATCAGATGATCTCGAGGGCCAAATGAGCATTTCCACGTGAAATCTTATCTCCACCATTTTGCCTATAACAGGGACATTCAACAAAATGTTTAAAACGTCAGTTTTCAAGACTGTCAGGCTAAAGTTGAAAAGCATTTCCTTGACCTCAACCTCAGTTACCTTGATGATGATGGCGAGGACAATGCTACTGCGGAGGGAGATGCTGGGGAGCTAGGTGTGACCAAGGAGGGAGGAGTGGCTCCTCAATCCTTATTGTCCTAATCTTATCTCTCTCTCTTCTTTTTTTTTGTAACATAGTCTTGATGATATGTAAGAGAACATATAAAATTCATAAAAGAGAATTTTTAAAAAATTTATGTCTCTTGTGTTCTTCTTTGACGTATGTGTATGTCAGTTGCCCGCTTTACTCTTTCGACCGAGCTAGGCCAGTTGTGGGAGTAAGTTCTTTGGGATCCCTTGTACCCTAATACTCATTGGCTAAATTAAAAGATTCCGCACTGGAATAGGGGTTGGACACTTTAGACCACCTAGGTCAGAAAATAGCCCTATGGCCTGTCCTCTATAGCATTTATTGAATCTACTTGAGGACTTGATTGGGTTGTTCCGAGCTAACACACTTGCACGTTGGCAGGCTTTTGTGCTGTTGGATTTGTTATTAGCCATTCAGTAGGCATTGTAGAGAAGAGTAATCTTTATTAATGTAAAAACCTTTTACATGTAGATCGAGTGGGCTAGGGATGGTAGATTTTTATGTGTTCAGCATTCCAAGGGTGAGGAAGAGGGTGACCTTCCGTATCTTCTAACTAATATGTGCCTAGCCAAAGTGAATTGTTAACTCTGTAGGGGCCCTCCCAATTCTAGCCGAGCGCGCCCAAAATATTTTCCTTTGTTTCCTTGAAAATCTTTTGCAAGATGAGACCCCCTGCTTTGAATCTTCACTTCTTGACTTTAGAGTTGCAATATCTTGCAACCATTTGCTGATAGGCCACTATCTTTAACTGAGAGGTTTCCCTAACCTCCTCCAGCAAGTTGAGGTTGAAGCATAGCTTATCACGCCTCGAAAATCGGGTGTCGGGTAGTCCGCGGCTCCCGACTCTTCCGGGCGGACTGTATTGTGCGGAAGCATAATTCAACAATTTAAATTAGGTGGCATCATAGGCAGAAGGTAAGATTAAACCAAACAGTGCAAGTATATTCTGAAGTGAAGGGAAAAAAACATATATACATACAACTCAAACTACCATCGGCCACTCAGTTGGGGGCCCGATATATACATGTCCAAAAAAATATATTATACGTGTCTAAAAATATCTTCGTAATCATGGTCCAAAAGAGTGAACAGAGAAGACAGGTGTGATAGCCTAAAGCTGCACATCAGCGAACTGGAAGAATAACTCTGCTGAGGTAGGGTCAGAATAGTCCTCGTCTGTCACCAATGCATCTACTGTTCCTGCGTCAAGAGTATCTGGTTGGTGTTTTAAAACACCCCCCCAGGTGGGAGTGAGTGATCAACTCAATGTTACCATTCCCTAAGTTACATTTATCATCAACACTGTCAAGTACAGATAAAGAAATATAATCTCACAAACAATTCCTATGATAGTTGAATAATGCATGCAATTGTGCAATGCCAATGATATGTTCCGGAGTAATAAAATGGTGGGGTTCTTACACCTATCACCCAGCAGCAACGAACATAATGCACGTGAAAAGGGTCAGGGCTAGCATAACCAGGAGGGCAACTAGACACCTGAGCACTTATGAGATGCATGCATGATTACCAAGTATTTATTTGGTCCATTTTCAACCATCAGTATTAGCAAGGCCAGAATACTGTAATTATATCACGAGTCATATGATCAGGATTCCGTGGCTCATCTCCCGGAATCCTCATTTCCATCGGGGCTCGTCACCCCTGGTCTATGATTGACTATCCAATAGTACAGGCATAGACCAAGACTAAACAAATATAAGGTATGGGTCGTCACCCATGGTCAAGGATGATAGGCTCGTCACCTAGCATCGGCGCTCAAGACTCTCTGTATGACTATCTGAATCAATACAGGTCAGAGACGGCACAGACACAGTTACCCATAATACCATGCCTGGCTCATGAGCTGCAACGAGTAGGTCGTCAGGAATGTGGATGCCTAATGATGGTGACTATATAACAATGGAAATTATGGTATCCTGGACTTCGGGTATGTTTAGCAATAAATAAAATAATGATAGTCTCCCTCGGGACTAGACTAATCCGGTGGAATCCTATGAACGATGACGAGATCGACTTAGCTAGAGCCAGTCAGTCGTGTTCTGTCTAAATCGACCGAACGAATCTGGGGCGGCCCAACCCAAAGCAGACAGTCCCTTTATTAACAGTTTTTCCCGGTACCAACTCCACACATAGCAATTCTATAAGGGTCTAAACATGTTATAATACACCAATTGATAAGTAAACATTGAATTCAATACTTGACATTTCATCAAACACTTGGCATGCAAAACACATCAAACACACATTTCACAAATCAGTTCAAATATGCATGGATTTCATATATCTTAGGAAGCATATTATAGCAATAACACATCAAATCTATAAATCTTAATTACGAACTATTCAAATGATTAACTTTGAAGAAATTCCACCCAAAACCCTAGATTTCATTACCCAACACTATCAAGGGCTGATAAAAAACTAATTTAGGCGAATAGTCCTCACCTGTGTAGGGGAAATCACACGCCCACGACGTCTAGAGTACGAGGAATGAGAGGAACCTCGCTATCTAACCTAATTCTAATTAAAGATTGAAATTAGAATCAACTAGACCAAAATCAATTGCTAATTCCTGCAATAGAGGGTATAGTTACCTGCGGTTATCACTTGGTGCCAAGCAATTAAGAGGAACAACGACCTAATCGATGAATCCAAGCAAAACCTAAGCCAAAACCCTAAGAAAACCTTAAAATTCAGATTTTGAATGGATTTGAGATGGGTTTGCCTTTTATAGGCCTAAATGACCATTTATCAGGTGAGTCACACAACTCACCCTCCAGGGTTTTGATTGAAGTTGTGCGGTTCGGGGTATTGTCTTGGACATCCGATTCAAGCGAAATGTCAAGCCCAATAAGGCGAACGTAATCCCTTAGATTCGTGATCATTGGTCCAGCAACGAACGGTCTAGATCTCTTTCGGATATTTCAGTCACCATTAAGGCTATTTTGGGAATAGGATTTCGTCGGCCTATATGATAGGTTTGTAACGGTCAAGGTTAGGCACACATGTGCCACAACGATGTGCATTTATTTGCATCCTAAAAGGACTTATTCGTGCTAATTCAAGTCTCTACTGTTAACACTCACCCATGTACTTGAGTCAAGTACAATCAAATTTGAGGGTCGTTACAATCTCCCCTCCTAAAAAAATAATTTCATCCTCAAAATTTTACCTGTTCGTAATCCTCAAGCAATTGAGGAAAATTCTTACGAACCACTGCTTCTGTCTCCCAAGTAACTTCCTCTTCTGTATTGTGCCTCCACAACACCTTAAGCAAAGGAATAACCTTGTGACGAAGCACTTGTTCCTTCTTGTCAAGAATGCGAGTCGGCTTCAAAACATAGGTGGCATCGTCACGAAGCTCCACATTTTCCCATTTTATGATATGAGATGGATCAGGGACATATTTCTTTAACATGGAGATGTGGAACACATTATGCACGCCAGAAATGGATGTAGGCAGTACAAGACGGTAGGCAATTGCACCAACACGATCCAATATCTGGAAAGGACCTATGTAATGCGGCATCAACTTCCCTTTCTTGCCGAAACACAATACTCTTTTCATAGGAGAGATCTTTAAGAAGACATGATTTCCCTCTTCGAATTCCAAATGCCTTCTCCTCTTATCTGCATAGCTCTTTTGTCTACTCTGGGCTGTTAGCAGACGTTGTCTAACGGTATTGATCGTCTCGCACGTGAGTTGAACCAAGTCAGGTCCAATTAAGCTCTTTTCACCGACTTCTGTCCAACAATGTGGGGCTCGACATGGGCGACCGTATAATGCTTCATAAGGCGCCATGCTAATATTGGCTTGGAAGCTATTATTATATGCAAATTCGGCATAAGGAAGGCAATTGTCCCAACTATCCTTAAAGTCGATGGCACAAGCCCTTAGCATGTCTTCCAGAATTTGATTTACTCTCTCTGTCTGCCCATCTGTCTGCGGGTGAAATGTAGTGCTATATCTTAGAGATGCTCCCATAGCTTCTTGAATACGGGTCCAAAATATCGATGTGAAACGGGAATCCCTGTCAGAAACTATCTCTAAAGGAACCCCATGCAGACAGATGATTTCTTTAATGTATAATTTAGCTAAATCCTCCGTCGAGGTCGTCACACGGACGGGTAAGAAATGTGCCGATTTAGTCAACCGATCCACGATTACCCAAATTGAATCATGCCCCTTCCTTGTCTTTGGCAAACCAGAAATGAAGTCCATTACAATGAAATCCCATTTCCATTCGGCTATCGGCATAGGTTGTAAAAGACCCGGTGGTCTACGATGCTCAGCTTTCACTTGTTGGCATGTAAGATATCGCGAGACAAAATCAGCTATCTCGCCCTTCATATTCTCCCACCAGTAAGCACGTTTCATATCCTGATACATTTTCGTGCTCCCTGGATGGATGGCTAACTTAGAACTATGGGCTGCCTCTAGTAATTCCTGTTTCAACTCATAGTTACTCGGGACACACAATCTCTTACGAAAATGCAAGCCACCATTATCATTAACGCTCCATCCTAAACCACTTTCATGAGTCATCTTCTCCTTCATTCTTACTAAGAATCCATCTTGGTCTTGAGCCACTATGATTCGGCTATTTATTTCGGGTTGTAAGCGAAGATGAGCTATTCTCTCATAGGGTTCTTCAATCTGTAATTTTAACTCGAAGCTGCGCATGAATTCTAGCATGTTCCATTCTCGTAACATTAGGGGAGCTACAAATGCATGCGCCTTCTTTCTACTCAAAGCGTCAGCCACAAGATTTGCTTTGCCTGGGTGGTACGACACTTCGAAATTGAAGTCTTTCAGCGTCTCCATCTAACGACGCTGGCGCATGTTCAAGTCCCGCTGCGTAAAAATGTACTTTAAGCTCTTATGATCACAGAAGAGTTCGAATTCTTCTCCATACAGATAATGTCTCCATAGCTTGAGTGCGAAGATCACTGCCGCCAACTCAAGGTCGTGAGTGGGGTAGTTTTCTTCATGCTTCCTCAACTGTCTAGAGGCATACGCTATTACTTTATCATTCTGCATTAAGACGCAACCTAAGCCCACACGTGATGCATCTGTATAGATCATGTACTTAACTTCCGGTTCTGGCAATACCAACATGGGTGCGGTCGTCAACAGAGTCTTCAACTCTTGAAACGCTTCCTCTGCCTTTTCATTCCAAGCAAACTTGATGTCTTTCCTGGTTAATTGGGAAAGTGGTCGAGCTATCTTAGAGAAATCGCGAATAAATCGCCTATAGTAACCGGCTAATCCGAGAAAGCTTCTAACTTCAGTGACTGAAGTAGGTTGTTCCCAACTCTGCACGGCTGCGACCTTGGCAAGGTCAACTGCTATGCCCTGTCGAGTGATGACGTGTCCAAGGAATTCAACTTCTTCTTTCCAAAATTCACACTTCTTGAGCTTCGCAAACAACTGGTGTTGTCTGAGCGTCTCAAGGACCGCATGCATGTGTTCTTCGTGATCCTCACGAGTCTTGGAATAAACTAGGATGTCATCAATGAACACAATGAAAAACCTATATAAGAACGGTCTGAACACCCTATTCATGAGGTCCATAAATACTGCAGGTGCATTTGTGAGTCCAAAAGACATCACCAAAAACTCGTAATGTCCAAAGCTAGTTTTGAAAGCTGTTTTCTGTATGTCTTCTTCCCTAACCCGTAATTGATGGTACCCGAACTGGAGATCAATCTTTGAAAAATATTGAGCACCCTGTAACTGATCAAATAGATCATCGGTCCTAGGCATAGGGTATTTATTCTTAACTGTCACCTTGTTCAATTTTCGATAGTCTATACAGAGTCGTAACGACCCATCTCTCTTCTTGACAAACAGCACCGGAGCTCCCCACGGTGACACGCTCGGCCGGATGAAACCGCGGTCCACTAGCTCATCTATCTGACGTCTCAGCTCCTCTAACTCATAAGGAGGAATACGATAAGCAGACAACGTAATTGGCCTCGTACCTGGCACAAGATCGATAAAAAAATTGATCTCTCACTGAGGAGGCAAGCCAGGTATCGTTGCGAAGACATCTTCAAACTCATTAACTAATGGTATTTTCGATAACACCGGCACAATACCTTTGTCACGAATAGAATATATATATATATATATACACGTTCATCACAACCCACCTTCATCGAGAAAGTAAACGAAGCATCCCCTTGCTCATGTATTGTGACAGTCTTAGCATCGCAATCTATTTCTGCCTTCATCGGAGTTAGCCAATCCATACCAATGATGAAATCGTAGTGGTATAACTTTGATACGATCAGGTCAATCTGTATCTCTTTACCACCCGACACGACTGGACAATTGGCACAATACTTATTAGATTTTGAACTCTCTCCTGTAGCTGTTATCACTGACCTACTATGCATAAGGGTCATTTTCAACTTCAATCTCTTCACAATTTCAGCAGATATAAAAGAAAGCGTAGCTCCCGTATCAATTAAGAACCATACAGGAGTACTATGGATATACGCGGTACCTTCAAATGCTTCAGGAGCGGAATCAGCCACATCAGACGTCTCAGCTGTCAAGGAATGAACTCGGACTTGTTGTGCTCGATTTGCAGCTGGGGCTGTAGGCCTCTGAGGAGGGCGAGTAGATCTACCTGGAGGAACGGCTATCGCTTGTTGAGAAGGGCGATTCTGCCATGAAGGGGGTGTAATGCCCTCATCTTTCATCTTTTTATAGCATGAGTTGATAAAGTGGCCCAGTTTCCCACAATAATGACAAGTCTGAGGAGTTACATTATCAAACTTAGACGTAGGTGTAGACGGCGGAGCAACACGCACTCGCTTGTTCACGGGATATAGCGGAGGACTTTATCTGCCTCTGCTCATCGCTTGCACACGGGCATTTGCAATACGTTCTCCATCCTTTTCTGACCTCAAGGCCATGTCTACTAAATCAGCATAGGATGTAGCGCGAGAGCAGCACATCTTTGTAAGGATTCCGGGTCGCAATCCATCCTCAAATCGTCTCATCTTTGAAGCCTCATCGGCGATTACAGTTGGAGCATATCGAGACAATTCAACGAATTTATTCTCGTAGTCAGTCACCTTCATGGCTCCCTGCTGCAAATGTACAAACTGGCTCTCCTTCTCTTTCCGATACGTAAGAGGGAAGTACTTGTTGAAGAACTTAGTCTCGAATCTGTCCCATGTCCATACAAATGCAGGAGGAGTAGTTCGGAGAACACCATCCCACCAAAGGTCTGCCTCCTTCTCAAAGGCATATGTAACAAGTTCTACCTGCACAGATTCAGTGCATCGCAAGGGCTTAATCATCTTTGATATACGATGAAGCCATTGCTCAGCATGCCTAGGTTCAGATGAGCCGACGAAGGTAGGCGGCCTTAACCTCTGGAACCTTTCAAAAATAGTATCACCTCTAACAGGGATAGTTTGCAAAGCTTGTACAACCGAAGGGGTATGGCCTGACACATCTGCAAGGGTGGGACCCGCTATCATTGGGGAAGTAAGCTCTGGTGCAACTGGAGGAGTATGGTCAGGTACCACTGGAGGGATAGGATTCGGTACAACTGGAGGGGTAGGGTCTGGTACCACTTGAGGGATAGGTTGAGTATTTAGGGCTATCGCCTGTACTAACTCGGTTAGGGTTTGTTGCTGCTGCTGAAGAGCCTGTTGTTGTTGTTGCATAAGGAGCAACATCTGACTCATTCGATTATCAGACGAAGATGTCCGAGATGTTGACCGAGAATGGGATGGAACAGATTCCTGACTCGAGGTCGGAACCTCAGGAACACTTGCCAGAGCAGGGTGATCCACACTCTGCTTAGCTTTCTTGGCTCGAGTTAGGGGAGAACAATTTTTCTTCTTAGGCGCCATTCCTGGATTCAGGAAACAGCAAGTAGGTAAGGCGCCATGCTCTATAAGAAAATCTCAATTTAATCAGGCAAGGAGGTCCCCAACATGATTATGAGCAATTTTTAAGAAGAGTTCACGCATCGAAACCCTAAGGATAAAAGGATACGTTTGGCTCAAGATGACGAAGTCAGCAAACTTTCTAAAAACTAAGATTTTGTGCAAGAATGAGTCATTTTCTCATCAAACAAATGGGTTGGTTGGCTTCAGAATAAAATTTCAGTAGGAATCCATATGTCGTACGTCCTATAACTCATCTCGGATAAAAAGTTATGGCCACTTGAAGTTTGCTATAAGAAACCACAAAATAAGTAAGTTTGGGCAGGTCCATCGGTCGGTTGAGAGAATCATTGATTTAAGAGAGGTCCAATGTGATTTAAGCTAATGGATATGCTTAAAAACTTAAAAGAAATAAAGTTTGAAAAGCGAAGCAAAAATCTTGAAAAATCAAGTCAAAAGACCTGAATTGTCCAGAAAAGTCACAGTGCAGAGCTGCGGGGCCAGAAAAATAAGATGTAGAAAATTTGGAAAAATAGCCCTATAGTTTCGATGGATGTCCGATAGGTGTCAGATCAATCGGAGAGTATGGTTCCGATAGGTGTCCGATCAATCGGAAATTCCATCAGATTTTTCAATGTCTCTGGACAGATTTCTGATCAATCGGAGCTAAGTTCCGATCAATCGTAAATAACGATGGAAAATCTCAACTCTCTGGACACTTTTCCGATCAATCGGAGATAAGTTCCGATCAATCGGAGTTCTATCGAAAAAAAGTGTATTTTGTGGCTGACTTCAAAAAAATGTATCTTTTTGCATACAACTCCGATTGAGGTGATTCAAAAACCACAATGAAGCTTGATGAGTCTAGGTTTAGGAAAAAATAATTTAAAAATAAAAATAAAACTTAAATAAGCTTTATTTCTTATTATTTCAGAAACTATCCAGAAAATTATAGGTTTCAAGAAGTTGGTACTTCAGGAATTTTAGAATTTTCTCTAGAACTCAAAATCAGATGAAATTTTGAGAGATGAACTTAGACTTGTCAACAAGCTACCACAAAAATTTTAATAAATATTTGAGTGATAAAAATGTAAAAATCATTTTAACTGACGTACTTGTTGAAACTAAAGTCCATAAACACCTGTGAATTTCAGGTTTCCTTAGATTTTCAACTCGAAAGTCCCTCTCTTCACTCCCAAAACCCTTCACACTGAAAATTAAGAACTACAATGGTCCATAAGTTTACCACCTTTCAAATTCTAGGTTCGCAATCACTGTCTCAGGGGAATTTGGTCGTAAGACTCAATGTCCCTAAGTCCATGTTCACATTCAAAATAAGTAATCAAATGCGGATTTGATCCTAAGGTTTAAATTTCTATGTTTAAGTTCACAATCATCACACAAAGAGGAATTCTTTTCTAATGTTCACGGTTGCTATGTTCAACATTCAGAGTACGTCAACGTGTATCTTATGGTGAGTCCCCCAACCCACTAACTCAGTTTATATCTCGCTCATGCTCTGATACCAACTTGTCACGCCTCGAAAACCGGATGTCGGGTAGTCCGCGGCTCCCGACTCTTCCGGGAGGACTGTATTGTGCGGAAGCATAATTCAACAATTTAAATTAGGTGGCATCATAGGCAGAAGGTAAGATTAAACCAAACAGTGCAAGTATATTCTGAAGTGAAGGGAAAAAAACATATATACATACAACTCAAACTACCATCGGCCACTCAGCTGGGGGCCCGATATATACATGTCCAAAAAAATATATTATACGTGTCCAAAAATATCTTCGTAATCATGGTCCAAAAGAGTGAACAGAGAAGACAGGTGTGACAGCCTAAAGCTACACATCAGCGAACTGGAAGAATAACTCTACTGAGGTAGGGTCAGAATAGTCCTCGTCTGTCACCAATGCATCTACTGTTCCTGCGTTAAGAGTATCTGGTTGGTGTTTTAAAACACCCCCCCAGGTGGGAGTGAGTGATCAACTCAATGTTATCATTCCCTAAGTTACATTTATCATCAACACTGTCAAGTACAGATAAAGAAATATAATCTCACAAACAATTCCTATGATAGTTGAATAATGCATGCAATTGTGCAATGCCAATGATATGTTCCGGAGTAATAAAATGGTGGGGTTCTTACACCTATCACCTAGCAGCAATGAACATAATGCACGTGAAAAGGGTCAGGGCTAGCATAACCAGGAGGGCAACTAGACACCTGAGCACCTATGAGATGCATGCATGATTACCAAGTATTTATTTAGTCCATTTTCAACCATCAGTATTAGCAAGGCCAGAATACTGTAATTATATCACGAGTCATATGATTAGGATTCCGTGGCTCGTCTCCCGGAATCCTCATTTCCATCGGGGCTCGTCACCCCTGGTCTATGATTGACAATCCAATAGTACAGGCATAGACCAAGACTAAACAAATATAAGGTATGGGTCGTCACCCATGGTCAAGGATGATAGGCTCGTCACCTAGCATCGGCGCTCAAGACTCTCTGTATGACTATCTAAATCAATACAGGTCAGAGACGGCACAGACACAGTTACCCATAATACCATGCCTGGCCCATGAGCTGCAACGAGTAGGTCGTCAGGAATGTGGATGCCTAATGATGGTGACTATATAACAATGGAAATTATGGTATCCTGGACTTCGGGTATGTTTAGCAATAAATAAAATAATGATAGTCTCCCTCGGGACTAGACTAATCCGGTGGAATCGAATGAAGGACGACGAGATCGGCTTAGCTAGAGCTGGTCAGTCGTGTTCTGTCTAAATCGACCGAACGAATCTGGGGCGGCCCAACCCAAAGCAGACAGTCCCTTCATTAACAGTTTTCCCAGTACCAACTCCACACATAGCAATTCTATAAGGGTCTAAACATGTTATAATACACCAATTGATAAGTAAACATTGAATTCAATACTTGACATTTCATCAAACACTTGGCATGCAAAACACATCAAACACACATTTCACAAATCAGTTCAAATATGCATGGATTTCATATATCTTAGGAAGCATATTATAGCAATAACACATCAAATCTATAAATCTTAATTACGAACTATTCAAATGATTAACTTTGAAGAAATTCCACCCAAAACCCTAGATTTCATTACCCAACACTATCAAGGGCTGATAAAAAACTAATTTAGGCGAATAGTCCTCACCTGTGTAGGGGAAATCACACGCCCACGACGTCTAGAGTACGAGGAATGAGAGGAACCTCGCTATCTAACCTAATTCTAATTAAAGATTGAAATTAGAATCAACTAGACCAAAATCAATTGCTAATTCCTGCAATAGAGGGTATAGTTACCTGCGGTTATCACTTGGTGCCAAGCAATTAAGAGGAACAACAACCTAATCGATGAATCCAAGCAAAACCTAAGCCAAAACCCTAAGAAAACCCTAAAATCCAGATTTTGAATGGATTTGAGATGGGTTTGCCTTTTATAGGCCTAAATGACCATTTATCAGGTGAGTCACACAACTCACCCTCCAGGGTTTTGATTGAAGTTGTGCGGTTCGGGGTATTGTCTTGGACATCCGATTCAAGCGAAATGTCAAGCCCAATAAGGCGAACGTAATCCCTTAGATTCGTGATCATTGGTCCAGCAACGAACGGTCTAGATCTCTTTCGGATATTTCAGTCACCATTAAGGCTATTTTGGGAATAGGATTTCGTCGGCCTATATGATAGGTTTGTAACGGTCAAGGTTAGGCACACATGTGCCACAACGATGTGCATTTATTTGCATCCTAAAAGGACTTATTCGTGCTAATTCAAGTCTCTACTGTTAACACTCACCCATGTACTTGAGTCAAGTACAATCAAATCTGAGGGTCGTTACATAGCTGACCCTCGTTTTCTTCTAATTTGAAATTTTCAATTTGATGGGATGGCATTTCGATCTTCACCAGGACCACGACTTCGACTCCGTAAGCGAGATTGAAGGGTGTTTCACCCGTGGTTGATCGTGCCGTGATCCGATAAGCCCAGAGCACATTAGAGGCTCCTCGACCCATGTTCCCTTGCATTGGCTAAGCTTCTTCTTCAAGTGCCCTTTACTGATATTGTTCACAGCATCCACCTGATCGTTGGCTTGTGGGTGAGGTGAAGAATAAGCATTCCAGATGCCGAGCTCCTCACATAATTTTTTAAACTTGGTGTTATTGAACCGACACCCATTATCTATGACAATGGTATGAGGGATCTTGAATTGGCGTATTATCGATCTCCAAATGAAATTCGTAGTCTTCCTCTTGGTGATCATGGCCAGTGACTCGACCTTTGTCTACTTGGTGAAGTAGTCAACCACGACAATCGCATATTTCGCCTAACCTTTGCTCATCGGAAGCGGGCTAATAATGTCAAGTCAACCCCCCACTGTGCGAACGGCCAAGGGCTGGTCATAGGAGTGAGATCTTCTGGCAGGAGATGAGGCACTGGAGCAAACCGCTGACACTTGTTGCAGCTTTTGACAAGCTCCTAGGCATCCTTCTTTATGGTCGGCCAATAGTACCCTTGCCGAATTACTTTATAGGCAAGTGCGCAAGTTTCAGAGTGATTGCCGCAACAACCATTGTGAATTTCTTTGAGTACATATTTGGCCTCGTTTGGTCGCAGGCACCTTAAGCACAACGTTGAGAACCCTTTCTTGTAAAGCATATCATCGATCATTGTATACCAAGCTGACCTGTATCTGATCCTTCAAGATTCTTTCTTATCTTCAGGCAGCTCCCCGTGCTATAAGTAACGGATGATTAGGTCTATCCAAGTCAACTCAGAGTTGACGGGGAGTTCTTCCTTTGATTCCTCGGGGGCTACGCTTCGTTGAGGAAGAAATTCGATGGGATGGACTTCGCAAGGTCTTCATCGACCGCGGATGCTAACTTAGCTAAGGAATTTTCATTTGTATTGTCCATCCTTGAGATTTATATGACCTCATAGCATTTGAAGCATCCGAGGAGTTCTTGGGCCTTCGCTAAGTAGGTGGTCATCTTTTTCCCTTTTTCTTAGTATTCGATGGTCACTTGCCCAACCACCAGCCGTGAATCACTATGCACCCTCAACCTTCAGACTCTTATTGCTGAGGCGAGACGGATTCCATCTAGGAGGGCTTCATATTCAGTTTTATTATTCGAGGCTTGGAAATTGAACCTGAAGGCGTATTGAAGTTTTAGCCCGTTCGGAGAGGTCAGAATGAGACCTACTTCGCTGCCTTGAGAGTTGGAGGAACCGTCGATATGTAGAGACCACAACGGTCTTGGCGAACTTTGTTCGGATGGATCTCTAATTTATTCTGTTTTCATCGGCTGAATCTCTGTCGTAATGTGACCGTCGAGTGAGCTCTGGGCGTCAAACGAGCCAGTGAACTCGACAATGAAATCGGCCACAACCTGCCCCTTGATGGAAGTATGTGGTCGATATTGAATGTTGAATTCTTCGAGCTCGATCGCCCATTTTGCGAGCTGGCTAGATGTTTCAGGCTTATAGAGAACTTGTCATAGCGGTTGGTCAGTCAACATCGCTATCGGATGTGCTTGGAAATAGGGCCTAAGTCATCTGGTCGAGGTGAACAGGGCCAAAGCCAATTTCTTAATCCATGGGTACCTTATTTTTACGTCTAGCAGGGCCTTGCTGACATAGTATATTGGTTGTTGAGTACCTTCATCGTCCTGCATCATTGTCGAACTGATCGTCGAAGGTGAGACCGTCAGATACGGCAAAAGCTCTTCATCTTGCATGAGTTTGACAGCAGAGGTGGCGACCCGAGGTACTTCTTCAATTCTTGGAAGGCATGTTCATATTCTTCCGTCCATATAGTTGTTTTACTCCTTAATTGCTTGAAGAAAGGGAGGCATCTATCTGTTGCCCTGGAGATAAACCTATTGAGAGCCGCAACCTGGGCTGTAAGACACTAGATCTCCTTTATAGTTGTGGGAGAGCTCATCTCAATCAAAGCACGAATTTTTTCTTGGATCACCTTAGTTCCTCGTTGGTGTACCATGAATTTGAGGAAATTTTTTGAGCTGACACTGAATGCACGTTTGCTCGTGTTGAGCTTCATCTGGTACTTTCTTAGGATACCGAACATTTCTCAGAGGTCATTAATGAGATTTTTTGACCTGACACTCTTGAATAGCATGTCGTCCACATAAACCTCCACCATTTTTTCGATCTGGTCTGCGAACATGTGGTTAACCAGTCACTAATAAGCGCCCCCCGCATTATTTAATCTAAATGGCATGACTTTGTAGCAGTAAAGACCCCAATTTGTGATGAAGGTTGTCTTCTACTTGTCTGGAGTGTGCATCCGAATCTAGTTGTACCTGGAATATGCATCCATGAAACTGAGGAGTGTATAGCCCGAAGTGGTGTCGACGAGATGATCTATGCGAGGGAGAGGAAAGCTAACTTTCAAGCAAGCCTTGTTGAGATCTGCGTAATGCAGACCAAGTACTTGTCATTTCCCATTGGCTTTTTTGACAAGTACGACGTTGGCGAGCCAGTCTGGGTATTTAAGCTCTTCAAAGAAGCTTGCTTGAAGTAATTTATCGACTTCTTCGTTAATAGTGGTGTACCTCTCAATGTTGAAAGGGTGTCACTTCTGTCGAATGATCTTATAGACTAGATTGACATTCAAGCAGTGGACTACGACCTCTGGGCAGATCCATAACATGTCCTGATGCGACCATGCGAACACGTCAACGTGTTCCTTCAATAAATCACCGAGTTGTTTATGGAGCTCATGGTCGAGCTGCGATCTGATCTGGACCACTTTGGATGGGTCGTCATCTACGACTGGGATGGCGAGCAGCAAGTCTTTAGCAGCCGAGCCTCTTTCTACAGACTCCTCTTTGGATCTAAAGAGGCAGTACATGTGACTATGGAGACCTGGCTCTTGCTTCTGAGGGACAACTCGTTGCATCATTGGCCTTCTTGTTGATCGCCTCTTACCACCCCAATGCCCTCATCAGTTTGAAACTTCATCGCCAAATGATAGGTGGAGATCACGGCCTTGAGTGCTCTAAGGGAGGGTCGGTCGATGATGGCGTTGTAGACTGACGACGTATCGACCACAAGGAAATTCACCATTAGCATCACTTGGTTCAGCTCTTTCCCCGTGGTAACTGGGAGAGTGATTATCCATTCTGACATTATGTTATCCCTGTGAATCTAGTCAGGGGAGTCTTCACAGGCTGAATTCGTGATATGTAGATCTTCATCTTTGCAAATGTTGAAAGCGTACAAGATATCATCTTAGCTTCCTGTGTCAACCAGCATCTTGAATAATTTTTTATTCGCAACCACCATATCCACCACGAGTGAGTCATCGTGGGGATGGATAATCCCCTGGGCATCCTCCTCGGTGAAGGTGATCGGGCGTGAATCGACCTTAGGCATTTTAGAAGGTCGACTCATGAGGTTGACAAATTGTCAGGCTACTAGACGTCCGAGCTTGGCGGGTATAAGCTTTCCAAGCATTGTTAGAATCTCCTCCAGTGGGTCCACTGACGATCGTGCTGATTTCCCCTGCTGGGTTGTTGTTGACCTGCTCATCCTGCTGCTCTGTTCGATTTATCAACCTCTGGTCGTCCTGACGCTGAGCTATGAACTCTCGTAGGAAACCCTATTGAATGAGGATATCAATTTGTTGCTTCAGGTTGAAGCAGTCAACTGTGTTGTGGCCGTAATCTTTATGGAAGAGGCAATACTTGGACCTACTCCTTCGGTTGAGATCAGTCTTAATCTTCCTTGGTGACTTGAACATTCGCTTATCTTTGATGGTCATGAACACTTGCTCAACATATGTGTTCAAAGGTGTATACTGCTCGAAGCGATTGGTCAAGGCTTTGGCTCCTCAGGGAGCGTGCCTCAGTTAGATGAGCCTCGGTTATCCTTTTGTCGCTTCATCTCAGTATCGTCTTTGGCTTCCTTTCTTTTCTTAGAGGACTTGTGGGCATTGACCAACTCCTCGGCATTAAAGTGCTTCTGAGCCTTATCTAGGAATTCGACCACCAAATGGGGTGGATCTTCTCCAACCGACCAAATGAACTTTTTATCTCTCACTCATCAAATCATCGTATGTAACATCACCTCGTGTTAAATTCTCAACTTGAATGACCTCAGCATTAAACTGGGTGAGGTAATCTTGGACTCATTGTCCCTCTGCTTGACCGCGGCAAGGTGCGCTGAGTGCTTTCGCGGATCGGTGCTCCCAATAAACAGTGTGATGAGGGCTCGATTGAGTCGATGGAACGAGCTGATGGACCTCGATTTTAGGTTCCAGAACCATCCCCAGGCCGAGCCGTTAGAGACAGCGAAAAGGCCTTGCACATCAGGTTCTCACTAGCATCGAGGAGCTCCATTCGAACATGAAATATCTCTAGGTGTTCGACTGGGTCTCCCATTCCATTACATTGCTTCAATTGTGGGACCTTGACCCCTTTGTCAGTTGCTCTGCACGAATATCGTCGGTAAATGAAGATTTTAAGGAGTCAACTAGAGCATCAATAGTGATGGGGGCTTTCTCCTTCTGAGCTTATTGTAGATTGACAATGCGCTTTCTGAGTTCCTCTAACTCTACTTCCGAAGGGGCAATGTGATCATCAACGCGATCCTTAGATTCGCTCTGTCGGGCCTGACGCCGCTCGTCCAACCTGTGCCATAAGTCATTGGTGAGTAGATCGGTCGTAGAGTGAGCCCGAGTAGTTTTGGTTCGTCTACTAACATCGTCTTCATCAGAACCCCTACCTTGAGACCGATCTTGGCAAGACAGCTGTGATTGGTCAGCTCGAGACGCCTCCCCTATTCTATGAGGATTAAGGGGTGGCTGAGCTGATGGTTGAACTGGCGTATTCAGTCCAGCTAAAAGAATTTTTATCTTGTCCAACTGATGAGCAAAGTTGCTAAATTACTGCACAACTCCTCTGACCCGTTGTTCCACCCTTCCTATCTTATCTTCAAGGGTAGTTATTATGGGCCCACGATTGTGGACCTCTGACATCCACTCTCCTAACCAAAAGGGTGAGATGACCCCAGTCGAAGGTACGGTGTTTCAGGAACTTGCTTGTCTTCGTGATGGGGAGGCTGAGACGGCTCAACCTCCATAGGCGTTTTCCCTTTGTTCTTTCTTCCTCCGGCCATCGATGCGAAGGATATCAGAAATTAGTTAGGAAGGTGATATGAACTTGGTGAGAACATGACTTAGCTGTCGTTTCCCACAGACGGAGCCAATCTGTTGTTGCTAAAATTTGAATAACAGACGAGGTGGCAGAAAGACCACCTAGGAAGGTTGGATGTTACCAATCTCCTCGTAGTGGGCTGATTGGATCTCGAAGGCAGATCTACACAGCACAAAGAAAGCTAAAAGGGTGGTCTGGGACCGACCATTAGTCCTCTTATGCCTAAGTGAGATGATTCTGATAGGGGAGATAGGCAATGAGCTTTTATGTAGAAAAGTTGTGCGTACCTTAAGATAGAGGCGAATGCCTCTATTTATAAACCATCGAAGAGTAGTAACGGGTCACGATTATGGCTACAATCGTGGGCGTTACGTCCGCTGAGGGCGGCATGATTTTCGAGGCGTAGATCATATTTGACCCGTTAGAAGACGTGCTTCATACCGTGCAGACTTATTGTTGATTGTCTGCATGCCTTTATGGGCTAACAGCAGAGCTCTCCGACTGAGCATCCAGCCTTAGCAAAATATTTTAGTACGCGGACCTATCCGACATGTCCGAGATCCGAGCTGATACTTATTGATATGTGACCTTTACAACAGGTCAACCTGGTGTTTCTGTCCTCAACTCTTACCTCGACATCGGTATCTAAGCTTGAACTCTTGCACTTGAGGCCTGTGTTTTTATGGGCCTTTCTCTTTATGGACTGAGCTCGGCCTACACGGAAAATACCCATAACAATGTGTTTATGTCGCGATGATGCCCAAGGGCACATGGCTATATATGATTAGCCACGCAAACCCGAAAATGTATTAAGAAAAGGAAATCAATCGGAATCAAAGATACACTTAAATACAAGAATACATGCACAACTTGCCATATCTTAGAAAAAAAAATGTATTATGCCAAGGCCATTAACTTGTCAAACACTTATTCCAAAGGTCATGAGACCATGTGTAAGTCCACTACCTCCCCAAGTCTATAAAATCAACACAAAACGTAGAGTTTCAAACCTTCACTAATCCAAATGAATTAATTCTATTTAGCTAGTGTTTCTTTCATCCCTCGTGTACGTAAATCTTAGCATAGCTTAGTTTTAACCTCTCCACTTCTTGTCCAACACCATTATGCAACAAGTCCAAATCAATTTAATTTAGTATAGTTTAGTTCTTATTTCTGTCCAGTGCATCGCTACAATAAGCCGACTTAGTTAGATAAATATTCACCACCGCGTCGTTGGATCCCCTCCAAATCTCTGCGTTCTTACTTAGTGATTTCTCTACCACTTCCTACTGATCAAAAGCAACGACTATCAAGGTTTCTTTCATGGGCGTCTCACAATTGTCCAGGTCTTAGTGATTATCTAATCCATGGTAATCTCGCCCACTTAAATCATCGTTGGTATTTTTCTGTTTTATTTATTTTTATGTCAATTGTATTGAATTTCCATTCATATTAATAAAATCAATTTTAAATGTTTTAGTTTTTTTTTTTTTTTACTTTCTTATAGAAGACAAACGATCAAACGATCACCATTATGATAAAAGTTCTTATTTCTAAGGCAAAAAGAACTCATCTAAAGGACTAACTCTCTTTCACAAATTGTCTTATCATCTTGTCAATTGATGGTTGAGAAGTCGGGCCAATCTTTATAGATATAGTCTTAATCCAACTATTTTGGTACTCAGGGTCACATGACGTTCAGTTCAATTCGAGTTGATTATGACTCTAGTATGCCCGACATATACATACTTGCATACACTTAAACAAAATCAAGCATTCGTTGCACGTGTAGCCATGTATTTGAATTAATTAATAATAATGTGATTCAGGAGGGCCACACTAAAGGAAACAATTAGGAGAGATTTTCACCTTTATTTTTTACGAGGCTCACAGTGGTCATTATATGAAATCCACTCCAAATGTCAGAACAAAGCTTAAATGCGAGAACTAAAAAATCATGCCTATTTGTGATTGCGGGTATAATGAGGAAAATGGTTTGAAGGGAGTGCAAGCATTTCCCTATGCACTTTTTCAATCTTATAATCAATCCAAATAACGAATGGAGCTGGATTTTTTGCCCTCAACCTATCACAAGGTAACAGGCCTGGTGATTGAAGTGGATTTCACATAAACATCATGGTGAGATGCACCTGCACCTCTTTGCTCTCAGTGTTGCAATAATGGCTGTTAAGAGGATGCTCTAACCATAATTATGGTAGCTCATTGGAAACATTTATTAAAAAAGCATTTGAATGAAAATTCAATAAGTATGTAGTTTTTGTTTAATTCATAGATTATGATTGTGAGTGCTGCCTTAAGAATAATTTATATTTCTCATACACGTGTGGCCCACTGTGAATGCTCCATGGTTTGCGTGCTGGGGGGCGGTGAATTGTAGGCTTCCACGTGGATCTACCTCATCTCGAGGGCTTTCTTTAGATTAGGAATGGGGTTGAGGTAATTTGATTAAACTGGAGTCGCCCCTAGCCATTTACTTCATCTCTACAGTCGGCTAGACCCTATAAAAACGTTAGAGAAGATGGTCCAAAGACTCCCAACTCTAAAATGACTCCTTGATCTACGATCAAAGATCCATGGTAAGAGACCATGATTACGGAAAAAGAATGTGTTAGGCACCCCTTCTGCCTGTATAAATGTACGGTCTCTACTTCACTGAATTTAACTAATTTCTGAAGGTTAAGATCAGTTCTCGTGCATTCTCAAAGAAAGGGAATCAAATGAACTAAAATGACGTGTGATGGTGGGTCTGATTAATCATAGTTTCTAATGAGCAAGATCCGATCAGATCGGCAAGCCACAGAGTATATGCTTGAACCAACTAGGGTGCTATAGGTGATGCAAGTAACATATGATACTGTGTTCGATTAGTCAGAGTTTTTGATGGGCAAGGTCCAATCAAGTCGGCAAGCCACAAAGCATATGTTAAGACTGATCAAGTGTCAAAGGTGGTAATAAGATGCTAATAGATGCAATGAGCAGAGGGTTGGAAAAGTAAAGAGTGTTGCACTATGCTAAATATGAGCCAAACAAAGACAATATATGAGTGGCTAGATGGACGGTAGTGCCGCGCATGCTAGCTCGAGGGGATATGGATAGGAACTCAGATGACTTCAGAGACTTGAACTTGGGTCAGGTTGGGCTAGACCAGGGCTTAGATTCCTCATTCTCACTCTTACTTTCATTGGTGGAGAGACAGGTTAAGGTTAAGGAAGAGGTGGGATTCAGAACTCCTAAATTGGGAAAAATGGAAGTGGATGCTAAAATTGAAGGCAAGAAGGCGTATTTATAACTACCCAAAGTGGTAGCTCTTGTAATTTAGGGTTAGTGGCACCCTGGGGGCCGCCCGTCCTTTCTTAAAGATGTATCTTTGGACAGTTGGCCCTTCGAAGCTGGATGTTTTTCTCCTTAGGTTCGGTGTTCTTCGTGGTTTTTTTTGCCCCAAAGCTGAGAGTTGGACCTAGGTTCGAACTTAGGTTCAATTTTTGCTTTGATTAGGTTAGTTGACTGGGTGTAAGGGCTGGGCTCACTGAGTGAGTTGACTCACCAAGTTCACCCCCTTAGCATGGTTTTTTTACAAAGCTTATGATTCTAGTTGAGTTAACTAGGAGGGTTTTAAAGCTAGAATTTGAATAGGTGAGTCAATTAGGTTTGGACCTAGGGTTTGAGTTATGGATAATCAGGTTTGGATGGGTGAGTCGATTGTTAATGAACCTAGGGTTTAGATTATGAATTAGATTTTGGATAGGTGAGTTGATTGGGTTTGGGCTTAAGGTTAATGTTATGGACTAGGGTTTAAACTTCTATCCATCTAAGCCATTCAACTGTACTCTCAACCAGGGGTGGGGACCGTGGGGTGTCTACACCCACCAAGAATGGACATGTGCAATCAAAAGCCAAAAGGCATGCTGACTGTGGTCCCCACTTGATTAAAGGACATGATATCACACAGCCCTCATTTTCAAAGAATCAGTAATTCATCCACGACCGTCCGGATCTTTCGTGTAGTAGTCTACTGGGTACTGGGGCCTTAGCCAAAGAGTCATAGTGATCAGAGAATCTAAACGTCTAATCAGCGATAGAAAATGATAAGTTAAAAATGAAATGGTTGTCGGTCCATTATCACCAAGTTCGATATTATTTGATTAGTGTGATTTCAATACAATGGGCCCATAATTTGAACCGTACATAAGCCACCTGTCCGCATTGGGTAAGCTGTCTGCATTAATGATGTGATGTGACTCTATTTTACTGGTGTTGGGATGCGGGAGCGGATTAGGTACGGCCTCGGTTTCATCCAAGACGGTTCGGCTCTTAACGTGGGGCCCACCTTTATATATTTATTCTATATCCATGCCGTCCATCCGTTTTCCATATTATTTTAGTAAATGGCCCTAAAAATTAAACATATCTAAATTAATGTGGACCATACGTAGGAAACGGTTGTGATTGAACGATCCTACATCATTAAAATATTCCTAGGGTCCACGTAATGTTTATTTGAAATCTAACCTGTTGATAAGGTCACACAAAAATGGATGAAGGGATGAAACAAATATCAGCTTGATGCAAAACTTTCATCTACCACGAGAACTTTTTATTGGTAAATCACCTCCTTTTTCCTATGATACGATCTACCTGGGATTTGAATCTACTTCATTTTTTGTGATTATGTTTAAAATTGATCTTAAAAACGGATGGACGGCGTGGATATAGATTACATGCATCAATGAGGGCCCCATAATAAGTATCGTACAGTCTTGGGTGAGGCTGGGGCCGCAACTAATCCGCTCCATGCAATACGGCAACCATAAAACAAACAAAAAAGAGAAAAAATTTGCTACTCTGGGAGATCGTGGGGTATGATACGCATGCACGTGTGAAAGTTGCACACGTTTCATACATATACTCAAATTAAACCGTCCAGATTATGGTAACAAGTGTAGACACATCATGAAAGAAAATTGAACCTTATTCACTTATCTGAAAATGAGATCGGTGGACATTTATTGGACGGCTAAATTGAAAAAATCCAATGGTGAACGATAGAAGAATATATCCAACGATCCTACTTCCACAAACATGTGTCCAAGAATCAAAGGTTAGGATTGATCTTGGGAGGCTAAAAAATGCATTGGGTTTTTCGAGTTAATATATGCCACGTATGCATATTATTTGTGAGGGGCAGATATCAAACCTTAAACACCGCCTGATTATCATAATATTTGTGTTTCTTGATAGGATCAAAAGGTCTCCAGCCCCACCAGTCGTGGCACGACTGACGGTTAATTAGTACTCTCACTGTCAACATAGTGAACTGTACCCTAGTGCCGTTCATTTGTAGGCTTTTATGATTTTTGAGCCATGCCTTATCCACGGTCGAGTGTCTAGATCCTGCCGACGCGGATAGCCGTGGAGGGGAGCGGATTAGGTGAGACTCGGGGTGAGTGGGACCCCTGACTGTGGGCCCCACTGTGATGTATGTGACTACATCCACACCGTCCATCCGTATTGAAAGCTCATTTTAGGGCATGAATCATAAAATGAAGCAGATCGAAATCTCACATGGACCATAATACAGGAAATAGTGGTAATTGACAATTAAAAACTTCTCGCCGGCCACAAGAGTTTTGGATCAAGTTAATATTTATGTGGTCTCTTCATCCAGAGGTCTTTGTGACCTTATCAATAGTTTGGGTGGCAGATAAACATTCCAGTAGCCCCATGAAGTTTTTAATGGTGGGGATTCAATCACTATTGTTTCATGTGGTGTGGTCTACCTGAGTTTTGGATTTACTTAGTTTTTGGTATCATGTCTTAAAATGAGTTTTTAAAATGATTGGACGGTGTGGAGTTAAGGCACATACATAACTGTGAGCCCCATAGTAAGGGATACCACCCACCTATGTGGATCCGGGGATCTCACCTTATCCGCTCCTATCGGGGAAAGCCTTTGGCAGGGAAGCTAGGTGAGGCCCGACGTGATGCTTGTGAGAAATACATCTGGGCCATCCGTTTCACGCGATCATGTTAAGACATGGATCATAAATGAAGTATCAAAACTCAAGTGGGCCTCACGACAGTAAAAAGTGGGCAGGGAAATGACCACTGTTGAAACCTCACTTGGGTAAACCGTGATGTTTATATGCCATCCATACCATTCATAAGGACTGAACTGAAAACAGAAAAAATATTAGCCTAATTCAAATCCAAAGCTTTTAAAAAAATATTAGCCTAATCTAAAGCGTCTTTGGCCCACGAATGTTTCAGCAGTGGACGTTTAATCCTCACTGTTTCTTGTTGTGCGGCCCACTTAGATTTTGGATCTGAATAATTTTTTATTATATCTCCTACCATCATCTGGAAAAATGGATGGATGGAGTGGATTTCTGACATGCATCACGGTGGGCCCCCACCTAGCTTACGGTCACAAGAAGCTCCTCTGAAACGCTTTAGCTGTCTCGCAGGCATTCCGCTTCCAGATCTTGCCGAGTGCGTCGGAAATCGTGTCTTGACCGGGGGTGGTTATGTGAGGTCGAAGATCCAACCCCGATTTCACTTCAATGGGTACTTGAACCCATGACCTCATGTTAAAATGGATCCCACCGGTGTTATTGGATTTGATTTCACACATTTAAATGATTAGGGATGAAAAAGAGTTGAGTTTGGATTGTACCATATCCACCTATTTGCCGCGCCCAACTCAATACGGCTCATTACCTCCCATGGATAGATCCCCGTTTAACTGTGACCCCAGTAGGTGCGATGACACTGATTGTGCAGCCCATCTAGATGCATGCATTGTGTATCCATGTTGTCCACCTGCTTTTTTCAAGCTCATTTTAGGGCATGCCCAAAAAAGAGTCAGAACCAAATCTCAGGTGGACTACATGAGAAAACAGTGGTTATTGAACACCCATCATTAAAAAATTCCTAAGGCCCAAGTGAATATTTATTTGCCATCCAACCTGTTGATTAGGCTTATATAAGCCTGGATGAGTGGAAAGATAAATAGCAGCTTGATCCAAAACTTTTATGGCCCCAAGAAGCTTTTAGTAGTGGGAATTCTATCAGTACTGTGTTGTCCACTTGAAATTTGGGTCTACCTCAAAAAGGATGGCAGCGTGGATGTACAACACATACATCAGGATGGGCCCCATGGTCAGGATTGCACTTACCTGGCTGGAGACAGGTGGCAGCTAATCCACATCCCCATCATGGTACCATAAGCCCCATCTTGATACATATGTTATATTTCTATTTGCCGAGATCATTTTAGGGAATAAATAAAAAAATGAAGTAGATCCAAAAATCAAGTGGACCACATCATAAAGCAGTGAGGACAATGATTCCTACTGTTGAGACCTGCCTAGGGCCCACCATGATGTTTAGTTGACATCCAACCTGTTCTTAAGGTCACAAAGACCTGGAGACAAAAACACGCATATATTAGATTGATCCAGAAATTCCGTGACCCTAGAGAAGTTTTCAATGGTAGACCTTTAATCCCCATTGTTTCATGTGGTGTGGTCTAGTTGACAATCTATCTTATTTTTTGCACTCAAGCATTAAGCAATTCTGGCCAAATGGAAGGACGTTTTTTCACATTAGGTTCGCCCAGTCTACCACTATACCAAAGGTGTGGATATCGTACAAACATCATGGGCATACCCAACTTGGTGGCGTCAACACACCACCCAGGTCGATGGTGTGTGGCACAACACGCAATCCACTTCGGCATAACCCAAATGGACGGAAGCGGATTGCATACTGAGTAACTCAGTACCCTTAGTAAACACTGTAGGGTCCACCGTGAATGTATGTTGTCTATCCACACTGTCCATCCATTTTAAAAAATAATTTTAGGGCTTGAGCCTAAAAACGAAGCATATCCAAAGTTCAAGTAGACCACACCACAGGAAACAATGTGAATTGAACGTCTACGGTTGAAAAACTCTTGGGGGCCACAGAAGTTTGTATAAGCTGATATTTTTTTTACCTTCATCAATGTCCGTGTGATCTTATGAGCACGTTGGATGACAAATAAAAAACACTGTAGTCTTTAGGAAGGTTTCAAAGGTGGAAATCATTTTTCCCACTGTTTCCTGTGTTATGGTCCACTTGAGCTTCAGATATGCTTCCTTTTGGGGCTCAACCCCTAAAATGATCCAGAAAAACTGATGGACGGCATGGATAAACCTGCATGTAAGTGCTACGGGGTCTTTTCAAATGAGTCATTCTATTTTCGTATCACTCAATAAGTCATGAACCAGGCTAGAGGTTTGATTGTCCACACTCTGCTGAATAGTGACTTTTTACTATAAAAGTCACTAAAATCATTAAGTCTGGCAAACCATTGATTTTTTTAAATTCACGAATTAACCTTTTTAGTGAATTTAATTCATCTAATAAAATTCAGTACGGTTGAACTGAATTTCGAATATCGACTTAAGCCATTCACCAAAGAGTAATTTAAAAATCTAATTTTAACTGTTTTCATAGGGATAATTGTAAATTTTACCGTTCTAATGGGTAGAAACAAATGAAAAGGTAGGTACTTTGGTAGGGTGCGTTCATGAACTTCAGTGGTTTAAGATAATTTTTTTTCGGGGTTGTATTACATACATAATATAGATGTATCAAATAGGTAAACCTCTCTACTAAAATTCCGTATTCGGGATTTTACTCTGTCCAGGTTTGAAGTAGTGGACCACACCACTAAAAGCAATGGGGACAATGATGCCCACCATTGAAACCTTACTAGGGCCCACCATGATGTTTGCTTACCATCAACCCTGTTCATAAGAACACAAAGACCTGGATTAAGGAAAAACACAAATATTAACTTGATCCGAAACTTTTGTAGCCGTGATAAGTTTTCAATAGTAGTTTTCAGATAAATTACCAAACAGATTTTTCAGTTCTTATAAGTACTTAAATTTAGCACTTTAAGTTTTCAGTACTTAAATTAATTTTCAGGCTTAATTTTTCAGTTTACCAAACAGCACCTTAATTCCACGACTTATCACTGAAAAATAATATTTTCAGTGATTTTAGTAATTCAGACCGTTTGGTAACTAAAAAAATTTAAGTGCTTAATTGGAAAAATCACTTAAATTAAGTGGATTATTTTAAGTGATGCCAACTTGACTTAAAGCTTATAGCTGAATGCGGTAAGTGGTTTCTCTTTAAATTTTTAGATAAAAATGGACAAAAGTATCCCTATTAACATTTAAAAATAACAAGATTACCCATCTTTGTTTACTTTCCCATCCATAAAACCACCCCACGCAAATCCTTGAAGTCACCAAATTCTATAAGCCCCAACATAATGATGTATTATATCTACGTAGTTTATCCATTTGGAGAGATGATTTTAAGGCATGAGCCCAAAAATGAGACAGGTCCAAACCTCAGGTGGACCACACCACTGAAAGCAATTGGGACAATGATGCCCACCATCGAAACCTTACTAGGGCCCACCATGATGTTTATTTACCATCAACCCTATTCATCATAACACAAAGACTTGGATTAAGGGAAAACACAAATATTAGCTTGATCCGAAACTTTTGTGGCCGTGATAAGTTTTCAATGGTAGTTTTCAGATAAATTACCAAACAGATTTTTCAGTTCTTATAAGTACTTAAATTTAGCACTTTAAGTTTTCAGTAGTTAAATTAATTTTCAGACTTAATTTTTTAGTTTACCAAACGGCACCTAAGTGTTACCCTTACTGTATGGGGCCCACCTTAATAAATGCTTTGTACATCCATGCCGTCCATCCGATTTCCCAGCTCATCTCAGTACGTGGTCCCAAACCTAAGCAGATGTGGACCACAATACAGGAAAAAAGTGGTGAATGACCACTAAAAACATTTTCTTGGCCACAAACGTTTTGGATCAAACCGTTCTTTGTATTTTCCCTCCATCCAGGTCTGGTTGACGATATCAACTGGTGGCAAATAAACATTACAGTGGGCCTTTAATGGTGTTCGTTCAATTAATACTGTTTCCTATGATGTGGTCCACCTGAGATTTGGAACTGCTTAAATTTTTGGATCACGTCCTCAAGTGGGCAAGGAAAAACAGATGAACAACGTGGATATATGAGATCAAGGTGGCCGCACGGTAAGGTTAACACCCAGTAAGCCTGGGTTACACCTAATCTACTCCACAAACTAACCTGACAAAATTGTGGAACCACTCTCTCTAGGCAATTCCAAAAACAGATTGGTTGGACAATCCTATCATCTGATACTTGCATACATGATTGCTCACCGTTGGATATTTCTTTTTTTAATTTTCAACCGTCCAATAAATTTTCATCAATCTTATAGGCGCAGATAACTAGATAAGCGTAATGTTTGGTTAATTGTATATATTAACTTGGACAGTTTAATTTGAATTACGACATGTATACAATTTTTACGAAATTTTTAACTGCTTGCTTATCATGGGAGCAAATTAGAATATGAGAGGAAACATGTTATTACCATGCCACTACATGGTGCGTGCGGAAGCGGTGTGTGGGATAATTGATCCGAATCCACGGATCTACAGGGACTCCTCAACCTGTCTTCGTCGAATCCATGATGGGATATCTCGAATCCACGAGACCTTCTCTTCGAATCCACGAAGAACAACTCGAATACACGAGCAAAACAAGAGAAAACTCTTTAACTTTTATTCAAAATATATCAATCATCCTTTAAAACGAGAATTAAACAAGTACTTATAGCAAACTAAACCCTAAAAATGCAACCTAGGTGTCCTAATTGGAAAAGGAAACTAATTAGAAGAAAATGGAATAAAAAATCATAAAAAAAATAGGAAAGTTCGTGCACTTGCTGTGTAATGGTTGGCCGGTTGGTGGGGGGGTCCGGCCGATCGGAGTTGAGGGCGGGCCGGCCGGCCAGTCGGTTTGTGACCAGAAATGTCTAGGGAGTTTTTACTCTCTAGATTGTGGGGTCCAGCCGGTCGGCCGGCCAGTCAGCTGAAGTGTCCGACCAGTCGTCCGACCGATCGGCTGGGCTTAAGTTCGGGTCTTCCAAGCCCCTCTTGCCAGCTCAAGTGGGCCCACTTTCGGGTCCTTCTCCTTGTCTCTTTTCATCATGATCGGGAGGATATCTCCCTACATCAGTCACCCTCTCTTGAAAGAAACTCGACCTCGAGTTTCGCTTTCGTCCACGCAGTCTTGTTGCATTGTTGCTTGAGACAAAAAGAGATTGTCTCTGATTCTTGATTTGTCGACAGCCATTACTCGGACTTGCTGGAGCGAGGACGATTTGCCTTCCATCCCTGCTGAAAGTAATAATATTGTCTCGGCCACGACGTACAACATCTCGATCAAATTGCCAGGGCCGCCCAAGGATCATGTGACAGGCATCCATGTCAATAACATCACAGCGTATCTGATCCTTATAAGCCTTGCCGATCAAAAAGGAGACAAGGCATTGTTCTTTCACCTTCGTCTTGCTTCCTTTCCGAATCCACCCAATGTTGTAGGGCGAAGGATGCGGTGTAGTCTTGAGCTTCAACTTGTCCACCACCTCTTAAGAGACAATGTTTTCGCAACTACCACCATCCACAATCACATCACATACTTTCCCGCCCACGGTACAACTTGTGCGGAATAAGTTATGACGTTGGGTATGAACATGTGAATCGATCGTGTGCTCACTATCTAGTATAACCAAATATACACCTTGATCACCCGAAATCCACTCAGTCCCTTCACCCTCTTCTTCATATTGCTCTCTATCAATAACATCTTCCGGCTCGGCTTGGACACCATCTGTGGTGGTAATTACATTAACTGCGGGCCGTTGTGGGCAAACGTTTGAAAGGTGCCCGGGTTATCCACATCAGAAACAATGATCGGGTCTCGGTCGGCCGTACGGATTCAGAATCTTACTTAGATTGGGTTCGGTTGCTGAGCATTGTGGTCGGGCTTGGCCACTTCCTAGTGTAGCCTGACGGCCAACATGTGTTGTAGATAAGTTTGGCGTGTAAAAGGAGTCGCACATCCAGAATGCGAGCAGCTCAGCTCGGGCTCGACAGAAGGGGTCGCACATCCAGAATGCGAGCAGCCTGGCTCGGGCTCGACAGAAGGGGTCGCACATCCAGAATGCGAGCAGCCCGGCTCGCGCTCGACAAAAGGAGTCGCACATCCAGAATGCGAGCAGCTCGGCTTGGGCTCGATAGAAGGGGTCGCATTCCGTATGTTAAATACGAGCACTCTAGATATGAGCAGCCCCCGGCATCTGAATGATCGTGGTTCATGACTTTTGGTATGGAAGGCCTTCGTCTACTAGTACCAGCAGCCCGTATAAGCCGGTTTTGGTTTATATCTACTCTTAGCTCCGAATATCCAGAGACGTAATTAGCTAGACGTCTAAGATGTTTTGACTACATCTTTATTCAAGGATTAAGTGAGATAAGCTCCATATCCCATGACATCAGTGTTAATCTAACAGCATGTGTAGTGGATTGGATCATTGAGATCCGTATAAATAGATGACTCTACTGATGATAAAGGTACACGATATTCAATCTTTAACTCCGATTGATCATTCCTTCTCTTTTTCCTATCTAATTTAAGCATCGGAGGGCTAACGGCTGGACGCCAGCCACCCTTAGTTGCTTTCTGTTTCTTTTCAGGTCCAAGTAAGGAATCTCTTGGAAAGAAGGTAACCTTTCGGAGGATCCTGTTACAAAAATCGACGTAAACAGTTTGGCGCCGTCTGTGGGAACGATTTGATCATCACAGTCAATCGTTCTACCGCTAATCAGAATCCTTCTGCCATGCCTCCTAAGAAGGCAGTTCATCCTTCCACATCAAGGCAAACATTACCTCCGCCTGACGTGACGGAATCAATTCCTGTTCCTCAAACCGTTTCAATAAACATCCCTCAAGGAGCTTCAAGCGTGCCATCGGCGAACCCGTTACTTGAGGCTTCCGGAAGTCAAGAAGATGTCATGCGTTTCTTGGGAAACACCCTTCTAACTCTCAATGCTGGGTTTCAAGCCTTGTCTAACCGGCTTGATCAACATTTCCTGGAACCTCAAAAGCCACCTTCCGGGGGGTTGCCGGCACAGCCCATACCGATGGCTTCTAGACACTCTGTGGACGAACCACAGGTTCAACCAAATCATCCTCCATCGAACCGAGTACCGATTGGCAACCAACCCCCCGTATTATCCCCACATTCCGTACATTCCAGTACCTCTCGCCAACAACAATCTCATGGTTCCACCATTGAAGCTTCCGGTTATACTCTACCATGGGAAGGAGATCTCAAAAAGATCCATGATCGTTTTGATGATATGGAGCAACGATATCAGGCGAATCGACCATCAACCGCCGTGGCGTCGATACATCGATCCGAGTCCCCTTTCACCAGCAAAGTCATGGAAGCACCCCTACCAAGAAAGTATCGTACACCCGTCATCACCCCATATACGGGTACCGGCGATCCTCTCGAACATTTGGAAACCTATAGGTCTCTTATGGAGCTGGAGGGACATGGGTCAGAAATCATGTGTAGGGCCTTCTCCCTAACTTTAAAAGAAGCAGCTCGTACTTGGTTCCGGGGATTGAAACCTCGATCTATCGGATCCTGTTCATAGTTATCGGAGCTGTTCCTTTCCCAATTCATGGGAAGCATCCGTACCAAAAAACCGGCGTCTCACCTAATGGATTTGAAACAGCAGCATGGAGAAACAATAAAGGAGTTTACAGTGCGGTTCACAACTGAAGCAGTCCAAACCGAAGGGTATACTGAAGAGAAGGGCCTCACCGCCCTAATAGCTGGAATCACCAGCGAAAAATTCATATTCGCTCTGGATAAGAATCCTCCCAAAACTATGACAGAATTCCAAGCTAAAGCTCAGAAGTATATCAATGCTGAAGAGGTAGCATTAGCACGTCATGGTATACAAGACAAGAAGCGCAAGCCGGAGGAAGTCTCTTCTTCAGATAAGAAGTATAGGCGCGATCGACGAGATCGTTCTCCGAAGAAAGTTTTCTCCGGTAAGTACCATAACTACACCCCTCTTAACCGGCCTCCAGAAAAGGAGCTAATGGAGATTAAGCATAAACCGTATGTGAAATGGCCCGCGAAAATAAAATCTGATCCTGAGAAAAGAGACAAGAGCAAGTTTTGTTATTTTCATAAAGACCATAGGCACACTACCCAAGACTGTGTAACTTTGCGTGACCACATCGAGGCTCTTATTCGAAAAGGTCATCTTCAAGATTATGTTGCCTGGCAAGGTCGCTCGCCAAAAAGGGAGGAAGCCTCGCAACAACAGAAGAAATCACCTCATCAACATACTCCCCAAGAAGACGCTGAGCCCACCGGGGAAATTCGGACCATCGCTGGGGGACCGGCTTGCGGGGGAGATTCTCGAGCTTCAAGGAAAGCATACGCTCATAAGGCGTCAAAAAAGCCCCAACACGTTTATTGGCTGGAACAAACGCCTAACGCGTCAAGACTGAGTCATCCTCCAATTTCCTTCTCTCTCGAAGATGCTGAAGGAGTTCACTTCCCTCACAAAGACTCCATCGTGGTCGCATTAAAGGTATCAAATTATTTGACTCATCGTATTATGGTGGATACAGGTAGCTCTGCTGATATCTTGTACCTGGAGGCTTTCAACAAAATGGCACTCGCCAGAAGCCTACTCAAGCCAGTCACAACCCCCATCATCGGCTTCGGGGGCGAAGTCGTGACACCTGAAGGAAGCATTGACCTTCTAGTCACCTTTGGGGAGAGTCCAGCGAAGACGACCGTCTTCGTAAACTTCCTCGTGGTGGATCGGAGATCAGCCTACAACGCCATTTTGGGGCGACCATCTCTTAATAAGGTTGGGGCATCTTTACATCCTTTGTATCTGTGCATAAAATTTCCTACCCCGAATGGTGTTGGAGTTGTACGAGGAAATAAAAAAGAGGCCCGGTCTTGTTATGAAATAGCTCTGCAGGATCGAAATAAAGCGCAAGTGACACCAGTTATGATGATAGCACAAGCATCGCCCAACTCCCCAGCGGATACCTCGTTGGACCTAAGGGAGGATGCTCTTCAATCTGGAACTCCCGGGGAAGAGACAGTAGCAATTCCTTTAAGTAAAGAAGACCCATCCAAAGTTGTTTGTGTGGGATCCTCTTTGGGGAACGCCTTTCGAGCGGAATTGATTTGCCTCCTCGCTGAATATCAAGATGTGTTTGCCTGGTCTCACCAAGACATGCCTGGCATTGATCCTAGCATCATCGCACACCGTCTGAACATCGACTCGAAGAATAAACCTGTCCATCAGCGCCGACGTGCCTTCACTGCAGAAAGGCAAATGGCGATCAAAGCTGAAGTCGAGAAGCTGCTTACGGTCAATTTCATAAAAGAAGTTGACTACCCAGAATGGGTCGCGAATGTAGTCCTTGTCCAGAAATCTAATGGCAAATGGAGAATGTGTGTCGATTATACGGATTTGAATAAAGCCTGCCCCAAAGATAGCTTCTCAACCCCACGAATCAACCAGTTGGTTGATTCGACAACTGGGCATGCTCTACTTAGTTTGATGCTCTACTTAGTTTTATGGACGCTTATTCCGGTTATAATCAGATTATGATGCATCCGCCCGATAGCCAACATACTGCTTTCATCACTGACCGAGGTCTATATTGCTACCAGGTAATACCGTTTGGTCTTAAAAATGCAGGAGCTACCTATCAATGTCTCGTCAACAAGATATTCGCCGCGCAAATTGGCAGGAATATGGAAGTCTATGTTGATGACATGCTCGTGAAAAGTGTCGTAGAAGGCGATCATCTTTCAGATCTTCGAGAAGCTTTCGATCTGATGAGGAAATATCAGATGAAGCTAAACCCAGAAAAATGTGCGTTCGGAGTGTCTGCTGGAAAATTTCTTGGGTTTATGGTCGGCCAACGAGGAATTGAGGCAAATCCTGAAAAAATAAAAGCATTGATAGAGATGAAATCCTCAACCACCCTTAAGGACGTCCAACGTCTGGCTGGTCGCATTGCGTCACTAAATAGGTTCATCTCGCGAGCATCTGACAAATGTTTACCCTTCTTCAAGCTCCTCCGTACCACAGCCAAGTCTAATTGGGAATGGACATCACGATGCGAAGAAACTTTTCAACAACTGAAGCAATATATGAGTACACCCCCCGTTTTATCTAAACCTGTGTTGCACGAACAACTTATCCTTTATTTATCTGTATCCTCCACAGCCGTTAGCACCGCATTAATAAGAGAAGATTACGGGATACAAAGGCCCGTTTATTATATCAGTCGAGCAATGGTAGATGCTGAAACTCGGTACTCTGATATGGAAAAGCTAGCTCTGGCTCTAGTCACGGTGCTCGAAAGTTGCGACCATACTTTCAAGCCCACGCAATTTTAGTACCAACGAATCATCCGCTACGGCAGATCCTTCAGAAACCTAAAGCTTCCGGACGATTAACTAAATGGGCGGTCGAGCTTAGCGAGCACGACATATCGTTCTGCCCCAGGATTGCAATTAAGGGCCAGGCCGTAGCTGACTTTATCACTGAATTCACATATTCTTCTTTCGATGAAAGTATCGAGATCAGCGACCAGCCTTCTTGGTCACTCTTCGTGGATGGGTCCTCACGGGCCACGGGTAGTGGAGCGGGCCTTATTCTAGTCGCCCCAGACGGGTCGCATTTTCAATATGCATTACGCTTCGATTCCCGCATCTCAAATAATGAAGCAGAGTATGAAGCCCTGATCGTTGGCCTCGAACTAGCAAACGTCCTCTCGATTTAAAATCTACTCATTCACAGCGATTCTCAGCTGATTGTCAATCAGGTTCTCGATGAATTCGAAGCCAAAGAAGAAAGGATGGCCTTGTACAAATCTCGAGTTCTCATTTTGCTTGCAAAATTGAAGAATTACGAAATAATCCGCATCCCCGCGAGGAGAATAAACTCGCTGATTCGCTGGCAAAGCTCACCTCTGCATCAGAATCTGAGTTACCATATTCGATTCTTATTGAGTATCTTCAAAACTCAAGTATCGACCAAGCCACTCTCGAGCAGGTGGTTGTAATATATCCGTCTCCATGTTGGATGGATCCCGTCACCCTTTATCTCAGAGATGGAGTTCTTCCAGACGACAAAAAATTCGCACGACAAATCCGATATCGATCTGCCAGGTACACTTTACAGAATGGGATCCTATTACATAAAAGTTTTTCTTTGCCTTATTTAAGGTGTCTTCACCCAGAAGAAGCACATCATGTTCTGGATGAAATACACCTGGGGGCATGTGGTAACCACCCAAGGGGTCGATCCCTAGCGTACAAAGCGATGAGGCAAGAATACTATGGGTCCACTATGAAGGCAGACGCGATTGAACTCTCTAAAAAATGTGACAAGTGCCAGCGATACTCTCCTATACCTCACGCACCGTCCGAGCAAATGACTCCAGTTGATAGCCCTTGGCCTTTCGCGCAATGGGGGGTCGATATCATCGGGCCCTTGCCTACTGGAAAAAGACAAAACAGATTTGCGATAGTGGGGGTCGATTACTTCACCAAATGGGCCGAGGCAGAACCATTAGCCAAGATTACTGAGAAACAAACTACTAAGTTCATAAGGAGAAATATCATATGTTGTTATGGACTCCCCCACACTATAATTACCGACAACGGAACGCAATTCGACAACGCAGCCTTTGACGAATTTTGTGAAAAGTGGAAGATACGTAACCTCCGCACCTCTCCGTATCACCCTCAGGCAAATGGGCAAGTCGAGGCAGTGAATAAAATCATCAAGCATCATTTGAAAACCAAGCTCGGTGAGTGTAAGGGCATGTGACCAGAACTCTTGCCAGAAGTCTTATGGGCATATAGGACTACGATTCATACGTCTACGGGCGAAACCCCCTTCTTCTTGGCGTTCAGCACTGATGCGGTAGTACCAGTTGAGATTCAAATACCCTCGTACCGAGTTGAGCAGTACGATCCCACTTGTAACCAAGAGAATCTTCGACTTCACCTCGATCTCTCGGAAGAACGAAGGATTGCCTCTCAGATGCGAGCAGCAGCGTATCAGCAGCGCATTGCTCGCTATCGTAACGCTAAAGTTCGGCCTAGAGCTTTCCAACTAGGTGATTTGGTTCTCAGACAAAACCTTGGGGTCCCTGCTCGATCACTTGATCCGAATTGGAAAGGCCCCGTATCGGGTCATCAAAATTGTGCAACCTGGCACTTACTATCTTGAAGATATGCAAGGAAGACATGTACGTCGCCCTTGGCATGTGGAACACTTGTTGCAATACTTCCCTTGATGTGATGTAACTCTTAACAATATTCGAATGAATTAAGGGTTGAAGACATCTTTTGGTCGCTACTCCATTTACTTGGACTCGAATAGCCCCGAAGAGCATACATACATTCTCTTGGCCAATCGCCTACCTTTGGTAGGGTTAAAACCATCTTTTGGTCGCTACTCCATTTACTTGGACTCGAATAGCTCCGAAGAGAATATATACATTCTCTTGGCCAATTGCCTACCCTCGGTAGGGTTGAAATTATTACTAGTTGGTTGCTTCTCCATTCTATGGATAAAAAATAGCCATGAAGAGAGCATACGTGCTCTCTTGACCAATCTTCTGCCCTTAGTGGAATCAAAATCTCAATCGATAGACCAGTCTATGTCAACGCGGACACGGTCATACGACCCCCGGATTGAGTCTAATTCACTTTTTCATGAGTTAGATGCGAGCAGCTCAGCTCGTGCTCGAATTAAGGGGTCGCATATCCTAAATGCGAGCAGCTCAGCTCGTGCTCGAAGTAAGAGCTCGCATCCCCTAATGAGTCAGTATATGATTGACACAAGGCAAAAATGAAAACTAGGGAAAATACACAACATTGAAGAAATGGATGTTCATTATAATGGACCAAAAGGTCAAGTCATTACATACAAATTTCTTCTCAAGAGTATATAAAAAAAAAGATATAAAAAATACACGATATAGACGAAGGAAGGCAACAAAGTCAAGGCTGGTCATCCCCCTCTTGAGCAGGCTAGCGACTCTCAGCTTCAGGACCAATCTCGAGAGCAGGAGCAACATCTGTAGCTCCGGTGACTTCATTCTCAGCGGCAGCTCGTTTTCTAGCTGCAACCTCGAAAGCCATCCTGTCGAACTCCTCAACTTTAAAGGTCGGAGCGATCTGCTGCATAACTCTGACCGCAAAATCGCGACCAGCGATATACGCTTCATATCGCTCCTCGTCATAAAGTTAAGAGGTTCGAAATTCCTGGACTGCGCGAGGGCCCTCGTCAGATACCATCTGGACGAGAGCCACCCGCTCCTCTTCCCAGTGGATGGAGTCATCCTTCAGCTGGTTAAGTCGCTGCTGGGCCTCCTCAAGCTTGGTCCGAGCGTCCTTGAGCTGCTCTTCAAGCTGGATCTTGTCTTGGAGGAAGATCTCCCTCTCCCTCTCGCTCTTAGTATGAAGCTCTTGAAGCTTCGCGAGTTGGAGATCCAGTGACTGAAAGCGATCAGTCATGGATTGAATTTTGACAAGGAGAATCCTCTTTTCTTCGTCCAGCTTGGCGATTTGGGCTTCCAAAGCCTTCACCAAACGGTCCCGCCCTTGGACCTCGGCTTCCATCGTCTTCTTCTTCTTCTCTGCATCCTCCACGCTGCGGCGGGCTGCTTCGATGTCACGTTTGACTCGAAGCGTGAGATCCAGGCTCTATAAAAAAAAGGGGGGGGAGAGGAGAAAAATCAGAGCAACCCGCCATATTAGTAAATAAAAAATAAAAAAAATAAGGAAAGACGGTATAAGGTTGGTTACCTGTAGCAATCTCACCCCGATATCGGTAGAGAGAGCTTCTGGGCTCGGTTCGGGGAGGCCTCCGAAGGAGTTAGGAGATATTTTGTCAAACATGAACTTGCATATTGGATGCAAGTGCGGTGGGATGACAAAAGTTCCCGACCCAGAAGGTTGGGCCACAACCATCTCCTTTGAGCCTGCCTCGCGAGCACCCGCTGTACCCAAAGCGGGTGTCAGCAATTCACGAGCAACAACAGGCTCGCACGTAGCTCCCCTTGGAGGGAGTCCTCCTCCTCTTCGATCGCCTTTCGGCAAGTTATCAACAACTTCGATAATTGGCTGACCATGAATGTCAGCCGGAGGGGTCGCAGTTGATAGAGGGGTCGCGTTGACCGGAGGGGTCGCGGTCGTACGAGAGGTCGTAGCGACCCCTCCCGGTGCAGCCACACGCGATTGTCCGCCGCGAGCAGACCCCTCTGCTGGAGCAGGCGCATTTGAAGGACCCCCCGTAGTTTTCTTTTGCCTCTTTGAGGCCGTACCCCTCAGACGGGGAAGTACCCCCAGTGCACCTCTCTTATCTCCAACGTTTGTCATCTCTTCTCGGAAGATGAGACCCGCCGCACAGAGATGACGAGGTTCTAATGCAACGTTGACGTGGCGTCTAGCCGCGGGGAGCTTGTAGACTCTAACTAACTTCTCGTTGAGTCCTCCTCGCAAGTTTGGCTTCACACCAGTTGGGATCCCTACGAGAAAAAAAGAAGGCACATTAAATCGTCATGGAGCAAAGGCATTGTTTCTTTCAGACAGATAAACAAACATTTAACCTACCTTCGCCAAAATGGCGATTAACGTTATGGCCTTTGAGGTCGGAGCCCATTTCGGACTCCCAGTTGCCGGAGACATAGAACCACTTTTTTCTCCACCCCGGGCAGTTGGAAGAAGGGTTTCCCAAGATAAAGTTATTCCGGTGCCAGAAGCATAGGTATTACCAACCCTCACTAGCTGGTGCCTTCTTCAGCTGGAATAACCTTAAAAACTCCTCAGCGGTTAACTCATCGTTACCCGCTTGCTTCCAGAGGACAAAAGCGCTTAGAAGCACCCGCCAGCCATTAACTATTAGTTGGCCCGGGGCAATCTTGTAGAGACGGAGGAAATTTCGTATGAAAGGGTGGAGGGGAAGACGTACGTCCACTTTGAAAAAATACTCATAAAAAGCCACGCACCGTGGTGGTGGTGCATCGGCTGTCTCCCCTCTCCCAGGTAATCTGAACGAAACAGAGTCTGGGACCCGATATGTCTCTCTAAGGTTAGAGAGCCTTTCCTCCGTCAATATGGAGGAGTAACCGGAGGCGGAATATCTCCCAGTCGGTACTCTGGCATTGTTGGATTCAGAAGAATCCGGGGTTTCGTCTCCCAGAGGAACAATCTCTTCATCAGAGACCTCCACCATTACAAGAAAAAAGTGAGATGGGAGAAGTAAGTAAGAAGGAAGAATACCTCTGCAAAGAGGTTTTTGCTCCGAAAACAAAGAAGGAGAAAGAAGAAAAGCTCCGCAGCAGATAGAATTCGAAAATGGAAGAGTTTCTGCAGGATGTGATATTTATACGCAATCATTCCGTTTGATTTGGTGGACACGCGGCAGTTTCTCATCTGGCACGATATACGAACGGGCACTAGCATTAAATACGGAGACACGTGGCGACCGACGCCTCATTCCTTGCGGCAGAAAAGGCTGCGTAAAGCTGGCTATCATAAATGCAGAATCATGCGCACTCACTCCCAGCCGCCAACTACACGTACAAACAAAACCTTTCGCATAGCTTCTTAACGCTAAGGGTTTTGGGGGGCATCTGTTGTAGATAAGTTTGGCGTGTAAAAGGAGTCGCACATCCAGAATGCGAGCAGCTCAGCTCGGGCTCGACAGAAGGGGTCACACATCCAGAATGCGAGCAGCCCGGCTCGGGCTCAACAGAAGGGGTCGCACATCCAGAATGCGAGCAGCCCGGCTCGCGCTCGACAAAAGGAATCGCACATCCAGAATGCGAGCAGCTCGGCTTGGGCTCGACAGAAGGGGTCGCATTCCGTATGTTAAATACGAGCACTCTAGATATGAGCAGCCCCCGGCATCTGAATGATCGTGGTTCATGACTTTTGGTATGGAAGGCCTTCGTCTACTAGTACCAGCAGCCCGTATAAGCCGGTTTTGGTTTATATCTATTCTTAGCTCCGAATATCCAGAGACATAATCAGCTAGACGTCTAGGATGTTTTGACTACATCTTTATTCAAGGATTAAGCGAGATAAGCTCCCTATCCCATGAAATCAGTGTTAATCTAACAGCTTGCGTAGTGGATTGGATCATTGAGATCTGTATAAATAGATGACTCTACTGATGATAAAGGTACACGATATTCAATCTTTAACTCCGATTGATCATTCCTTCTCTTTTTCCTATCTAATTTAAGCATCGGAGGGCTAACGGCTGGACGTCAGCCACCCTTAGTTGCTTTCTGTTTCTTTTCAGGTCCAAATAAGGAATCTCTTGGAGAGAAGGTAACCTTTCGGAGGATCCTGTTACAAAAATCGACGTAAACAACATGGGGCTGAGTACTTTCAACAGTTTCTTTCCCTTTGGAAAGGAGAGGATCTTGCACCGGATAATTTGTGGGGACCATATGAGGATTGATGTATGTGAAAGCCTTCGCTAGTTGCATCTCAACGCGTTTAACGACCTGAGCGGCTTCATCCAAAGTCCAGATCAACCGCAACTGAACTTAGTCTTGGATCATGGACCTTAAACCGTCGATGAACCTTGCAGTTTGCTGTGCCTCCATTTCAAACAACCCATTGCGAGTCATGAGGCGATCGAATTTTGTTTGATATTCAGTGATGGAGCGGCCTCCATGTTTACAATTCTGATACTGATGAAATAATACATGTTCATAATCGCTCGGCAAAAATCGAGATTTCAGCAAGCGCTTCATCCGTGGCCACAAACGGATGGGAAGTTTGTTCTGGCGAGCGCGCGTATTCTGTAATTGCTCCCACCATGCGGAAGCGTCCGATTTTAACTTGTATGCGACAAGTTTCACTTGTAAATCATCGAGGACCCTCATGTAGTCGAAGTATCTTTCAACCTCGGCTATCCAATCAATGAAATCCTCGATGCCAAGTGCGCCATTAAAATTAGGGAGTTCACCCTTACCTCGAAATCCTCGGTTAGTGCGATCTTCACGTGCTTCTCGATCACCGGGACGTCGGAACACGAAATCTTCTACTTCGTCATCGCTGGATCTGATATCCTCTTCAACAATCGGTCGACGATTGGTCACGGGCGATGTTCGATGAACAATGTTGTTGTGAGGTACAACTGCGGTAGGAGGATGGGCATCCTTAGGGGGTTGTTGTGGGGCGAAAGTGGTGGCGAGGCGATCGATCGAGGCTTGTAACGCTTGCATAACTTGAAGATGTTCTCGTCAAAACTCCATGAACTCTCTCGACGTGAAAAGCTGCTCATCGAAGCCACCATCTGTAGGATTATTGTCGTTGCTTGCACTTGAAGCCATCGCCGAGGAAGAAACTGTCTCTAATACCAATTTGGCGCAGGTGGAAGCGGTGTGTGGGATGACTGATCCGAACCCACGGATCTACAAGGACTCCTCAACCTGTCTTCGTCGAATCTACGATGGGATATCTCGAATCCACGAGACCTTCTCTTCGAATTCACGAAGAACAACTCGAATCCATGAGCAAAACAAGAGAACTCTTAACTTTTATTCAAAATATATCAATCATCCTTTAAAACGAGAATTATACAAGTACTTATAGCAAACTAAACTCTAAAAACGCAACCTAGGTGTCCTAATTGGAAAAGGAAACTAATTAGACAAAAACGGAATAAAAAATCATCAAAAAATAGGAAAGTTCACGTACTTGCTGTGCAATGGCCAGCCAGTCGATGGGGGGGTTTGGCAGGTCGGTTTGTGACCATAAACGTCCAGGGAGTTTTTACTCTCTAGATTGTGGGGTCCGGTCAGTCAGCTGAAGTGTCCAACGGGCTTAAGTTCGGGTCTTCCAAGCCCCTCTTGTCAGCTCAAGCGGGCCCACTTTCAGGTCTTTATCCTTGTCCTCTTTTCATCATGATCGGGAGGATGTCTCCCTACATCACTACATTTGGCACACATACATCATATCCACATATATCTCTCAAACATAGCCTTTTTTATTGATGAACCATGTGCTATACTTTTCTTGATAGAATAATCATAACCCTTCGATTAGGGGACCATGACATATCACACTAACACAATATTGGGCCATTCATCTATAGGGTCCCACTTACAACATGCTTTTATATCAATAACCTTGAATAAGAAAAATATTTTAGCTCGGAAAACATATTCATGTCCCATCGAATAAGTAGGCCACACATGTACAATTTTATATCTTATAGGCAGGCGCCCCCACCAAATATTTATTATCCGTCATTCAACAAACAAAATAGTTTTAATTGTATATCCATGCGTAAAATCAAATCAAAAGAAAAATTAAATTGTACGTCAACAAAGTCCATCTATTTTCCCATCCTATTTTAGGGCAAGGCCTCAAAAATGAAACAAATACAATTTCAAGTGGACCATGCCAAAAGAACAATGGCCATTGAATGCACACCATTAAAAACTTCCTAAGGTCCACTGTAATGTTTATTGACCATCCAACCTATTGACAAGGTCACAAAGACCTAGATGAAAGTAAAAAAAGCAAATATCAAATTGATCCAAAACTTTTGTGGCCCTAAAAGGTTTTTAATAGTCATTAATCATTGTTTCCTTTGGTGTAGTTAGGGCTGCACATACTTCAATTTATGATCAATTTATCAATTGAATCGAATCGAATCATTCCCTTCCCCAAGATCAATTCAAATTCAACTCAATTTCAATTTTCGGTTCCGATCGATCAAATCGAATAGAAAATCGAATCAATTTGTATCGAATTGAATCGATTGATTGAATTGAATAGATAAATTAATGGACGGCATGGATCGAATAAATACATCATATTGTGTTTTATCTATGCTATCCATCTATTTTTACATTTGAATTTAAGGCAAAATCCCAAAATTAGAAAGATATATATCTCGGGTTGACCACACCATAGCAAAACAGTGGGGATTGAACGTGCACCATTAAATTCTTCTTGGGGCCCATTGTAATGTTTACTTGTCATCCAACCTGTTAATAAAGGTCACATAGACCTAAAGGAAGGGAAAAAATAAATATAAGCTTGATATCAAACTTCTAAGGCCACAAAAGTTTTCAAAGGTAAGCATCAATCCCCCACTGTTTTCCTATGGTGTGATCCAATTAAGATTTGGATATGTCTCATTTTTTGGATAATGTCTTAGAATCATATGAGAAAAGTGGATGGACAGCCTAAATAAAACACATACATCATGGTGAGGCTCACGGAGCTTTAAAACCACTCTTCTGCATATCCGCGCCCACCTAAAAGTCCAAGACGAACTGTATTGTGTACTTAGTAACTTAATGCTCTTAACGTACTGAGTAAACTCTATGGGTCCATGATAATTTATTCATTTTATCCACTCCGTTCATCCATTTTAAAAGATAATTTTATGGCTCAAGCCTAAAATTGAAGCATATACAAAGCTCAAGTGGCACACACCAAGGAAACGGTGTGAATTGAACCTCTACCATTGAAAAATTATTGTAGGCCATTGAAGTTTTGAATCAAGCTGATATTTGTTTTCCATTCATACATGTCTATCTGATCTTACATGGATGACAAATAAACGACACTGTGGGCCCTAGGAAGGTTTCAACAGTGGAAATCCTTATTCACATTGTTTCATGTGGCATCGTCGACTCAAGCTTCGGATATGCCTCAATTTTGGGCTCAACGGCTAAAATGAGCAGGCAAAACGAATGGACGATGTAGATAAACCAAATACATTCAAAGTAGGCCCAACAGAGTACTCAGTATGACAAAAGCGTACTAACTTAGTACACAAACTAAAGTTCGCCCAAGAGTGAATTAGGTGTTACACTGGTAACAACTTAGTGGGTGTTACCCCTACCATGTGGGGCCTACCTTGTTGCATTTTTTGTATATCTATTCCATCTATCAAATTTTATGTCTCCTTTTGGGACATGATCTAAAATAATAAGAAGATCAAATCTCAAGTGGACCATACCAAGAGAGAGAGTGATGAATAACCATTAAAAACATTTTGCGGGCCTCAAAATCTTTGGATCAATATGATCTTTCTAATTTCCCTTCGTCCATATCTCCTTGACAATATCAACAGGTTGGATTGAAAATAAACATTGAGTAAATGTTACAATGAGCCTTTTGAAAATTTTAATGAAGCACTCAATCAACACTATTTCATGTGGGGGTTCGGGGCCTTGCCTCGTTGGCAGACTCTGCGGAGTTTCAGCAAGGGGTGACAGTTTCGAAACCCATCAGTGGTAAAATATCCATGCTACTGACAGCACCAGTGGGTGCGTTGCATGACTGACTGGGTGGGTGGGTTGCATGACTAACCAAAAAATAAATAAATAAATAAAATAAAACACTGTTTCGTGTGGCGTGGTCTACCTAAGATATGGATATGTATAAATTTCCACCAAGTATGTGGCGTCTCTGCAACATAACAGGGGGAGTCCCCAATGGGGGAGTCCCCAATGGTTCTAGGGTAGCAGCCAAGTCGCGCTCCCTAGTGGGGGAGTCCTCAATGGAAGCTGATTCCATGGTGTGCCACACACAACCGACCTCTGGTGGTGTTGAAGCCATCAAGTTCTATGGGCCCCACCATGATAAATGTGTTATATCCACACTTGATATCCATTTGGCAAGATAATTTTAGGGAATGGGTCCAAAAATGAGGCAGATCCAAAGCGCAGGCAGAACACACTTCAGAAAGTAGCAGGGACAATGAAAACCACCCTTGAAATCTTCCTAAGGCCCACCATGATGTTTATTTGCCATCCAACCTTCTCATAAGGTCACACAGACCTTGATGAAGGGAAAACACAAATATCAGGTAGACCACATTAAGGGCCTACAAATAGATCATTTTGAAAACAATGCGACAAATAGGAAGCAGTCTAGATTGTACCCTAGTAACTTCTGACCTTAAATACTTCTGAGGCATTCCCAATTACATAGCCATTCAAATCAATGATCCAGATCAAGGACCCGATAATTAAATCCATAGTCCATACAATACCTTTTCTTTTCACACATACCACAACGGTACTCGAACCCTTGAACTCAGTGTTGAAACGCACAGTCTACCACTGAACCATGAGTAGGGACCCATATGCAAGGATCAATATAAAAGGATCTCGTCACCATTTGATCAAGATCAGATGGAGATGTGATGTGGGGCCCAACACATCCCATCATCCCCTCTTAAGAGTAACTAAGTAGGTTACAGGAATTCCAACGAGATAGAAATTGGTTATTAAGTAGACGATGGAAGGAAGGTCCCACTTCATCACACCACCTAAAATGATCAAATTAATCAAAGACCACGATCCAGTGGGAAACCACCCTCAAGAACTTCATCTACAGGCCAATCCCATCACAATCTGACAAATGACGACCAGAAGCACACCCCACATTGACCTTTGAGGGGTGAAATCAAGGAAGGCCGGCTTCCCACGATTATACGATGACCACGTTCACCAATGCTCGAGCACTGCAGACCACTTGATCCCGCCACCTTAAAGCATCGAAGTGGAGCTATTTCCCATCACCAATCAACTTTTATCCAGCCACAGCTTAAAAACTCAAAAATTCGACTCATGTCGAGCCCGATCAGGCTGACTCAGAAGTCTCAGATGGGTCTTTACTTGACTCGCCTCAGTATTTAGTAATTGAAATAGTATTATTTGTAAATATTTTAAAAATTATACAAGGATATGTTAAGTGCATGACACTTGGCTTGTTGGTAGAGGTGTTGCTAACTCTGCTAGAGGTCATGGGTTTAAAATCCAGTTCTCACTTTTTACTCATAAGTGTGTAGATTTATGTCAAGAACCTAACCAATACACCAAAAGACCCATGACTGAGTGGAATACATCAAGCTATGTCCTTCAACTGCAGGGTTTCATAGCACACCATGCTCTGTAGACCTCATTTGTACAGCAACCCACTCTAAGCGGCACTTACTCTGGCCTCTTGTCCAGGTAGCCTTGTTCACCTTGACACAGCGTTCACTTTGGTTCAGGTTGCCCTTTCCACAAGTTACCCCTTGAGGGACTCAAACATGGACTTGGTGCTGCCTTGAAAAAGAAATGTTACGAACCTAACCAATACATAAAAGGCTCCAGGACTGATGGAACGCATCAAGTTGGGACCTTAAACCGTTGGGGATCATAACAACGTGCTCTACAGCTGACCTCATTGTGGCAGCCCACTTTGCAGCAGCACCAATTCTAGACTCCTGTCCATGTAGTCCTTTCCACCTTTGTGGTGACTTTCACTCTTGGTCTAGATTGCCCTTTTCACAGGTCACCGTTCCAGGACTCAAACAGGGGATGTGGTGTGGTGTTGGCTCTGATAGGAAATGTTAAGAACCAAACCATTATACTAAAAGCCCATGGACAGATGGAACGCGTCAAGCTGGGCCATTAAACAATGGTGATTGTAAAACTCAAGAGTTGCATTTCTATTCCACCCAATTAATGTCTAAATGCTTTAGTTTCGTAAGCCACCTCTGTGTATCCTGTGAAACGTAAGGGTTATTTGATGTTTTCTCTTGATCATTGGACACAATAGCATCATTTTTCTTTTCTTTAGAAGCAGGATTAGCCTGTCTGCTTGGGTACCTGACCTTAAGCAAGAGGAGACGAGAAACTTCATGAAGACCGCCCCATTTCTCCAATGCGCGGGCAATGTCGTACCGCCCTGGAGAAAGAATAAAAGAAAAAAGCACAGCAGTCAGCTTGATTCGTGTAGTGGAACACAATAGCAATTTTTCGGTAAGTGGTACTCCTGCAACAACTCAAGTTTGTCTGACCAACAAAACAAGAGAACAATGAAATTGATAGCACTGCTAATCCAACGTGCATATGGAACATGTCTGAATCAAAGCTGTTCACCAGACAGGTCCACCGTGGCTGGAAAATCAGACCAGTCCACTAATTGGGTGGATGGCACACGCACAAAAAAAGGTCAGTTGGAAAATTCAATCAATGGTCCACATTGAACAAAAACATGGGGCCCACCTGATGAGCATACAAGCCTCATTTTGGACCAGGACACGTACATGGTGGAATCTGTCCAATCAGCTGCATGGATCCCACATGCATGTTCCGCACGTGTCGAGATGTGTTTATAGGCTTAGCAAAACTCATGAAAATGGATGCAGTGAAAATTAGATAGGCCGGGAAATTTTAGCAAGATGCTCTCCTAAAGAAGTTTTCAATACAGAATTGCCATTAAATTGGTTCATTTATGACACGAGAGACTAGGAAGAACCAGGTGTAATTCCCTACCATGGATTCACAATCTGCAGTAACTAAGATCTTGATCACATGGTTTTCGCATGTGGAGACCGCCATTTGAAACTAGATGGGTTTGGCGAAAGCAAGTGGTTACCCACACAATCGACGACTATCCTATCAGAATTGGATGGTTAAGATTACTTACATCTAAAACTCGGTCCAGGTCATGACACCAGATAATCATTGAAAGTACATATTTTCCCATTACCTGCCCGCTCAAAAGATTTTCTACTAGGCATGTACTCTGGATCCATTCCCCAGCTCCTTTGGAATCGACTTATCTGCATGACAAAAGCAACTCATTAAACTCCACCAAGATGGTCCACTTGAGACTTTATTACGGTAATGGAATGGATTAAACCTTCAACACAAAATTGAAAAAGGGTCTGGAACAAATTCAGATTATCGAGATATCTAAATGAGGTGCTAGATAATGCCCGGCTGAAAGGAACAAAAAAATTTCGATCCAGAAGAGGTAGAGGTGGGGACCACATTTCAGTAACCTAAACCATCAGAATAGTGGGCTCCATCATGTGATGGGCCATGCCCTAATGTCTCCACTACAGTCATCCAACAAAACCAAACAATTATAATCAATTGTCCATTTAACAGGGCCCAAATTGGATGGTTAAGATCATCTGATATGCAGATTCTTGGGGAATTACCAACCCGCAATTTGACCCAACATGTAGCTAAGCAAATGTTCGACCAAACATTGTATATTTCCTCTATTTAGACATTCAGATTCCTACTTTCTTTTTTGTTTCTTCTTTTTATGCCTATTAGATGATTCTGAAAGTGTATTGCATACAGAGAAGCAAGATGGATCGTAAAGGACACAGAGCTACAATCCCCCATAAGAAAAAAGAAAAGCTAAAGGTGAATGAAAGCTACTACTGGCTGATGTTATGCTTGAACTTACCTCTTCCTGCAAATTCTCAAGGTTGTCCCAGTAGCCCTTTGGTTTTCGATGTTTGTAAGCAAGGGAAAGGTTCATCAACAATGCAATCTTTCTAAAACCACCCATGCGTGTGATTGCCTTCTCGATATCCACCCTTCCCTGTAAACGGAGTTGCTTTCTCATGGGCATAAATCCTTCCTGCCCATATTTTGAAATAAACCTTAGGAGTTCGGCCTTAAGCACTTCGATGTCCCTCTGCAAGCCTGGGACCTTTGATCTCTGTCGAGGGGGATTTGGGACAATAACAGATTGTGTAGGCTGCTTGCTCTGCTCAAGATGCATGTCATACTCGGATGGAGCAGATGGTTTGCTCTGCTCAAGATTCATGTCATTATCAGATGGAACGATTTGTTCAACTGGGTATTTTAGATGGCTGAATGTCGTCAAAGAATTTGACTCAATGGGGTCCCGTTTTTCAAGATAATCACGGATGGCACAAAGGTTTGACGGCAGATCTTCATATACAACCTGAAATGATCAGAAATGACCATCAGTCAAACTCTGCTTCTGCAAAAAGGAATAATGATTGCTTATCCCACATGCACCTTTGTTGTGTGTGTACGTGTGTGTGCGTGCGTGTGCGCGTGAGGGAATGGGAGAGATTTTCTCCTAGGAGCCAGTTCTCATAAGAATAATTTGAGAACTCATTCCACATGGTGTGTACATGCCATACAAATACTTCATCTAGCTTGGATGAAGGGTCAGGCAAACAATCCCGCCTGTTTTGCAACTCAATTGGGCCCTGGTGTAAACCAAGGGTGGGTGTCCTGCCCCCTCCCACTTTTCTGTGGCCCACATGATTTTTGGACCCTAGGGATTTCGTGAAGTTACACGTCTAGTGGACGGATGAGTTCTCAAAGGGTTCTTACAGGTACTTATGAGAACCAGTTCCTAGTAGAAAATGTGCGTGGGGGGGGGGGAATGTGCGTGTGTGGATACACATACATTCATATACATAGCTGGCTATTCATTTACACATCAGAGGGGATGGGGGCTGAACTGGTAAAATGTATGACCTGAACAAGTTGCACTTCCATGGTTTTTTTTTTTTTTTTGTTGGAAAGATAAGTTTATTAAGAAAAGGAAAGAAAGAAACAACAGAAACACAGATGTATGACTAATGCAGGGGCATTTTCACACCAAGCTCGAGTGGGGTGGCCTGTGTGATGTGGGGGCACACTCGGGGTGGGCAACCAATGTGATGCGGGTGGCTCGTTTGATGCGGGCCCCACCCATGTGAGGCGGGTGGCTAGTGTGATACGAACCCATGTGATGTGGGGCCCACGAAGGAGGGTTCGGCCGAGGGCCAGGCCTGTGTGAAGCAGGAGCCTGGGCTATGAGATAAAATGATTGATTCGCCACGCTCTATCAGTTCGAGCTTTTAGAGCAAGTGGTTAGTCGTCCTGCGTCAGATTGGTATTAGAGCAGGAGGATCTCGTGTTCAAGACTCCTCACCAAGGGTGATTAATGCAAGGGCATTTTCACACAGGGCTCCAGTGGGGCGGCCCGTGTGACGTGGGAGCACACTCGAGGTGGGGCAAACGGTGCAAAGCAGCTACACCGTGAGAAGTGGGACCCATCCGAAGTGGGGCGGCTCATGAAGGAGAGCTCGACCAAGGCCTGTCCTAGCTTGGGCTATGAGATAAAAGGAAATTCTGTGCCTCCCCCATCAGCTCTGGAGCTTTTGGTGAATTGGTCGGATGTCCTGCATCAATGACCAGAACAAGTTGCACTTCCATGGTCTTTTTTTGGAAAGATGAATAAGTTTATTAAGAAAAGGAAAGAAGAAACAGCAGAAAACTACATTTCCATGGTTTTAAATATCATTTAATGCATATTGCATTACCCAATACATATTGGTATTTTTTAAGTTAGCAATATGATGCATTTTGGGTGTGTTGCAGTACGACACAAAATCAGAAAAACTTTGCACCAGATGGATGATATAGTGTGTAGTTAGACGCATGCTGATATATTTTGTTACAAGCAATCCAATATGCATCCCAATATCAATATTCTAAAAATCAGTGTTCAATGTATCGATATATCTGCCAATACTATCCGTATCGCAGGTCACTGATAGGAAAGCAGGGGTGTATCACAAAATTTGCATTTTATCAACGATATTGTCATTGATACATGCAGATATAATGCGAAATTGGTATTCTCCACAATATATCAGCAAAGTAGGTGCTATAAATGCATCATGCATGAGATCAGTCAATACTTGTGATATTTTGCAAGTATCAATCAAGTCCTTGATCAGACTTCAAGCTAGCTACCAGTTCAGGAAAAGTAAGGTCAAGTATGGAATTCCGGAGGTTTTTCTGCACTCCAGTTGGGACGTGGGCATTCTAAGGCAAGGCTGCTAGATATTTGAGCCCCCCCCCCCCCCCCGCCCCCCAAAAAAAAAAAAAAAATTGCCCCAGGGTCATTCACATTTAATTTTGATAGGTGTTCCTTGGGCAACCCAGGCCAAACTGGTATGGGAGGCAAAATACGGAAAGAAAAAGGCGAAACAACTACCCAATTCTCTGGGGTTTGGATATTTGTCTTATGCTCAATCTATGTTGTAGCTCCGGGGCATTAAATGCATGGTAGATTGCAATCTCTACCCTTTAGCAGTGGAAGGAGATTGCCCCACATCATTAGCCAAAACCCCAAAGGTGAAAAAAGTTTGTTCAAATTCCTTTCATTTTTCCAATAGTTTAGCAAGAAAACAAGTAGAAATCCACATCTATGCATGAGTTTCATGCATTGACATAAATTTCAAGCAAGATATTTCGATCTTGAAGGTTGAAAACAGATGAAATTGGGGAAATCTGAATTTCTTCCATTTTCATCCTAATCAGAATGTAAGTGTGAAAAAACACATGCCAATTGCCTGTGTTTCATTGTTTGCCTGACATTTGATTGATATGAACTCATTTTGGATATAGTTGCATCACTTATGGCCGACACCACAGTTTTTTTTCTCCCTAAACAGTGGAACCTATCATGAGTATCTTTTTTTGTAACATTTTCAATTCTAAGTGCCTAATCATGTGTCTTTTATCATCTCCTGAATTATCGCTTTCCAACATCTTCCTAATATTTCCCCATTTTTCCCTCAGACTGCAATACATCGCGCAATACAATACATGTGATATTTCCTAATGTTTCCCATGATATTTTGATATAACAAGGGTGTGATACATAGAAAGAGGTTATCTCTAAGGTCCTGTTGATAAAATTCAATCATAACTACCACAAAGCCCTTGAACTAAATCTGCCAGATCAGAGTATTACAATACGTACCTCTTCAACAATAGCTTCTGACAGTAAGGAATCTTTGTGCATTTTTGACTCTACAATGTACTTCAGCAGTGTATGATGATTTCCAAGTTGCTCTAGAAGCCACTTTCCCTTAAATGAGTCAAAGTCCCCCTCAACCTGCTCAAATGAGATCTCATGCTCAAGCTGCTCGCACAAATCCAAAACGACACGTGCATGAAGTACCATGTACAATAGGCCCTTGCAGCCTTCCTGCAACACAGGTCTGTGTGAAAAATTCTTGCAAGAAATTAATAAAAACACTAACATTTTGAAAAAGAGCAGTTGCAACTTATTCCAAATACCACTCTAGGGGTTTAAAGAACTTTATTATTCTTTTGGTATATACTCCGGGAAAAAAGAATTAGAATAATAAAAATCAGCAAAACCATCACATTGCTATATTGAGTAACAATAGTCCCCACAAACATAGAGCATCATTGCCAGCCATTCTCCTGACATTTGTCAATGTTCTGTATTGAACATGGCTCCCTTGTTGATTCCAGCTCTTTAAAAGTCGTCCCCCCCCCCCCCCCCCAAGTGAAGCTCCTTGAAAGTTTATACTCATGAAAATATGCAAATGCCAATTATTTGTTCATTTTTACAATTCTGCTAAAAAAGCTTACATTGTACATGGGCAATACAAAATAACCTCAGTTTTACAACACTATTTATCCAACAGAGAGAAACATTGCCGACAAAAGCTCCTTGTTTTGATCTTGCCACCAATGTTGTCGAATCGTAAATCGTTTTCTTGTCTGAATTGTAAATCGTAAGATTTTTTTAGATTTTCATAAAAATATCATTAAAAAAAAACAAATAATTATACATATATAAGAAAAATTAAAAAACATATCAATCATCCATTTAGCAACACGATCCATAATTTAATTAATTAATTTTGAGTTAATATATGCCTCATGTACAATTTTTTAAGGTAATGTACATGGATCCACCTTGATGTATGTATTATATATCTATGTCGTTCATCTGTTTTACCAACTCATTTTATGACATGGTCCAAAAATAAGGTAGATCCATATCTCAGGTGGACCACTAGTGGGTGAGGCCCTAGATGTGGAGCCCATCTCAATTATTTTGCCAACTCATTTTAAGGGTGGGTATGAAAAATCAGACATATCTTAATCTTAGGTGGACCATAGTGAGTGATGGCTTGAATGTGGGGCCCACCTCTAACATTTATTGTATATCCATGCCATCCATTCTTTTTGCCAACTCATTTTAGGGCATGGTCCAAAAAGCGAGGCAGATCCAAATCTTGGTGGACCGCACAATAGGGATTAAATTCCCACCATCAAATACTTTATGGGCCGATAGATTTTTTGGATCTAGCTGCCGTTATGTTTTTTTCCTTCATCCAGGTCCATGTGACCTTATCAACATGTTTGATGGCAAATAAACATTACAATGGGCCACTGGAAGTTTTTAACTATGGGCATTCAATCACTACTGTGCGGCCCACCTGAGATTTGGATTTGTTTCATTTTGGGATCATGGCCTAAAATGAACTGAAAAAACTGATGGACGGCATAGATTACAACACATAAATCAAGGTGGGCCCCGTGCACCGAAACAGTGTGTGCATGTGCACTAAGTCAGCCACGCCTTCCATTCATTTTGAGAGAGAGAGAGAGAGAGAGAGAGAGAGAGTACTGTTAGTGCACTTTTCTGTGGCATACTAGTGCACCTTATTTGTCAATACTTAGGTTGGTGAGTCTAGTGTTGGTTGAGCTTAAAGAAGACGAAGACCGAAGACTCAAGCGGACCTACTGCATCAAAGAAGAAAAAATAGGTAAAAGAGATGCCTTGGTAAAGCTTTAACCTAGAACCAAACCAAAACCATAACCTCTAGATGACCATGGCCCATTTAGGCATACTTGTTGTCATCTTAGATTGGCCTTAGGTGTCCCAAAAGACCACCCAAAAGTTGGCCAAAGAGGTTGCCTTTGCAGTTATAAAAACACACTTGAAACAGCGTGCAAAGAAGGGCTACCAACCGGTCAGACCCCTGGATGACCGGTCGTCAGACCAGAAATTGGGGCAACAACCTCACTGGAGACCCAGGCCTAGGTCCGAGCGGTCTTGACCGATCGGCTGGACAGGTTCGACTGGTCAGACCGACCCCCAGTAGAGACAGCAAACTCTCTAACTTATCTGGCCACTTGACCAACCGGTCACGACCAGTCGTGGACCCCTGTCCGATCGGTCATGACCGGTCAGCTACTAGCCGTTTGGAGCCATTTTAGATCCATTGGGAATTTTTCTATATAATGGCTAGGCTCAATTTTAGGGGTAAGAAAAGAGATATTAGTGCATTAGAAGCCACCTTGATTGCCCAAATCATTAGGCTCTAATCCTAAGCATTCCAAGTCATCTTCCTTATATTGAATCACAAGATGGAGCATTCAAAACTCATTGAAGATTTTCTTGCTCTCTCTTGATCTTTAGATGTTTTAAGCACTTCAACCATAGGTAGATCATTTGTCTAAACCTCTCTAAAGATCCTAGTAGGTGGAATCCATCTAAGCAACTAAATCTTATTAGTTGTGGAGGATTCACACTAACTCATATCACCTTGGGCATCTCAAGAGCATCCATGCAAAGTGATTGATCAAGTGGGAGCTGAGGCATTGGCAACGCAGCAGCAACACGATTGGGGGAGCAAAGGGGAGCTAATTGAAGCACAAGAGAGCGAAGATCAAGCAACCCAAAGCGGCCTTGAATAAGGAGCTCATCCGACAAGTTGTCATTTGTTGAGAGTCCATCCACTCTTTTCCCTGTGGGAATTGAGTGTAGAGTTTGTTTGTCAAACTCGATCTAGGGTCGTTTGCCGATATTGGCTTGTTAGTTGAGCCTAAACATCTAAGGATGTTTGTCGTTCCTTGTCACATTTTTCGGGCTTAAACAAGTCTCCAAAGGGGAGCCTCCGACACAGGAGTGAACGTGCGTCAGGTTGAGAGTTAGCCTCTGTCCAAAACTCCGTTTAGATTAAGAGGTGAACCAGTAAAACCTCCGTGTAAAGGTCGAGAGGTGAACCTAATTTAAAACCTCCGTATAATGAATGTCGGTGTACTCAATGGGGTTGAGTACTTGAACCGGAAGAGTAGACCCAAAGTTGAAACACAGTACATGCTTGTGTTTGTGATTGTATTGAGCACATTGTTATCTTAACATTATATGTTTAATTATTTAATTATGAATGCTTGATAGGAATGTATGCTAGGCACTAGATAGGCACATCCACACACAAGATGTACTTTCACTTATTAGAGTAGACTTGAGCTTATATGATCCACTCTCATATAGTCTACTTAGGTTACATAGATTAAGAGCTTGATTAACATAATCATTTGACAATCTATGCTTGCTTAGACTAGGTAGCTTATTGCTTAAACCATATGCTAATCTTGTGATTGGACCCACTTAGCTTATTGCTTTTAAAATTCTTTTCACCAAAGTGTTCTTGCTTATTTAGTTTAATTTGATAAAACAGTTAAGTTGGTGAAAAGAATTTTAAAAGGTCCTAATCACCCCCTCTCTAGGACTTAGCCATAATTCTAGTTGCTCCCTAAGCTTCCGGACTCATTTGATCCCAAAGGCGTAATTTCAAGTACGAGAGGTAAAGAGAGAGAGAGAGAGAGGAGAGAGAGAGAGAGAGAGAGAGAGAGAGAGAGAGAGAAGAGGAGGGGGCGCACCATGTAAGAAGAAGAAGAAGAAGACGCTGCCGCAGCAACCTCTGAAGAAGAAAGAAGAAGAAGAAGAAGATGGCCGAGGTATTTTTTTTTCTTTTTCTTTTTTCTTTTTTCTTTTTTCTTTTTTGTTTTCCATCGAGCGTTGCCAATTTTCGAACGGTGGAGTTGAATCGTTTGATTCAATCTGACTCGTACGATTCACAATCTAATCATACGATTCATATCGGAATCGTACGATTCGACTCTAAATGCAATTCCGACGTACGATATGGAAGGTACGATGGTATGATACGAATTGTACGATTCGTATCGTATATCGTACTATTATGATAACATTGCTTGCACCTATCCCAAGAAAGTATTTTAGTAGCCCAAGATCCTTAAAATCAAATATTGTTGCTAGGAAATTTTTTGCCTTAGCTATCTCAGCAGTGTTGTTTCCTGTGAGAACATGTCATCAACAGAAACAACAATAATTGTCACATGGCCTTCATTCCTCTTTATGAAAACAGAATAATCAGAGGAACTTCTCACACAAATCAATTTGAGAAATTGTGTTACCAAACTTCTCGAACCAAGATCAAAATGATTGCTTCAGACCACAAAATAGCCTACCCAAATTTGCACACTTTGCCTTTCTCCCCCTTAAGCCTAAAACCATGTGGCATAGTAACGTGACCATGGCCCAACAATCTCGATGGAATCCAAATAAATTCAAGGTTTTGGATTGCAATTTGCTAATTCAAACACCTCCAAACACACAAGGGAAAAGACTCTCAAGTCTCTTCTCCTAAATTTTTCTCAAATTTCATGACAATCTCCCAAATCAATATTGCAATGTTTAATTGCTTATTAGAAGGTATTTATGGACATCCAATGGAAAACTCCCAACTAACCACAACTTCCCCAACTAATAACCTAACCAACAACCATGCTTCACACTAACTCATCATCGTGATTAGTTACAAATCGCAACTAATACCAACAAAGCAAAATCATCTCGAACAACCTTTACAACTCCCTAATTAACAACTAACAACAAAACCAACAACAAGAACGAAATTACAGAAATACCCCCCAAACCCAAATATTACAAAATTGCCCAAAATAGCATCCTCTACATCATCAATGCCCTTGATGTCCTTATTTAGCCTTTATTGCTTCCAATAGTTAAGAAGAAACATCATGGTCAATGCACCTATATTCGACTCTGATTAGAGAAAACTAGTCCTCAAGTTGTCATTGTCGTCCCCATTCATAGAGTCATCACTATATGGGATAAGTAGTTTGATGTTGAATGCACTTGTGAGCATGTGTGAATTGAGAAATAGAGGTCATTATTGTATCTTTGGAGTCACTTTGGTAAAGCTAGGTGTTCGGACGTGGCCCATGGGGCCCACAACAAAATGCTATGCCATCCTCTGGGATCATAGTAGACATTCATCTGTGAATCTTCAAAAACAAGTTCTCCAATGGACCATGATCAAGACCCCCCTAGAGATGACTTGTTAGATACAGTGACAGACAGTAGAGATGAATTGTAAGATATAGTGATGAGTCATACAGATGAACGGTGAGATGTAGTGACACATCAGTGCTCGCCTATCCTAGTAAAAAAAAGGACTCATCCACGAACCTTGAGCATTTGGAGGGTTCCAAATGATATGAATATTTGTAAACATGGATCGCCAACCATCGGCACTAACAAAACCCTCACACAATAATGGACACTTTACCGACCATCTCGTAAAACTCAACAATCTAAACATAGCGGTACATCAAACAAGACATGACATGTTCCCAAGGTTGAACAGTCACAACAAACCGATACAATGTACTCACTCCCAACGGGATTTGTAAGACTTGGGCCCAAGACAATTACCGACATGCATGTAGTCCATTGCATGAGGCAGCCTCTTTATTGGCGATCACTCAACCATCACTTGTGCGCTGACCATCTTGTAAAACTCGACAATCTAAACATAGAGGTACATCAAACAAGACATGAAATGTTCCCAAGGTTGAATTGTCACAAGAAATCGATACAATGTACTCACTCCTAACAGGTTTTGTAAGAGGACTTGGGCCCAAGCAATTACCAACATGCATGTAGCCCATTGCATGAGGCAACCTCTTTATTGGCAATCACTCGCCCATCACTTGTGCGCTCTTAAGGTTAAATCTCGCTTGCGACATACGGACAAATATCTGCCATAACCAGGATACAATCTTTAGCGAACTACAACGGCTTGCACGGAACTCGTGTCACAAACGCATTGGGTGCAAGGATGGTAGAATCATCTCCCTAGGGGTCTTCCTCAATCTCTTCATCATCACACTTGGCTTCACTAGAAATGCTAGGCTCCCAAAGATGCTAGGGGAAGTGACTAGCTCTGCATCAAGGATCATGTTGCTATGATGTCACAAGGTTCTACTGGCCCCCTAATGTAAATCAGATTGTTTATGGTGTGTTGAGAATCTACTAGTTTCATGTTGTTTGCTGGTGCCCCAACAAGGCCTCAAAACTCGATCTTCTCATCATTAGGTATTAGACTCTGTTTAGCATCACAAGCTTCCCCATTGGAATCCAAATCGCCAACACGCAAATCAGTTTCCGTTGGGAATCGGGCTCATGCAGAATTTGACTCTCCAACACAACTCATGTCTTGTTTCTTGAATGAAATGCCCAAATTCACTATTTTTAAATGAAATGGTGATTAACATCCCCGCACCTCCTATCCTCATGAGACATGAAATTCTTGTGGCTTTCAAGTAGCCTGCCTTAAACCGTACAGGATGGCTCACTTGCCTTCCTTGATGGTGAGGACCAAGAGACCTTGCACTATACCAAATGGCTCACATTCCTTTTTCTACAGTGTGAGGATCGAGTGATTGGTCTAAATGTCCATTTTTGTCGTTTGGCAGCCACCTCACTTTCAAAAGAAATTTATGACTTTGTACGCATCAATAAATCTCCATGATCAATGGCACATCTCTTAGCGTCACAAATGCATGAACCAGACACGATTGCATACTGACACTACCAGTAACGACTAGCTACTGGACGGTGCTTATGGGCCTCACAATGATGTATGTGTTTTATCCACGCCGTCCCTCCATTTTCCAGCTCATTTTAGGGCATGAGCCCAAAAATGAGGCAGATCCAAATCTCAAGTAGACCACACCACAGGAAACAGTGGTGATTGAACACCAACCATTAAAAACTTCTTAGGGGCCACAAAAGTTTTGGATCAAGCTGATATTTGTGTTTTCCCTTCATCCAGGTTTGTGTGACCTTATCAATAGGTTGGATGGCAATAAACATTACAGTGGACCCTAGAAAGTTTTTTTTAATGATGGGCATTCAATCGTCACTGTTTTCCTATGGTGTGGTCTACTTGAGATTTGGATCTACCTCATTTTTTGGCTATGCCCTAAAATAATGATCCAAAATGGATAGACGGCATGGATAATACACATACATCATGGTGGGACCCACCAAGCAATATCCAGTCGTAACGTTGTTGTTGACAGTGTCAGTATGCAATCCGTGTGAACCTGGTTAGAACAACTAATGCGGGGTCCACGTGGAATACACATGGGTGGTATCATCTAATGATGGGTATGGTGTTTTGTATCCGCTACGATACAGCCATAAAGGCCGATACGCATAGGTAACAGTCATGACCGTTACGCGATACGCAGGTGAAACAGGGCAGTTGGTATTTTGGAACTGTATTAGCCATTACGGGGACTGTAACGGCCATTACCGAGCATAATGACTGTTATGCCCATAACGGTAAAAAAACAGTCGCTTTTTTCTATTTAAATCTATTTTTCTCCTCATTTTTCCACTTTTCTTATTCCAAAAACTTTCCTAAATTATTCTACATTAGATTTCAACCACTCTTAGTATAGTTTTTAGGATTAAATCGTAGATTGAGGTGATTTGGGCAAATAGAAGTTTCGAGGGCTGTTTTTTCAAAACAAAAAAAATCAAAAAAGTGGTATTATGCCCTTTTTCTGATTTTCTAGTTCTAATGCTTGATTGTGATGTGTAATTATTAGAGACACATAACCATGCTCATAAATTCACCAGACAACCAGATACAACACTACCATAAAAATGTTCAAAACGAAAAATGAATATATATTTGGAATATTTACATTATTCTAGATTTTCTAAATATTTTTTCAGAATTTTTTGGGAAATTTTTTCCAACTGTTATGGGGGTCATAACAATCATTACGCCCCGTTATGGCTGTTATGGCCACCGTTACTGATACAAAATACCCTGATGATGGGGCCTGTGTGGAAAAAAACTTAATCAAGATAGACTAACAATGGAACCCACATGGTTAAGACCGTCCAGCAATGGGCCCCAAGTGGAAATACACATGGTTGTGATTGACTAACGATGGCCCCACGTGGTTAAGATCATCTACAATGGGCCCATGCAAAAGAACACATGGCTAGGGTCGACTAACGACTGGCCCACCTGGTTAAGACTTAAGACCATTTAATGATGGGCCCATGTGTAAATACACCTGGTTAGTATCGACAAACAATGGGCCCCACATTGTTAAGACCATCTGACAATGGGCACAACATGGTTAAGATCATCTAACGATGGACCCAACATGGAGAAAAACAAGCATGACCGACTAGTGATGGGCCCCACATGGTTAAGATCATCCAATGATGAATGAATACGGAAATACACATGGTTATGATCGACAAAAGATGGGCCACATATGGTTATGTTCGCCATCTATGGGTCCCATGTCGAAATACAAGTGTTTAGGATCGACAAAAGATGGACCCCACTTGATTAAGATCATTTCAAGGTAGGCTTCAAGTGGAAATACTAGTGGCTAGAATTGACTAAGGGCCCACACGGTTAAGATCAACTAAATGGTGAAGGAGACAAAGTAGGGTTGAGATGTAGAGAGAAAAAAAGGAAATGAATTTTCCACTCCAAGGAATTGTATTTTGTTTTAAGAAGGAAATAAAAAGGGGCCATTTTCCTAGAATTTTGAAGAAATGGAAACTGATTTTGAATGAAAATTATATATAAAAAAACAAAAAGGACAAATGGTGGAAATTTTATTTCCACAGAAAAGCAATTTCCATTTTTAAATTTCAACAAATCCAACAAGCTCTAAGGAATTTTTCCTATTTATTCTTGCGCTGTTTAGATTTTTGGGCTATGCTTGGGATGTCATCATGGTCGAGGAAGATCGCAGTCAGCGTATTAGGGTGACATTCCTTCAGCCGCAACTAACTGTGAGAAACCTGGGCACTTCTGCTCAGGCTTTTACAGATTTAGACGTTGTGGCACATATATTTCTTGCTACGATGTTGCTCCAGTTTTTTAACTAAATTGGTGGAGGATGGAGGTCAATCTAGAGAATACAAGCATCAGCTGTGGCTCTTCTATCTTGAAGGAGACTGGTACTTTCACAGGATTTATTGAGAGGCTTATGTTATGCTGTTCTGGTTTTTTTTCCCATTTGTTTGGTGCTGCTGCTTCTATTAATGCTTTGCCTATCTTCTTTTCTTATTCTTTTTCTTTTTCTTTTTCCTTTTTTCTTTTTTTTTCTTTTTTTTTTTATTTTTCTTTTTTAACTTTTTGGTGCTGCTGCTTCTATTGATGTTTGTACTTTCTTCTATAAACATCTTCAGAGTTTTCTGCTTACTGGTGGCTTGGGGATTTCTTCTAATGTCTTGGATATGTTGCTTGGTTTCAGGCTTTCTGATAAGCTTGCAGTTTCCCTAATGTTGGAGAAGGATGCCTAGCTTCTTAGGGTCCTGCAGTTTTTTTATCCATTCAATGTGAAGAGGTTTTCTGAAAGCCTGCATTGATGCTTCTTCAGTCAATTTTCTTGAAGATTTTGTCAGATTCATAGCCTCCATTTGAGCCAGTTTAGAATTCATTCATAGTTGATTTTGGGTCTCCTTCGTGCTGCTTCTTTGTATGGGGCTGTCCTCTTCTTGTTCGGAGATCTGCTTCAAAGTTTGGATTTGCAGCTGCTGCAGTACTTTTCGCATTACTGTGCTGGCCACTGTTTCTCATCTCCTCAAGACATTCGGCCTGCTATGCTTGGTATTTTGGAGAGGCATCGGGCGTCTTTGGAGTTCAGAGAACGTCAGATCATTCTAAATTTCTAGATTGATGGAATCATTTCTTGGATGTTATATGGCAGTCCAAGAGCTATCTCTCATCAGTTTTTCAATCTCCTGTGACTTTCAGCATCTTCTTCTGGGCCATTCGAGTTATGAATGGCTAGGTGGGATCCTTTAAGTAATCAGGGAGGCTGCTTTCCGAGAAGATTGCTCTCGTCTGTTATTCATGGATTAGGCATTGGTTTGCAGTTCCTCTTGTTTGACGGTTTGCCTTCTTCTTCACATAATGCAGAGTGTGGTGATTTGAGAGATTGGAGTTCAGCTTTTCCTTATTGTTCAGTTGTTGAATCTTACTGTTGGTACCTGGAGAAGAGGTTTTCTGTTTGTGTGGGCTTATTATGAAAGGCTCTACAGCTGGTCTTTGGCCACTGTTTGTCCTCGAAGTGCCAATTCTTTATTGGGCCATCTTTTTTGCATCTTTGCTCTTGCTTGATTAATAAAATTATTTTTTCTAGCCCAAAAAAAAGTGTATGTCTAAGATACATAATGATGAAGTGCAGTTTATCCTTAAACCACAGTTCTTACATCAAAACTGAACATCAGTTGTGGATGGAACTTAAGGAATAACAGTCCGATAAGCAAGTTACCTCTTTGTAAGGAAAGAGATATATATCAAGTTTAAAACAAGAAACTAAAAGTCAGGAAGATAAAATAAATGTTCACATGAGAAAGAATAAGTTCCTTTACTAGATAATATAACATCCTGCTTTGTACCTGAAGAATGCGAACCTTGTTATTTTCTCGTGATAAAATCTTGCTGATAGCTAAATTTGGAACTATCCTGTGAAAACCAGCTTCATGAGAGAAGAAAATCAGGAAGAACAATTTAAGACCAATAGAGCTTGATAAAATGAGTTTATGCACTACGAAGAGTAATCCGAGAAAGATTCTTATGGGATTGTTAATAAAAACATAAAATTCGAAGCATTAAAAGTAACAGATGTATTTTTCAGTACATGAAAAATATACTATAAAAGAGAGAAAATGTCATACTATAATCTGTAAGAGAAGTGATACCCGGACTCAGATGCTTCTAAGCTCAACAAAGCAGCCCCAAGACTTGAAACACGGTTCTCTTTTCTTTCTTTCTTTTCCTTTTTTAAGTCAATAAAATTATTAAAAGAGAAACCAACACAGACAAAACCTCAATGCCACACTAAATCAGAGGAGGAATCATCTGTCATCAAATATCAAGGGATCAGCTCCCAACTACCCACAAAGAGATCCCTATTGCAATCCCTAAGAGCCCTCATGCCACAGGCCCAGGCATCCCCTTTGCGGTTAGGAACACAGCTTTTTTGAGCTACTTGGTTACAAAACATCCTATTATTATGCTCGTTTTGACCTTTCATCATCATCATCTTATAGAGGGTGAAAAGAGGTTGCACTTTAGTGTTTCTTTTATGTTCCTTTTGGATGTATGCATGTAGATAATGTTGAGTGCTCCTGTGGTGTGTGTATTTTGTAGTTCTAGCAATATAATAAAATGTGTGTTACGAATTGAAGCTCTAATACACAAGAAAAGCTCTTTTACCAAAACATTCTCCCCTCTTACTACTCCTTCTCCTTTCTCCTCTCCCTGTTGATGAGGACATCAGAGAACCTACACGAGTGTACCAGAGGCGGAGGGGACTACCTGCATCAACACAGTTTTCTTTATAGATGAACGACGACTTCCAGATGGGGCTCACGGGGCTATTTTGAAACCACACATGCATTGGATATGCATTAGGAAGACCCTACTTTGGGATGATGCATGTGGGTTGCTGAAGAGGAGTTTTTAGCCATAAGATTTTGGTTTTGGGTCCATCTAACCGTTGGACCATCTTAATCGGTCCATTGGACCGTCAGATCTTCCGAATCTAGGCCGCATGGACCTCGATTTTTATTTTATTTCATTGTATGTTATTTTTAGGACATGATGGATGGTTTGGATCACTTTTAATTGCTTTGGATATTTTACTTTGAGTTTGGCCCATGGAACATTAAGTTGGGGCATATTTGTAATTTTTTAAAGTTTTATTATAAAAGCTAGGAGGGGACATCAAACCCTAACTTCGTTTTTGGAGTAAAAAAAAAAAAAAAAAGGAGCTTCAAAGCTTGTTCTCTCTCTTGAGAAGTCTCTTCTTCATTCTTTATTAGGGTTTGTGAGGAAACCCTCCCTTCCAATCCAATTGTAGAAGGGTTAGAAACTTAACTTGGTGATGGACTCCTCCAAAGACATCTTCTCTTCTTCTTCTTTACAAATTCAAGTATTTGTGGTTGTTATTTTTCATCCGATTGAAGGTTCTTTGATTTTCTCTTGAATCCAAACCCAAAATCCCTTGATCCTTGAACCGTTTTTTATTCAGCATAGGCCCACACGACCTTAAACTTCGTTTTTCCCCAAAACCCCAACATTTTCCCACCCGAATCCTTCAAACCTAACCTAATCTCACACAACTTTCAAATCTGACCATCCCCTTTCACTCAAATCCGATTTCCAGCCTTTTCATGGTCTTAAATCCCTAAATCCCAAAACCCTTTAGGAAAATCGGATTTTAAACAAATCCATTTTCCCTAAATCTGAATTTTATTAGCACCATTATTTCTTCATGTGGATGTGGCATTACCTATGCTAGATTGGAAGTCCTAACTTCTAAAGGGTCATTCTTGAGATATTTCATATTTTCATGCACTGTGTATGTGATTAACCTAGGATCATTTAGTTGCTAATCTGAATTTCTTATTTTATAGTGTGAATTTGCTTGAATTTATTTGTTGATTGCCTAGTTAGTATGCATTTTGATCTCACCTCATTCATCCTAGGCTAGTTTCACTCATCCTACATCACTTGTCTTTCCATCTCACCCCATCTCACCCAAGTCAATTCATCTAAGCCTTATCCAAATTAATTGGGGTTGTCTACATGAATCTTGTTCTGCCACTACACTCTATCAAGGGTCGGACCTTCAGTTAGACCATAGGTTATCATTCGATTGTAAATAACCTATGTACTAGACTACTAAATAGCGCTTGATGGAAATCAACCTATGTAATAGTCTACTTCGTTGCGCCTATGGGAGTTTTGTGCTCTCATTGCTGATCCCAAGACTAGATGAAGGAGGGTTGCATCAGCTTAGCAGCCGGCGCCAAACTTATGACATAATTTCATGAATCTAAACAATATGACACTCCTTTTGACCTTAAAAAAATATTTATCTATTATGCTCCTTTTGTTGGGAATTGTTGGGTTCCTGACCTTGGGTCACCGGATGGTAGCTGGATAGGTCCCCAGGTGGCAACTGGATGGGTAACTGAAGATGGGACACCAGTGATGGTTCACTCATGATGGGTTTCCGGATGAGCGATGAATGACAACCATGGTAGCACAGACTTCAAATTTCCATAACTTGTACACAACTCCAATTGATGTGATTCAAAAGTCAAATGACAGCTTATTCAATATGTTTCTAAAACTGGAGGAGATAAAAACCAATTAAAGATCACCAAGAATCACTATAGGGACACTCATTATCCAGAAAAAACTGTAATTTTCAGATTGCTTCTACTCTGGAATTTTACATATTTTTCACTCATAAGAATGACATGAATTTTCACAAAAATGAAGAGAAACATCCAGATAGCTCCAGAAAATTTTACAATTTTATTCTCCAACCAGAATTACCAACATAGAACAGAAATTGAAACTTGCAACGAAAGGATGCTCTTACTCAACTATGTAATGCTTTTTATTTCTTAATCTCTACTAAAAGAAGAAGCTGTTGTGTGTCCTGCATATCTGAGAGTGGGCAAGTGTTTCAAGATCTGAGTAGAAAGTTATGGATTCAACAGACAAGCCAGCATACGTGAACGCTCTGGAAGAAACAACTCAATCCTCAGTGGAGCAATTGAGGGTTGTGCTTGATGAAGTTCAGGATGGTCATATTAGATGTAAGTTTGATTGACAAGCCTTTTCAGCTCAAAGAATTCAAAGCAACATGGTGAATTGGATGAAGAATGCTTTTAAAGGTAAAAATGTTCGATACAGAACACACTTTTCTGAAAAGGCTGGCCATAGAATGTGTGCATGTTAAAATTCAAGGAGACAAAATTGTATGACCCAGTGGTTTGGCTAAAACTGCCGATGGGTTGCATGATAACACTTCTCAAGGTAATCTTGGGTTAGCTGGAGGTGGAATTCTTTGGTTCTGTTCTCTATCTCTTTTGTTTTCTTATCCTCATTTCTATGGGAAATGTTCAAGCATGCTTGCAGAATTTAGAGCTTTGGTTGATGAAATCCATTACTGCTCAGCATTGGCTTTTGTCAGATTGTGATAGAAAGTGATTCTAAAAGCCTAGAGCATCAGTGAGTTGAAGGAGAGTAAAGAAGTTAAATTTTCTTTTGTGCGTACTAGGGAAGATAATGAAGGAGTGGATGCTTTCTGGGGAGGTGTGTGTGGAGTGAGACATCATGCTGCTCTCCTTACATCATCATGCTGCTCTCCTTACATAAGAAGCATCATCATCATCTAAGCCTTATCCCAACTAATTGGGGTCAGCTAATGAATACCTTTTTGTAATTCCACTCTACAAAGGGCCATAACTTCAGTTAGACAATAGGTCATTCAGTCTCTTCTTACCACCTCCACCCATGTCCTTTCGGGCCTTCCCCTTGCCCTTTTATAGGCTTCAACTTGTACCAACTCACTCCTTCTAACCGGCACGGTTCTTGGTCTCCATTGCACATGACCAGACTATCTAAGTCTACTTCCCCTCATCTTATTGGGGAGGAATTGATAAGCTGCATTTTGCAAGCCAGCTTCTGCTCAAATTGAAAGCTGCTTCTAATTAGCATTTCAAATCCTGCTGGAATTCAAATCTGCCAAAACTCCCCAACCAAACATGGGAATTTAGCACTTCTGGATTTGATTCCAATTCCTGATTGCCAAACAATCCCTTACTAAACGCAATTTACAACATTACTGCTACCATATTTTCAGCAACTTGTCTCAAAGACAAAAATGGATCTCCCCATTTATTATTCTGGAACAAACAATATCAAGAATTTGAATATTTTTTTCGTCTTTTTTAGACACCAGAATCACATTGAATGCATATGAGAGCTAATCACAATGTTTAACCTCTGGTTCAGGCAGACACCTAATTTAACATATCAGCAGTCAGCACATTGGAAATCTGAAAACTGTTTAAGAAAGGATGGAAGTTATTAGCATGTGAGGAGCCTTGTTAGACTGGATTAACAATGGCAGCTATGGGCTTATTGATACAAAAATAATCCATCTGTAGCAACTAGCAAGAGTGTCATACAAATTGGAGAGTGATGCAGGACAGCCCTAAATATGATGCATGCTCATGATCACAATTATCCAGCGGAAGTAAAAGCAATAATAATAATAATGAAATCTAGCATTAATCATCATAAACTAAGAAAACCAAAAAGAAAACATGCAATGGAACGGGCCATCATCACAACCATGGAGTATAGGATTCAATTAGTGACTAGGTTGGATCCAGCGAGGGATGGAACCTCCCGATCTTGCATGGCGTTACCCAATCGATCAATGATGATCACTAGTCCGAAGAACCAGGAGGTTTCTCGGATTACGGATTTGAGAATTTGGGGGTTTAGGGTTTGGATCGATTCTCAAGGTTTAGATCGTGGGGAATAGCAAAACAGAAGTTTAGAAGGATAACAATAGGAGATAAAATACCTGGAAGAATTTGGAGAGGCACCAGAAGAAATCAGAAGAAGAAGATCAAGGAGAGAGAAGAAGCACCATGAGGGAGAGAGAAGAGAGAAGCCACCAAAGAGGTTTGTCTTTTCATTCATAATCAACTTATCACGTTATTAGGGCTTAACCCACTTAAATAAGCAAGAAGAAAACATAAAAGTACCAAAATACCTCTAAAACATCTCTAAAAAAAAACAACTAAAAAACAGTTCGTACGTTGGTGGGGCGCCCCGTGACCAATTTGGTCGGGCGCCCGGCTAAGACAGAAACTGTCCAGCAATGGAAACTGAAAATCTGTTGAATTTCGGGCGCACCTTGACAAATTTGGCCGGGCGCCCGACCACCTTCAGAGAAGCATTTTCTATACTTTCAGTCGGGTCTTCTTTCATCCTACACACGTGTCTTCTATGTGCCAAATCACGTGCGTAGGGTCTTCAATGCTCCTCAATCATTGCCTAACCACAAGGATGGTACTTGTGGGTGGTGCTTTCTTCGTTGGTACACTTGAATGCTTTTGTTCCGCATCAGAGAGGTTAGAGCATATAGCACTGGAGATCATTGAAATGTTCCAAATAAAGGATGCTAAATCAGGGGCAGACATTTGAACCTAAGTGATCAGTCAATTGAGAGAGCAGGCTGAAGAAAAAATAAACAAAATGCTCAAAGTACATGATCATATATATGATAAAGATTATGCTGTTCTGAAGGTAATAACCTGAAGGAAAAAAAATACAACTTGGAACACGGTTTCCGTAATGAACTAACTTGGGTCGGGAAGTAGATAAAAAGGGTGAAAAAAAAACTAGGAACACATTTCAAATAGACTAATACAATGAACATGGAAAATAAATGCTTACTCAGGCAGAGTCTCATAAGCAGTCAAAACATTCCATACTTCACGAACAGGTGCCTTGACAGTAATGCTAGCGACTACACATCGATGAACCCCACCATTTTCCTTCAGCCCAAAATCATTTCATCAGAGAAACTATGATAAAAGTGGGTTCCCACTGAAGAAGAATGGCAGCTGTTAATAGTGCAGAAACAATGAGTTACCAATAGGCCATCATATCTACGAAGATGAACTTCATCTACCATGCATGGCTTATCAAGTGCACAAACTTTTCCGAAGACACCCCATTTGCTGTTGAACTCGCTAGAAGATGGAGCCAGCAAGGGTCCAAAATTAGAACTGGCATAGATTCCCTTCAACTCATTGGCGAGAATCTTATCTGTCTGAGGAAAAGCATCTGACAAGTCCCTGCAAGACGAAGTATAGGATGCACTTCCAACAGTTGGGATTTTCTGATTTCCATCAGAATTTCTTTCTGCTCTACAGGCCAAGGCTCTAAGGTTCACAGGAAGATCTGACCCGATAATTCTCTCTAAAAAAATGGCTGGGAAGTTGAATGTTGGTACCACATTCACTTCATAAGATAAAATTGTCGTTGAAGACCTGAAACACATAGGAACCAGGAGTGAAATGTTAATAAAGAGACACCTGGAGTTGATTTTCTTGGAAGGAGATATCAAAATAGAAAAAATTTGACAATATTGTGTTACCTGGACACATGGGATAAGTACCAGGCGCCAAAGTGTTTTCAAGTATTTGGCATGCTAGCCTCAAAAATTCAAGAGAAGGGAACACTTCTATGCAATAATAGTGACTTATAAATAAGAGAAACAATAAGGGTAGATTTGAAATTGTCAGTCATTTTCAAATCCACATCACTTACCGTAAAACAAACACAGAGGTAGCCAATCATGAATCATGATAAACAATAAAAATCATGCAAAAATTATTTCAAAAATTCATGGCTTCGTGCAACATACATGAAAAGCTTCCTAGGAAATACGAAATCTTCCCAGAAAGCATGAAGAACAACTAGAATTGTGATATTTGATGCACAGCTTTGGTCCGTATAACCAAAAATGCATAAAAAAAGCTTGAATGTGAGAGAGAAACTACCTTAAGAATATCTTCTTGTTTTTTTTCTTTTTTCTTTTTTTGAAACCAAGTTAGCCATGTGACTGCAGTATTAGAAATGAGATTTTGCACAGTTAACACCTTTAAGGGAACAATATGAATGTATAGGTAAATTATGCACATTGGGGAAATCCAACCTACATAGTTCAGGGAGCAAAAGTAAACAAGAAGTATCCCCTATTTTCATTAGGGCTGAAAGTTGGGCGGGTTCAACCCGACCGACCCGACATTGGGTTGGGCTTGGGCAGGAAATATCGAACCTGATCTCAAGCTTGGGCTATGCAAACACCAACCCGATAAAGCTTGGGTCGGGCTTAGGTTGAGGTCTCGGGTCGCCCGACCCAACCTGAACCCGATCTATATACAAGTTACTTATAATTTTATTATACTTAAGTAAACTTATTAGTTTATATTACTTTAGTAAGTAAACTTATAACGTTTGAAATTTGATATGCTTGAATTTAATATGCTATAAGTATTAAAAGAGTAGTTATCCTATATTTTAGCTAATTTGTTTAGAAAAAAGTGAAGTTCTTTATAATAAATAACTACATACATAATTAATAAAGCCATAGGTACGAAAAATAAGACGTGTATTGAAACATAATAGACTAATGTAATAACGAAGATATTAGCATTTATCAACCCGACCGAGCCCGCTTGGTTTTGGCTTGGGTTGAGAATTCCCAACCCGAGGTTGGGTTGGGTTGGGTTGGGTTAGGATTGACGTATAGGAACCTTGGGTTGGGTTAGGGTTGAGCACCAACCCGCCCGACTTTCAGCCCTAATTTTCATTGAGAGGTGATGAACAGATGGTATGGGGACATGAAAGAGGTAATGGTGGCGACAGCAGCAATGTAGGTAGTAGTGGTCATTATGGGGAAGCATGGAGGGACGATAGATGAATGCAGGAGAAAAAGAAGAAGAAACAATAAAATAATGAAGTGATTAAGATGTCCCTATGGATTGGGGTTTGGTAGAGCCACTAGATCAAATAATTAGACCACCTAGGTTAAGAAACTTGAATGAACATAGTGGTGCAGCTCCAAATGTTTAGATCAAAGAGTCTAAAGACAAATGAGGCAAAGCAGAAGGAAAATGCCATTGGTACAAAATTGATGTTAAGAAGATTGCCTAAAGAAGGATTCCATTGGTTCGATGCAAAGAGCAACATAAAGAATGAGAACTCTTGTTTTTGCTAGACTAATAAGAGGCACATCTCTTTAATGAGCAAAGATAAAGAAGTTGAATAAGCTCAATTCCATAGTTAATTGACTCTGAAGCTTAATTCACGTATACCACGTCGTCCATCCATTTTTCAGATCTTTATAGGCCATGAGCCCAAATATGACACAGATCCACATCTCAAGTGGACCCAGTGTTTGCATTGTCGACGAATTGTCGATAATATCGCCGATATTATCGGTGTCGCTGCACTAGCGACATCAAGAACACAAGAATTCGTTTCTCTACCAAATATCGGCGAAATATCGACGATATTTTCGATATCCTCGATAATTTGGGTTATTGCCGAAAATGTCGACTGTATTTCACGATAAAAGAGCTTAGTGGTTAATGCATTTTGGCATCGTAAGAAAATTGGAAAAAGAGAAAAAAAAACTCTCTATTTTTGTAAAGATTGAGAGAGATTTTCGCACCTGTTTGATTGGAACTTGGAAGAATACAATCCCGTGGGCATCATCCATCGACAGCGCCGGTCTTTGATAGAGGTAAGAAAAAACCTAAAAAAATTCCCCTTTTTTTTCGATTGGAAGATGAATGTCGCAAGCTTTATGGAATTCGGCGACATACCTGGGATTTTGGAAGGATTTCAGCCCGATTTGGTTGCGATTTTGGGTTTTGAAACCCTCTTTCAAAACCCCCCACATATCGGCGAAAACCCTTGCGAAGATGAATGAGGGTTTTTTTTTTTTTTTAAAAGAGGAAAGTCGAAGCGGCTTGCGTACTAAGTAACTCAGTACGATTTATCTTACAAGACTAAACTCTCTTGGGCCCACTGTGAATGTATGTGATTTATCCACGCCGTCCATCCGTTTTCCAGCTCATTTTAGGCGTTGAACCTAAAATTGAAGCATATCCAAATCTCAAGTGGACCATGCCACATGAAACAGTGGGAATAATGATTTCCACCGTTGAAACCTTTCTACGGCTCACAGTGATGTTTATTTGTCATCCAAACTGTTCATAAGATCACACAGACATGGATGAAGGAAGAGACAAATATCATCTTGATCTAAAACTTTTGTGGCCCTCAAGAATTTTTCAACTGTAGACGTTGAATTCACACTTTTACTATGGTGTGGTCCACTTGAGATTTTGATATGCTTCATTTTTTGGCTCCAAGCTTATAAGTATCTGTTAAGATGGATGGACGGAGGGGATAAAATAATTAAACCATGATGGCCCATAGAGTTTACTCAGTACGCAATCCGCATGCCTTTACGTGGAGAACGGATTAGGCGAGACCCCGGCCGCATGCAAGACGGTGCGACCGTTGCAGTGGGGTTACAGTGGGCCCACCTTGATGTATGTATTATGTATCCATGACGTTCATCCGTTTTTCCATATCATTTTAGTGTATTATCACGAAAATGAATCAGATCCAATTATCCAGTGGACCATACCATAAGAAATAGTGGTGGTTGACCATCTTACCATTAAAAGCCTCGTAGGGCGCACATTAATGTTTCTGTAGTGTTTATTTACCATCTAATCTGTTGATAAGGTAACATAAGCCTGAATGAAGGGAAAAAAACAAATATCAGATTGATCCAAAACTTTCATGTCCCCATTAATGGTCAATAACCACTGTTTCTTATGGTATGGTCCACCAAATGGTTGGATCTGCTTCATTTTGGCATAATGCCCTAAAATGATATGAAAAAACGGATGGACAGCGTAGATATAAAATATATACATCAAGGTGGTCCCCACAGTAATCCCACGGTAAGGGTCGGACCATGTTACGTCAGGTCAGGGTCTCCGTCTCACCTAATCGGACGCGGGTTGGCTGGTGACGTGAACACCAGCCGGCAAGCTGGGGTCAAAGTTCAGTGGGTCCTATCATGATGTATTTGTTTTATCCATGCCGTTCATCCATTTGCACAGATCATTTTAAGGCATGATGCAAAAAATTATGCAGATACAAAGCTCAAGTGGACCACACCATGGGAAACAGTGGGTATTGAACATTCACTGTAGGAAAATTTTTGGGGCCACAAGTTTTGGATCAAGTTGATATTTGTGTTTTCCATTCATCCAGCTCTTTGTGGTCTTATGAACAGGTTGGATGCAAATAAACATCACTGTGGGTCCTAGGAAGGTTTCAACAGTGGACATCATTCTACTCGCTGTTTCCCGTGATGTGGCCCACATGAGCTTTGTATGTACCTCTTTTTTGCTTCATCCCTTAAAACGATTTGTGCAAATGGATGGACTGTGTGGATAAAATAAATACATTATGGTGGGACCTACTGAGCTTTGACACCAGCTTGCTTACCGGTGTTCGCGTCACCAGCCAACCTGCGTCCCAACTAATCCTCTCTCTTTTATGAGAGGGTGCTTAGGTGGGGCCCACAATGATGTTTTGGAGAAATCCACACCATCCATTCAGTTTGCAAGCTTATTTTAGGACATGATTCCAAAAATGAGGTGGATTCAAATCTCAAGTGGACCAAAAATGAGGGAGATCTAAATCTCATTGAATCCCCACTCTTTCCTCTCCTGTGGCCCACTTTAGTTTGGCATCCTCCTATTTTTGGTAAAATGTCCTGAAATCCCCACTGTTTTGGTTGCTATTGGAGTGATTTCTTAGGCAACGCATGCTTTTTAGGCCCTATTGAATGAAAACTTGTTATTTAATGTATTCTTTTTTCAATTTTTTTATTCCTGAATATGCAAATATATGTATTTAGGCATTTCCTGAAGTTTCACAGAAAAATTCCACAGTTTTCCTCATGTTTTCCCCCTTTTCCCCACATTTCCAGTTATCAGCGATATTATCGACGATAACGATATTATATCTTTATCTCCAACCAGCGAAACTTGTAGCGATACCGACAATGCGAACACTGAGTGGACCACACCATAGGAAACAGTGGTGATTGAACATCCGCCATTAAAAAGATCCCCCTTCCTCATGCTAAAGTCTGGTTTGCTTCCCTAAGGGAAGGGACGGCAAACAAATAAACCCTTTTGGGGAGCTAAAAAGGTTATGGATCAAGCTGATATTTGTTTTTTCCCTTCATCCAGGTCTGTGTGACCTAATCAACAAGTTGGATGGAAAATAAACATTACAGTGGGCCCTAGTAAGTTTTTAATGGTGGACGTTCAATCAGGACTGTTTCCTATGGTGTGGTCCACCTTGTTAGAGTCCATTGATATACATTGATACACCATCCTCTAACAACTCAAGCTTTTAGAGAAAGTGGTGATTTGACATGGAATCAGAGTGGAAGGCCCTATGTTCGAATCCCAGAAGTAGCAAATATGCCACCGGTAATATATTCTCCCATGGGGGGCTGTTTGTGGTGTGAGTTGTGAGTATCCCTCCACCTGGGTGTGAGTTGGGACTGTCCCTCCACCCTTGCCCAGCATGTTCCCGTGCGGAGTTCCACCTCGCACGTGCGGGAGAGTGTTAGAATCACTTGATATACATTGATACGCCATCCTCTAACAGCTCGAGCTTTTAGAGAAAGTGGTGATTTGACACACCTGAGATTTGGATTTGCCTCGCTTTTTGGCTCATGCCCTGCAATGAGATGGTAAAATGGAAGAACGGCGTGGATAAAACACATACATCATGGTAGGGCCCACAGAGCTTTTCCAACAACACACAATACAGACGTCAGTGTTGTTGCTACACTACACAATCCAAGTCCAACAACAGCAACAGCATTAGGTAAGAAGCAAAACCAGACAATTACACCCAAATTCATGGAAATCAACCCCCCCACCCAATCTAAAAAATTCATAAATCCCAAGCCCTAAAAAATAAGGAGAAAAAAAAATTAAAGAAGCCCCTCAGCCTCCCCAATCTCTAGGTTCAAAGACGAATCCCTCAAGCCTGTCATTTTCAACATCCAACTCCAATCCCTCAATCATCGCCATCATCCCCTGAGCCCTCATAATGATGATCCCAACACTCCATCATTAGGTCCCACCTCCCATTTTGACCACACCTCCCTCCTCCCTAATTCCTTCCTCCCACCCTCCCTTCCAATACAACCAAAACGCCCTCATCTACCATCGATGGCTCTCCTTCATCGGCCGCCTCATCCACATTATCCATCTTCTTGACTAGGCCTTCCTCGAATAGGCTACCTAATCACTGCGTTGTCGTTTTCTGGGAATTTGAAGTCTGAAGATACTAAGGTCGTTGGAGTGTGAGAGGATCGATCCAGAGCTTGGGGCCATCGAGCACTGAGGATCGTGTCCGACGCTAGAGCTGTTGCAACTGCTGCAATGCCAACTACGAGATGTGAATGTAGGGAGTATCTGTTATGTGCGTACAGTCACAGGTAGTCCAGAGGACTACCAAACTGGTATGACGTCTCTCCATTTTTATAAAAAAATAAAAATAAATAAAAAAATAAAAATCCCTATGAAATTACGTTGGGAGCATGCCCCTTACACTGGCGATGATTGACTTGGCACTTCATATCTCTGTACAAACAATCGCAATTAATCATCATTACAATTATCCTTGTATTTACCATGGGATTAGGTAAAACAAACAAGCCTCAAGAGTAGAAAGAGGGATTCGGGTGAGAAGGGAGGATCATTCCATTCTGATGAAGTGGGAGTTGCCTCAAGGGAACTGCCCCAATCCAATACCTTCAAGCTGAATTGGTTGCTCCTTGGGTAACAAAGGGCATTTTCAAATGAGTGAGTTCTGACAAATGATAAATGAGAGGTGAAGTTGGCATTTTTGGAACCTATGGGAAGGTGGGATTGTCTAATGCATTGACGTTTGAGCTAAGAGAAGAGCTTCATCTATCCTCCACGTTGCTTCATGGAGAGCCAATTAACAAAGGAGATCCGCAGCAAGTCATTACAGTAGGCTACATGAGTTCAATGGGGGCCCTGGAGACTCATTTATTGTATTTCTAAGATTAAGTTGTTGAATTCTGCCGTGCGCTCTGTTCAGTGCTCTATTATGCCAAAGTCGGTTAATGAGGTGGCCCATAGGCTCATTGGAGATGGAGTAACGAGGGGTTCACACACTATAAGCCCTTTGTATTTTTCTTAATGTTCTTTTTCTTGCAATAAAATGTGTTGTGGAAAATGGAAGAAGCATGGGATCTTTGCTTCCAAAAGGGGATTGATCTTCTTTGCGCAAGTGCCAAGAGATACCAACGAGTCGGCCGATGCTTTGGCCAAACCGTTGAGAGCTAGCTCACCTTGGCCTCTCAATATTCCCGGCGAGAAAGAGGGATGGGGCATATATGCTTTTTCCCTCCCTACTACCCCGTGGTAGAGACTAGGTCTAAGAAGTGGCTTTTTCAAGTCGAGCTGCTTTGGCTAATCAGTAGCGAGACACGACCAAAATTTTGCAACTCAATAAGGGTTTCACGGGCGAATATTTACTCTTTCAATATTTGTTTCGTTCATAGGGTCAACCCATGGCCTCTCAGAATAAATCAATTGGTTCCTGGTTGGTTCCGCCATCCCACCCAATGAATCATTAGGATTCGTTTTCAATAAAATCTTCTGCAGTCACAGGTTCCATCGTTCCCATAGCTTCTCCATTAATGGCTAGGCCTGAACTCTGCAATAGAGCTCCTCAATTCAAATTCGTTCCCAAGTCAATCCCCTCGGTCTCTATTGACCCGAGGCTCCTTATTATTGGTATTTTTCCTATGAACACAGGACATCACGACACATGATACCTCCCGACGATCCAGCTATAGAAAACTATTGACTTACCGACAGGTCTAATTGGTCGATGAATCGGCCTCCGAGAAGTCCCATGTCAAAGACACTCCATAAAGCTCGCAAGTTGGTTATGACGCATTAGGATGTCTATTGGTGATAGGACCCTCTAAAGGTTCTTGGAGCTGTATGTCAAGCTTTTACAGCAATTGTGTGGTACTATAGAAGAAACACACCTCAACCACATGGATCAAAGTGCGTTAAGTATCTCTAATTCCCCCTCAACGATGAGACTCTCTGATGGAAACTCTTCCTAGGATAATCATCACTTGAGGAACTTCACTATCAGACCCTTAGGATCATCCTTTCCCGCAAAGGATTGTTCATGGAACCAGTGTTTGCATTGTCGACGAAATATCGACAATATCGCCGATATTATCGGTGTCGCCGGACTTGCGACAACGAAACCCCAGTTATTCGTTTCTCTTCCAAATATCGCCGATAATTAGGCGATATTGTCGATTTCTGCCGAAAATCTCTGACATCGTAAGGAATGTCGCTGTAGCCACCTACCCTCCACGGGACTTCTGTAGCCAACAACCCCCTATTGTCGATAAAAGGGCCGATAATGAGGGGATTGCGAAAATACCCAAAAAAATCGACAGAAAAGAGGAGAAAATTAGGGATTTCCATACCTTGAAGGAGGATCGCTCATCGAACGTTGCAGTGGGCCAATCCAAGCTTCCGTGCGCTGTAAGTGCTCGATAATCACCACTTTTTACTTCCTTTTTCGCAATTGATCCGTCCACCGTACATAATCAGCGAAGGAACAGGGAATTTCCGACGAAATTGGGGGGATTTAGGAGGAATTTCAGGGATTTCACGAATCTCCCCCTCTTTCGCGGAACCCTTTCGTCTACAGTGAGGACTGAAGAGAAGGGCGGTCGAACCCTTTTGTTGAAACAGCTTTCGTGCGGTGTTACTCCGCACGCTCTTATCGTGCGGAGTAAACTCTGTTGGGCCCACCTAGAATGTATGTGCTTTATCTATTCCGTCCATACGTTTTTCCATCTCATTTTAGTGGTTGAGCCCAAAATTTAAGCATCTCAAATCTCAAGTGGACCATGCCACAGGAAACAGTGGGAATAATGATTTCCACCGTTGAAACCTTCCCAGGCCCCACAGTGATGTTTATTTGTCATCCAACCTGTTCAAAAGATCACATGGACACGGATGAATGGAAAACTCAAATATCAGCTTGATCCAAAACTTCTGTGTCCCCCGCGAATTTTTCAATGGTAGACATTCAGTTCACACTTTTCCAGTGGTGTGGTCCACTTTAGATTTTTATATGCTTCATTTTTTTGCAGCATATCTAAAATTATCTGTTAAGGTGGATGGACGGAGTGGATAAAATAAGTAAGTCACGGTGGGCCCCACAGAGTTTACTCCGCACGAGTAGCGTGCTCGTCCGCGACCCTGGAACAACTTAGTGGGTGTTACCCTAACCGTGTGGGGCCCATATTGGCCCATATTGATGTAGTTTTTATATATCTACGCCGTCTATCTATTTTTTCATATCATTTTAGGATGTAATCCAAAACCCTTTGAAGATCCAAATCTCAGGAGGACCATACCACTAGAAATAGTGATGAATAGCCATTTAAAATGTTTTGTGGGCCACAAAAGTTTTGGATCAATCTGATCTTTATATTTTCTGTTCATCAAGACCTTATTGACATTATCAAGAGCTTCGATTGAAAATAAACATTACCAAAACCTTACAATGGGCTCATTGGATTTTTTAATGGTTGGGCACTCAATCACACTGTTTCTAGTGGTATGGTCCACTTGAGATTTGGATCTGCATGATATTTGGTTTAATGCCATAAAATTATGTGTATAAACAGTTGGATGGTGTGGATACATAATATATACATCAATGTGGGCCCCACGGTGAACGTACGTAAGGGCCGCACCGTCTTGCGTGAGTCCGGGTCGCACCTAATCCGCTCACCCCACCCCGGACGTGGCGGACGCAGAGTGAGTGCGCAGTCCTCGAGCACCGTGTTTGTACGAACGGTGATGAAGAAGATTAAGGCTCTGTGGACCCCACAATGATGTATTTAGTACATCCAAACCGTCCATCCATTTAGAGAGATCATTTTAGTGCGTGATACCTAAAATGTGTCATATCCAAAACTCAAGTGGACCACACCAATAAAGATAGTGGGGACAATGATTCTCACCGTTAAAACATACCCTGGTCCACCATGATGTTTATTTGTCATCCAAACTGTTCATAAGGTCACACGGACCTCGATGAAGGGTAAAAATAAATATCAGACTGATCCAAAACTTCTGGGACCTCCAAAAATGTTTCAATGGTATACATTAAATCTCCCACTGCTTTCTGCAGTGTGGTCCACTGGATCCTTGGATATATCTGATTTTTTGGATCAAGACTTAGAATGATCCCATAACATGGAAGGACGGTTTGGATATAACAAGTACCTCATGGTGGGACCCACGGAACTTGATGACGTCACTGGGTGCACCAGCCGATCCGCTTCCAGTGTTACCCCGGGAACAGCTTAGTGGGTGTTACCCCTATGGCCCACATGGATGATATTTTGTATATCCACTCCGTCCATCCTTTTCTACAGCCCATTTTAGGAAGTGGCTTCAAAAATTATACAGATCTAAATTTCAAGTGGATCATACCACTAGAAACAGTGTGATTAAGTGCCATACCATTAAAACTTCCAAAGAGCCCTTCTTAAGGTTTTGGTAATGTTTATTTTCAATCCAAGCTCTTGACGATGTGAATAATGTCTTGATGAAGGGAAAATATAAATATCAGATGGATCCAAAACTTTTGTGGCCCACAAAACGTTTTTAATGGTTATTAATCACTGTTTCTAGTGGTATGGTCCACCTGAGATTTGGATCTTCTTAAGGTTTTGGATCATATCCTAAAATGATATGAGAAAATAGATAGACGGCATAGATATATAAAAAATGCATCATGATGGGCCGAAAACATGAGGATTGAACGTCCACAGTTGAAATATTTGTGGAGGTACAGGAGTTTCGAATCAGGATAATACTTGTGTTTCCAGTTCATCCCAGTAATAGTGACGTTGTGAACGGTATTGATGTCATATAAGCATTACTGTGGACCCAAGGAGGTTTCAATGGTAGTAATTTACCTACCCACCTTTTCCTTTAGTGAGGCCCACGGTAAACCCACGATAAGGGCCACTGTGATGTTTGTGAGAAATTCAGGCCGTCCATCTGATTTTACATCTCATTTTTAGGACGTGCGACAAAAAATACTCAAGTGGACCGCAGTAAAGGAAAAGGTGGGTAGGTAAATTACTACCGTTGAAACCTCCCTAGGTCCACAGTGATGTTTATATGTCATCCATACCATGCGTAATGTCATCCATACCATGCGTAATGTCATCCAAGTGGGATGGGCTGAAAGCACAAGTATTAGTTTGATTCAAATGTCATCCCACTTGAGTATTTGATCCGGCACATTTTTTGTCGCATATGTTTTTTAACATAAAAGCTTGAAGTGTACATTTTTGTTCCCATATGGCCATTGATTCCAATGCTAGTGCAAGTATTTTTTCATTTTTGTATGCTACTAGGGATCAAAATGTCGTCTGGATCCGGAAAAGGAGGAGCAAGGGATATTGGGTGGAAACATGGACGACCATTGGAGGGGAATAAATATGGGGCCATATGCAACTACTGCGGCCAAGTTATACGGAGTGGGGGGGTGTCTAGGCTGAAGGAGCATTTGGCAGGGGGGTTCAGAAACGTGAAAGACTGCCCAAGTGTAACAAAGCCAGTGAGAGAGGAGATGAGAAGAGTTTTGGCTGAGGCGAAGTCACACAAGCTGCAACAGAAGGATTGGGAGAAGGATTTCAGGAAACAGCTGCGGGGTCCTGGACAGGGCCTACGTACTGTTGAGGAGCAAGAGGACGACGACGACGACGACGAGGGGATTGCATATCCCGATGACTGTGTTACGACGCGGGAGAAGAGGGAGTTCAGAGAGGCAATCCACGAGTCTCGGGCATCAGGGTGGGAGGGGGAGCAGAGGAGAAGGCTTAACGAGACTAGGCCGTCATTTGGGGGCTCCCGTTATGAGGCCGGTGGGAGCAGCAGAAGGTTTGGGGGAGGCAGTATGGGTAGCGGTGGTTCTGGCGGGCATGGATTACAGCGCACACAGAGCGCCCGCGTTACAGATGCACCCATTGCGGGTGTTAATCAGAAGAGGTTAAAAAATATATGGAACAAGGGGATCAGAGAGAAAGTGGGTAGCGCCATATCTAGATGGTTCATTTCGAGCCACATACCAGCCAATGCAGCTGCCAGTCCTCACTTCACAAATATGATTGAGAAGGTGCAGCGACATGGGCCCGGTGTGAAGCCCCCGACGCCAAAAGAGATTCTTGGTGTTTACCTTGATCAGGAATACGAGGAGATGCGTGCTTGGGTATGCGCACTCACTCCGAACTGGAGGCAGTATGGGGTGACGATCATGTGCGATGGGTGGACAGGACCCACGAAAATGTCCATTATCAATTTTATGGTGTACAGTAAAGGGCAGTCCGTTTTCCTCAAATCTATTGATGCATCTGCCAAAATAAAAGATCATGATTACATATATGATCTCTTGAAAAAAGTCATCATAACTGTTGGGCCTGAAAATGTCATCCAAGTTGTGACAGACAACGGTAGTGCATTTGTTAAGGCAGGAAAGAAATTAATGACAAGGTACCATCTCTATTGGACCCCTTGCGCGGCACACTGCATTGATTTGATGCTCGAGAAGATAGGCCAAAGGGACTCGATCAGGAAAACCATCGAGGATGCGAGGAGAGTGACGAACTTCATATATAATCACTCTTGGTTGTTGGCTGCAATGCGCGAGTGTTGTAGAGGGGACATCGTTAGACCAGGTGCAACACGGTTTGCCACGAACTTTATTGCACTCGACAGCTTATATAGGCACCGTGTGGGTCTTAGGAATTTGTTTAGATCTGAGAAGTACTTGGAGTGGAATCAGAGGAAGACCGATGGTGCAAAGAATACATCGAAAATAGTGCTTTCTGATTTCTTCTGGGATAGAGTTCATGATGTTGTTTCCCTTCTAAAACCGATCTACAGTGTCCTACATGCCGTAGATAGTGAGATGTGTCCTTCAATAGGGTCAATGTACGAGCTTATGAGAATTATGAAAGAAGGGATACGGACTGCTCTCCCCAATGCACATAAGTGGGTGATCGATATCATCGATGAACGATGGACCAGGACCCTTGATCATGAACTCCACAAGGCTGGTAAGTTTGTTACGTTCACCTGTATTTTTTACCACTTGCACTTGCACTTTAAGCATCACTTATGTTTACAAGTTAATGCAACTGAGTAAATAATATTTGAGTTTCAGCATACTATCTGAATCCTAGATTCCATTACAAACGCCGACTTCATGAAAATAGTGATTTGACGATGGTCGTCCACGAGGTGTTCGAACGGTTGTTCCCTGAATCGCCAGCACGATCAGAATTTGGTAACCAGGTAATGCAATTTGAGTAGATCTCGCTGATGGTAATCGATAAAATATATTTTCTTCCTCATAGTCTTTAGATATATGGGTACTTAAAATGGTGACATGTGAATCCATATGTTACAGTTGTTGCGGTTTAAAGATGCTAGGGGTACGTTCTCATCAGCACTAGCCAAAGCATCTAGAGAAACGATGATGCCGTGTGAGTATAATGTTTTATTGGATAATATGGTATATTATTAGGTAACTGCATTATAAGTCCGTATTTCAAACTAACACAAGATGCTCATGGATATATAGGTGAGTGGTGGGCGATGTACGGAGTCGACACACCTGCACTACAAGTACTTGCAGTCCGTATTCTCGCACAGACTGTATCCTCCTCCCCGTGTGAGAGGAATTGGAGTACGTGGTCACTCATACACACGAGCAAGAGGAACAAGTTAGCATACGAAAAGTTACAGAAGCTCGTTTACTGCCATTACAATATGAAGTTAAGGGAGAGGCAGTTACGGGTAGACCAAGACATGGTGGAAAATCCGGACTCGCTGGACCTGTTGTCGATAGGTACCATGGCACAAATAGGTGACGATGCTGAGGACCCACTTAATGAGTGGGTCAAGTCAGCTGATTTAGACGATGCAGATGGAGGCCCTGCACCGCAAGTAGCCGAGGGAGCAGCGTCTCTTGGTATCGATGTCGATGAGGTAGTAAGCCAACAGAGGGCAGATACAGACTCCTTTGATCCTTTGATAAGGAGTTCGACACGTCATGATGATGGCGAGGAGGCATCTTCACGGCCGCCTGGTTATCATCAAGTCGTAGTGAGTGATGATGATGAGACTCAACCCCCACTTGACACTGGTCGTGGGGACGACGACGACGATGACGACGACAGTGGTGAGGGAGGTGATAGAGGCACCGACACTGATGTAGGTGGTACTAGTGGGGGTGGAGGTGGCAGTGGTGGGGGGTACATGACAGGTCAGAGCCAGCGATCCATTGGTCAGTTCACTGAGGAGCAGTACTTTGACCATGCAACTCAAGACGAGGACCATGGATCTCGTCCACCCTCGCGTATGAGAGCATCAGAGCCCACACATATGTTTGAGCGTCGTTCAAAGAAAAAAGCCGGACGTGAGGCGGCGGATGCTCTCGCACGTAGCTTGTCATCTATGGACATCAGTTCAGAGCAGGGGAGCTCCACTTCCGTCCCACCTTATATGCATGGGGGATATCACGAGTATGGGCATGGCAGCTCTGACATTCAGTCGCATTCGTCTACTCATGGATACGAGCAGCCATCAGATAGCTCTTCGAATTATGGTCATTTGACAGGAGGATATTCGGGGTACCCGTATGACTGGCAGCAATACTATCAGGGAGTCGGGGTTGGACTTGATATATTCCCTCAGGACCCTACTCAACCAATGCCGTCAATGTATGTCACGCAGTACCCACGTTTGGGCTATCTCGTACAGTTTGGGGAGGACGACTATCAAAGATACATAAGAGAGTACCTCCATTGGTTTGAGCAGAGGATGACATGGGAACAGTACTGTCAATATATTGGTGAACAACACTACAACCAACGGGAACGGGATCCGGATGATGACTATGAGCCACCTCGTCACTCCATGTGGGGATGAAATATGGCAGAAAAGTATTATTTTCGAATTCATTTAATTTAATGTCTTAATTATTATATGGTGGATGCATTTGTATTATATAAACTCATTTTCGTTACTATTGGAGTAATTTCTTATGAACGCATGCCTTTTTGGGCCCCATTGAATGAAAACTTATTATTTAATGCATTCTTTTTGCAGTTTTTTTATTCCTGAATATGCAAATATGTGTATTTAGGCATTTCCTGAAGTTTCACTGAAAAATTCCACAATTTTCATCATGTTTCCCCCTTTTTCCTCACATTTCCGGTTATCGACGATATTATCGACGATAACGATATTATATCTTTATCTCTGGCCAGCGAAACTTGTAGCGATACCGACAATGCGAACACTGCATGGAACTAATATCAAGATTATTCGGACCATATTTCCTAGTATCATCCTGATGTTCATTGCTATACCATCATTTGCTCGGTTGTACTCAATGGACGAGGTAGTAGGAGATCCAGACATTACTATCAAAGCTATTGGACATCAATGGTATCGGAGTGCGCCTCTTCACGAGGGTGATTTAAGTGCAACGAAATGTACCAGTGGTTCACGAAGCATCTGGCTTACCAGTAATCTCCCATTCCCGTCATCGAGAGACTATAAGAACTATAGCATACCATAAACAGGGAGTTGGGGTGGTTAGACCTATACCCCGAAATGCTCCTAGCATAGGAACCTGTGGTTCCATTTGTCGTTGTTGTTGGAGGTACGCATCCCTCTTCTCGGTGTGGAGCGATATATAAGAAATAGATGCTCAGCTTGCAATATCCGATAACGGCGCTAAAGTAGTCAATCTATCGGCACCACAGCAGTGGCATACAACTTTGGACCTAACGGCTGGCCCCGTCACCTTTCGGAATGGAGGATCCCCGTTGGCAACAACCATGGTAGTAGTAGCGGAACTACTGGGCTGGGAGTGGACAACCTGTTGTTCCTACTCCTCTTTCTTCGCTTCGGGGACGGAGGTTCTACGGTAGGTAACAGCAGGCACGAGCACTTGACCGAAGGGGACCAGCGCTTTGAGCGTAAGGGCTAACATGCCTGTAGTTTCTCTTTTGAGAGCTCCATGTTGCTAGAGGAGTTTCATGAATGTAATGTACCTCAATGGACGAATAGACGGGATTACCTCGGGGAATGGCCTTGTTGAATGGCCTCGGAGCGAAGACAATTGTGCCCTTACAACCAACAAATAATGTGAAAAATCAAATGACTAATAGGCTTCAGTCTAATCCTACTACACTAAATAAAGCATAAAATCTATCACTTCATCCTAAACACTTATTTATTCTAACACTCCCCCTCAAGCTGGAGAATGAAGATCCAGGGCTCCCAGCTTGTCAACAAGATACTCAAAGCGAACTCTTCCAACTCCTTTTGTAAATATATCGGCAATTTTCTCCTTGCTTTCGTAGCTAATGTCTTGCCCCTTCCGGGGGGTGTGATGATTTTCCCAGAAAGAACCTTGTCCCTTACAAAGTGAGAATCGAACTTTTGATTGATCTGGGCACTTAGGATCCGATGGATGAAGACACGGTCTTTATCGACCCCATTGAATTTCACACAGAAGAGGAGCCTTATAGAAATCATATCGATTCGTATCAAAGAAATACAGGTTTAATTGAGGTTGTTCAAACAGGCATAGGTCAAATGGTATTCTCATATAGCAATTGGGGTTATCCCAAACTCATTCAATGAGTGGTGTAGGTAATAAAATGCCAAGGGGCGGGTGGAAGTAGTCGCCTACTTGGAAAATGAAGCGGAAGCGAGGAAAGTGAAATAATGATGGGTTCCGGCGGCCGTCAGTTTCAGTACAAGGAGCATCTAGGGTTGAATTTGCCCTTTGGGGTTTGAGGTAATCTTGTTTTGGGGCATGTGTTTCTGATTGTAGTCTCAGCTACTGGTGGGTAGTTGATGCCCATTTTTTAAGTACTTTGTATTTGCTACCTACTTTTTTCTCTTTTGTTGTGTTGTTTTGTTTTCTCTTTTCTTTTAATAAATTCTAATAACCTATTTGAAAAAAAAAAAAAAAACTTTGTTGCCCTTCAAAAGAAGGGTCCTCGAGGGGGAATGAGAAGGCTTGCTTGCATGGTGTGCTATAAAGGACGTTACGGGGCCGTAAAGGCTGTTACATAAAGGTAACAGTGGCAACCATTATACGTTACGAGGTCGTAACAGCCGTAACAACTGTTATGGAGGGAAAAAAGAAAAAAAGACCCATAACCTCTATTAATAGTCATAACAGCCGTTATAGAAAGAAAAGAAAAAGAAAAAAAAGAAAAAAAAAAAGACCCATAACCACCATTAACGGCCTATTACATCCCTTGTAATGTAAAGGTTATAACAACCCCGTAATGGTTTGTTACAGGACAAATACAAGTTTTTCAAACTTTTTTTTCAACATTACAAGGCAAATACAGGTTTTTAGGGATGTTTTTTTCAATAAAAAAAGAGACCGTAAAGGCCGTTATGGGGGTCGTAACAACCATTACAACCCGTATCGTAAAGGTAACGATGGTGGCCATTACGACCACTGTTACCATTGTGGAATACCTTGCTTGCTTGTAAACATTCTTCATTGTGAATAATTCAATCTTCTACAAGTTTTGATTTTGATACTTTTGATCTCATATAGCAAAATCACGAAAGCTTCGGCGAATAAGGATAATGGTTGCCCATTTGGATTAATGCTAAAGGAAAATCAGCTACCTTGACCTGTATCCTATCCTTGTCACTCCACTAAGCTGCTTACTTTTTCCTAAACAATCTCTACGTTGCAATTTGGCTCTATTGTGTTTGTTACTTGTGGCATGATATGTTACCCACGTACAAGTACACGTATCCAATACAAGGCATCCTCTATAGCCCAAATTCTCATGATACATTACTATGGCAAGGATTACCTACAAGTACAATCGTGTTAATATATCTCCCTAAAAGTAGTTACAACTTTGGTTTGTATCCCAAGTAGCATGGATGCTCTAAGTTTCAAATAACTAGTAGGTCAAGTGTTCAAAGCCCTGGTAGAAATGAAATTGAGTCTAGAGAAGGAGAGTTCCATCTCGGTATCTGAATTGGTACTCCAGTTCTTTTAAGGGTCCAAGTGGGATAAATGAAAAGCTAAGAATAATCGTTTTGCCGGAGCCTAGGAATATGCCAACTGCTTCGTTTTTTTTTGTTTTTTTTTTTTTTGGAGTGTTAACAATAATTTATTAAAAAGCCTGCCAAAGGCGAGAAAAGAATGCGAAGAGCAAAAGTAAAGGAGAATGATGGTATCTTTCACATTAAGACAAATACCCAACCAAATCAAGAGGGGCATACTGAGATCCTACCTTAGGCCAGGTTTTACAGACCATTTTCCTTCAAACTTCTTAAAGTCCCCATCGACCATGGAAAAGTGGAGTTCACGACCATTGGCCTGAGCCATGAGCAATCAATTAGGATTTTTGTAATTTGCAATTGCACTAAAAATGCAGATATGAGAAGTAGATGCAATGAAAAATGCTTAGGAACTGTCCATGAGCAATCGACTAGAGTTGTTGTGAAGTATAATAACACTAAAATGCATATATGAGAAGTCCAGACAATGATGAATGCTTTAAGATTGTAGGGTCCTGTTACAAGGCTGTAGATTAAAGGCAAGGAATAAATTAAAGGCAAGGAATAAATTGTTGGAAATATCAATGAAAGCTATAACACATTAATAAAGGGCAGGTGTTTCGAGTCCATGTAAGGACAACCAGACTACCAATATGAGAGCAGAGCTCCATTTGCAAGAAGATGAGAACTCATCAAATTTTTAACAGTTACAAGAACAACGCAGATTACATGGACCCCTTTAAATTGAAGATTTGTCCAAAGAGTGATCAAGTGGACCCATCATGGCTCCTAAGATTGTGCATAAACCTTTAAATGGGGAACAGATAGACCATTGGGCCACATGGTCCAAAGATCTTCATCAAGACCATCTAAATGGATCAGTGGGTTCCACCAATCCAACTGAATAGTTAATTGGTCCCGATCTGTCATCAAAGCCCTTGACCAGGTCCAGATCACTAATTGGCTCAATATGGACCTTTGATGTAGTCCAAATATTCAATCCGGTTGGTTGAATAATTCTGATTTTCAGCCCAAACAGTTGGATGGGCTTGATGTGATGTTTAGAGCCTTGGATGGGCCTGATCTAGACCAGGTACGTAGTATGAAGCCTTGGATTGGCTTGATCACATTACTGATCATCAATATGAACCAATCTAGGCCTTAATCTAATGATCAAGTGGCTTGGTTGCATGAATAACATGTCTCTACAACATACATAAAGTCTACCATGTGTAGACCTTTCACACCACACTTTTCAAATTTTGTATAAATATCCAACTATTGCTTGCTAAACAATTTGGTATAACAGTAAACTTCGTTAAATTGAATTAAATAAGAATCTAGCTAAAAGTAGGACACCTCCCCCCACCCAAAAAAAAAAAAAAAGCGCCCTCTAGTTCTACTTCTGTGCTTTTCTATGGTCCTTCGTATCTTGTCTTCTTTGGCTTTGGTAGCTGTTAACATAATCCTACAAGTCATCTCACAAACTCTAGATCTACTTGAAAAACAACTTGCAAAGAACCCGCTCTCTAGTTCTCTACTTCTGTGCTTCGCTGCGGTCCTCCTCTATATCATGTCTTCCTTGGCTTTGGCAGCAGTTGACATAATCCTACAAGTCCTTTCACAAAACTCTTGCTGGAATCAACTGCAGACCACTTTGCATCTTCTTGCGCTTTCATGCAACCTGAACCTTTCATTATGTCCTCAATTTCCCTTCCAGGCCCTGAATTACTCAACCGATTTGTGTCCCTTGATGTAGGTGTTAATCTGTCTGTCATTTTTCACAGATCCATCGTTAGATTCATCCATTATTAGATCCAGCATTGTTCGATCCCTTTGTCGATTCATCTTTTGATTCTTCTCCAAATCTGTTCATGGATCCTTTTTTTGATCCATCATTAGATTCATCCATTAATTCTTCTGTCAGCCCAATTGTTGATTCAGGAACCAACGCATCTTGGTGGTCACTCCATCGGTAAATTCCTCAATTGATCAATCAGCTGATCCATCAATGGATTCAAGAGTCGATCCAATGGTGGATATATTGGTCGATCTATCCATGGAACCATCACCAGAGCCAACGGTGGATTCTTTGTGTTCATTATCTTGGAATGTGATACTTTTCTTCAGGCACTTCCTGCACGCCCCAAACTCAGGGATCGGGCTCACCAAATTCCCGGCTGCCGAATCCGAAGCCGACAACCTCCGTAGTACCCCAATTTTGGTCCATAGCTCCCATGCGCCAGGTTCCGATCCCAGGATCCTAAAAGGAGGATTTTTCGAGGTGTTTTTTCTTCCCCAATTAGGTGGGGTCCACCTCAAGAATCCAATCCATCCATCGGTTTGACCAACCATGGTGGGCCTAAAAAGCTTTGGATCAAACTGATCTTTGTATTTTTCCTCCATCCAAATCTGAATGATCTTATGAACAAGTTGAAAGGCAAATAAACATCAAGGTGGCCCCACGCTGTGACAGCGTACGGTGCACACTGCCTCATAATGTGGCCCACTTGTGGGTCCCACATAAGTCCATCAATAAACTAAAAAGAAAATGAGAGAGAAGGAAAAGAAAAGGAAGAAAAGGGAAATCCGACTATTGGGTGGGCCCCCTTCACTATGGTGGGCCCCATACGAATCCAAACGCACACCATGGTGGGCCCCACCCTTGTGGGCCCACAAAAATGAAAGAAAACAAGGAAAAGTCCCCCCTTGCACTCACGATAATAATGAACGGTCGAATCAAGTGAAATCGACAATCAGACAGCTCGAATCATTCTCTCTCTCTCTCAAAACCTAGTTAGAAAAATGGGAAAGACCCATACATATGGAGGTTTTATGTTGAAGGAATTTTAGGATAGAGGGAGAATTAGAAAAGGAGAGAAGGGTAGGAAGGGAAGAAAGAGATGGAATGAATGATGGGTAAGCTAGGTACAAAGGTAGCCGACTTGACTTTTGAGAAGAGAGAAAGATAGCTTGGTAGGGGCATTTTGGAATTTTGTAGGGGATAGGTGGCACTTTAGTAGGGGTATTAGGGTAATTAGCATAATGGGTGTTGGATTGATAAAGAAAAATGTGATGGGGTTGATGAGTGATTGATTGATGAAGATTGATTAACAAAATCCTCAGGATTTGCGCAAGTGGGGCCCGCCCTGGATTGCGCCAACGATAGCAACTTCCAAATTGGGTATCGCAACGTGACATGCCGCACGGTGTTGGAATCGCAACGCCCGTGTGGTCGCTAGGGTATAGGTCTCGGGCTATTGCGGTACTAAAACAAGGTGCCTAATCGGTACTCACCAATCCGGTCCATTCTGGGTATGCTGACAACGGAAACGAAGCGTATGGAAGGTTAATTAGGGTACGGATCTTAAAGCTCACCCCTCATAACAAAAAAGTTGCATCCTCAAAATTTGCACTACCAACCCAAACTAGTTGAAGCTCACAAGAAAAAGGAACCACATCACTATATATATACCAATAAAAAAATCATATAGATACAATCAATCAACAAAAATATGGGGATAGTGCTCACAAATCTCTGTCTCCCACATCACTATATATCTACGCTATGATGACCCCACCGAACCTTCACCAAAGGAATGACCTTGGTCCAGAGGACCTGCTCCTTCCGGTCGAGGATACAAATCGGTTGCTCGATGTAAGAAGCATTCCCACAAACCTCCAACGACTGCCAGTCTATCACGGGTACCACATCTGACCCACACTTTCACAACATAGAAACATGAAAAACATTATGGATGCTAGACAACTAAAGTGGCAAGGCAAGCTAATAGGCTTATTTTGAAAGGCCCAATGAACCTCGAGGCAAGCTTCCCCTTCGCTCCAAAACGAACCACACCCTTCATGGGCAAGACCCTAAGATACACACGATCTCCAACAGCAAACTCCAAGGGACGACACCAACAATCTGCAAAACCCTTTTGCCGGCTCTGAGTTGTGCGCATTCGCTGCCTCATGACATCAATAACCGTTGATGTCTTCCGCACAAACTCGGGACCTAAGAGACAGTGCTCTCCGACTTCAGTCCAACAACTAGCAGACTTGCGCGCAGGCCTCACTTGCGCAAATCCCCATCAATCCATCAATTCATCACCCATCAACCCCCATCAGCTTTTTCTCCATCAATCCATCACTCATCATACTAATTATCCTAATACCCCTTACTAAAGTGCCACCTACCACCTACAAAACCCTAAAATGCCCTTATCAAGTTATCTTTCTCTCTCTCCCCCAAAAGTCAAAAAGACTACCCCCTACCTAGTTAACACATCATTCCTTCCATCTTTTTCTTCCCTTCCTATCCCTCTCTTTTTCTAATTTCCCTTCCATTCCAAAATCCCTCCAATATAAAACCCCCATACGCATGGGTCTTTCTTATTTTTCTAGCTAGGTTTTAAATAAGAGAGAGAGGTGGAAAAAAGAATAAGAAAAGATTAAGAGAAAAAGAAAAGAAATTAGGGTAGGAAATTCGAGAGAAAAGAGAAAGATTAGAAAACGAGTTTGAGAGAAAAGAGAGATTGAGAGGGAGGGAGAGCTAGGACGATCCGAGCCGTCAATCTGACCCAATGCGATTGTTCATTATCATCGTGAGTGCAGGGGAGAATGAAATCCCGTTTTTTCCTTGCTTTCTTTCGTTTTTGTGGGCCCACCTTGTTGTACGTTTGGATTTGTATGGAGGGCCCCGTGGTGGCATGGGCCCACCCAATGGTCGAATTTCCCTTTCCTTCCTTTTTTTTCCTTTTCTTTTTAGGTTGTTGATGGACTGATGTGGGACCCACAAGTGGATCACACTATGAGACAGCATGAGCCACCTTGTGTGGTCCACCTTGATGTTTATTTGCCCTTCAACTTGTTCATAAGATCACTCAAATCTGGATGGAAGAAAAATACAAAGATCAATTTGATCCAAAGCTCTTTGGGCCCACCATGAGCTAGCCAAACCGATGGATCGATTGAATCCTCGAAGTGAACCCCACCTAACTGGGAAAAAGGGAAAAAAAAAAAAAAAAATCACCCTAAAAATCCTCCTTATAGGATCCCAGGATCGGAATCTAGCGTATGGGAGCTAGGGGCCGAAATTGAGGTACTATAGAAATTGCCAACTCCGTATTCGGCGGCCGGGAATTTGGTGAGCCCAGTCCCCGAGTTTGGGGCATGACACTTCCTCTCAATCTCCATATTACCTTTCCTTCTCAAGGAGCTTAGGCTCCATCATAGTAGCATATTAACTAAGATTTTTCACAACAGTACAGGTTTGCAATATCTATTTCTATGGCGGATCCAGCGACTGACTGGAGCCATGAGTAGGTGTAATCAATTGTCACAATATGTCCCACATCATTGTCTACATCATCCTAGATCCATATGATTTTCCACTATGAGACAGCATCTCCAAATAACTAAAATAACAGGGTGGACTTTCATAAAGAGGCTAGAAATGACTGCTTCTCATAGACATCTCAACTAGAACAAGTAACGGAAATGGCTAGAATGAAGTGAAAGGCGAGTAAGTGAAAGAAAGAAGTAAATATGGGACGATACAGAAAAAGATTGTCGATAGCGATATATATAATTCAAGTTTTAATCGTTCATAACAGGGTAACAAAGAAACACTACATGGAATATGGATGGTGAAGCTGAACAATTTAGCTGCAAGAAACTGAGGCACCTGAACTGTTAAATAGGTTTGCAGAACTAATTTGCTGCAGCCGAACTGAGATCATTTTCTCTGTCTACTGAAAGAAAAATACATATTTGCAAACAACAGGGAACCAGATAACTGTTTACCTGCAGTAGCAGAGTTCTGTTGCTTAAAAAAATGTTAGTTATCTCCAACAGTATTTGGTAAAGAAGACAGGACTTAAGACACAAACAATTGATTCAGAAGCAGGTTTCAGAAGAAAAATATGAGTTCTGGTTATATGCAGCACAAAAAATAAAAAAGGAAGCTTGACCGATTGCTACAAATCATAGATTTAAAGCGTAATGGAATCAGATTATTCACTTGATACAGATATAAGAAACACAAAAACATTAAACAAGTCAAACAAAACAGAAAACAAACTAAGCGGTGATGTTTAGAAAAAGAAAAAAAACTTGCAACACGAATCATGATAGGGGGATCTGATTGCTACTAATAGCAGAGTTCACTGCAGGAAATGAAATCAATAGGATCTGAAAGTAAAAACTTGCCGTAGGAACTGAGCATCAGATCCCACTTTTTTTTCAAATGCCAGATCGGGCAGAAACACTTTCAAGACCAAACAATTGGTTCCATGTCAGTATTTTCAGCACAAGACAATCTGTAAACCAGTATTTTATGCAGGAAATAGATTAGAAGCATAGAATAGAACCAAAAGGAGAGGAAAAATCAAGTTCCAGACGAATAAAACTTGCTCTGACACCAAATATTGACGCGACATGAAGCGGGAAATCGAGCCCAAATCGAAAGAAACAAAAAATCAGATTCCGTGTACAGGATTTTGGGTCTTAATTTGGATATCCAGTTTTCTGCTGCCTTTGGGCTTTTAATAAATTTGTGATCTTAAAAAAAGAAAAAAGGGATCTCCAGTGAAAAAAAACACTTACAGAAATGCAAGGAGATAGGAACCTGAACTAGCAATAAAAAAATAAAAATAAAAAAAATTTAATAGGGCATCAAACCACTAGATTTAAAGGAGCATCACCCACAATTTAACCCATCACAGGCTTTATGGAAAAGAATCTGCCAATCATCAAATGACCATGTCTTGACATCATCACCATCATCATCATCTAAGCCTTATCCCAACCAGTGATTTAAATAGCGATATCGGTCAATAGTATTGGTATCTCACCTCAGCGATATGAAATACGGAGGTAGATGTCAAATTCCTGGTGTTGTGCGATATTGTGCAAAATATCATAATGTATAAATGAAATATCGATACATTGAGATACTTTGACAATATCGCCTTTATAAACTTCCCGATATCGTTGATACATGCACTACATACTGATGATATCACAGGTGTGTCAACCCATTCAAAAGAAATTTAAAATTTTAATTAAAAAAATGATTTTCTTTCAAAAAATTTCTTGCGATCCTATTCCTAAGGCGATTTCTGCCATTCCCTTTCAATTGTTTGGAAAGAAAATAGGACTTGGTGCAGAAATCAAGATCAGAAAGCATGTGATACTGGAAACCTAATTGGTGAGTTTTTGCTAATTTGAATTGTTTTCCCTAGTTTAAATTACTTGGAATCAATGGGATGAAGTTAGTAATCCATGATTCGGCAAGTTTTGCATGCTCAATCATGGATTTTGACCTTTGATTTTTTTAAATATAGAAAATTAGGGAAATTTGAATTTTCCCAAAATTCACTCATTCAACTTCAATTAGAATATGGAAAAATCAAATTAGAGTCTTGGAGGCTAATCTACAAATTGACGAAACTTTTGAAATTAAAAAAAATTAATTGAACAATATCAATAAATAAATGAAAGATCATTTTTTTAGAATAATAAAATATCATTTTTAAAAAAATAGTTAATTAGATGTTATTTGTTCCCAATATTTGTGTATTTAAAGTGTGTGCTAATCTTAACATTGGCCATACTCATTTATTTATTTTCAAAAATAAAAAATAATTAAAAATAATTTTTTAAAACAAATGCATCGTACATCATTAACAGACTGTAGTGTAATTATTTAATACATTGAACATGCTATCAAATTATATGAATTATGTTAGTACACTTTTCTGTGGCATACTAGTGCACCTTATTTGTCAATCACGTGTGTCCATGTGTTGTAATGTCGGTTGAGCCTTGGCAACCTGAAGACCGAAGATTCAAGCGGACCAGAAGCACCAAGGAAGAAGAACGGATAAATGAGATGCCTTGGTGACCCTAACCCTTTGAACCAAAACACCCTAAACCTCTTAGATGACTTGGACCAACTAAGAAAACCCTTAGTCATCTTCATTAGCCTTAGATCATATAGAAAAACATGATAAATTAGGTTGATTAAAGAGGTGGAAACTGCTGTAATTTATCTGGCCCAAACAGCAGTTTTCGATTGCACTTCAATGTCATCGAAATACATTTCGATTGGTCTTTGATGCCATTGAAAACCAGTTTCGAGCCATCGAACATGTCCAGCAAAATGTAAACTCTCTGGACAGTTTTTCGACCCCATCGAATATCCTTTCGAGCCATCGAAATGGATTTTCGATGCCATCGAAACAGTACTCGATGCCATCAAAACTGGATGCCCAGCAACTCAGAAAACTCTCTGGACATATTTTGATGCCATCGAAATAGGGTTTCAACCCCATCGAAGAATTTTCAATGTCATCGAAAAGGTTCTCAATGCAATCGAAGCGGCCATTTTCTACCCGTTTTGTGACTGTTGGAGATTTTTCTATAAAAGAGGGAGAGACGGTTTTTGGGCTTAAGAGAGGGATTTTGAGGATTTAGAAACCACCACCATTGCATACCATTAGGAGCCTATAATCCTAACCTATCCAAGCCATTCTCCTTGTGATTTATCATAAGGTTAGAGCATTCAAGGCTTAAATGAGAATGGGCTTACTCTCTCTTGATTCCTAAGAGTTTAGACACCTTGATCATAGGCAAAACCCTTGTCTAAACACCCCCTCGGAATCCAAATAGGTGTATCCCTCTAGAAAACCCATTTCCAACCATTTGTAGAGGATTCACCACCTCCCATCACCTTGGTCATCTCAAGAAGATCAAATGTAAGGCGATTGATTGTTAGATCTAGAGCATTGGCAAAGCATCGGCAACAACATCAGGGGAGCACATGGGAAGCTAATTGAAGCACAAGAGAGCGGATATCAAACAACCCGAAGTGGCGCATTAACGGGGCTGAAATCCGACAAGTGAGTTGTCAATTTGTAAGAGTTCATCCACTCTCTTCTTGTGGGGATTTAAGTGTAGAGTTTGTTTGTCAAACTCGATTTAGGTTCATTTGTCGATCATTGGCTTGTTAGTTAAGCCAAAAAGTTTAGGGACATTTGTCGATCCTTGCTCATTTATTGAGCCTAAATTCCAAGTTCATTCGGCGATCATTGGCACGTTTGTCGAGCCTAAAACAAGTCTTCAAGGGGAGCCACCAACACGGGTGTAAATGTGTAGGTTGGGAGGAACCTGTAAACTCCCCGGTAGGATAGATCCGAGTTAAAACACTTACGTTGGGAGGAACCTGATTTAAACTCCCTAGTGAATGCTAGTGTGTTCAAGGGGTGAGTACTTGAACTGGGAGTGAGTAGACACATAGTTAAACCACTATACATCGTTGTGTTTGGATTGCATTTGAGCACATTGTTATCTTAGCATTGTATGTTTAATTGTTCAATTATGAATGCTTGATAGGAATGTATGCTAGGCACTAGATAGGCACACTCACACACAAGATGTATATTCACTACTTGGAGTAGACTTGAGCTTATATGATCCATCCTCATATAGTCTACTTAGGTGGCATAGATTAGGTTCTTGATTTGTTTAATCATATGTTAATCTATGCATGCTTAGATTAGGTTTCTTAATTGCTTAATCATATGCTAGTCTTGTGATTGGATCCACTTAGGCTTGGAAGCCGAAGTGTTCTTGCTTACTTAGCTTGTATTATTAAATATCATAAATATGTGAAAAGAATTTTAAAAGTTCTTAATCATCCCCCCAGTGACGCAATTTCAAATTATATAAATATTAGTTATGGACATCATGGTTATTCAACAAGCGATCGTAGTAGCTATGGTGCACATTCGACTATAGATATGGGCGAGGAGCACGTTCATGCGTACAAGCAAGGGATATCCAAGATATGATCAATGTTATCTGAATCAAACGATTCAAATTGTATCGCTAGGGTTTCTGATCATATCGCGCATCCAAACCACAATATGATTTGAATATTACAATTCGACTTCCACCATAATTCACTAAAAAATTGATCAAAATTCCTTTTTTTTATTTTTAACAGCTTTTTTCCCCTTTTTTATTCTTTTATTTTTAAAAGTTCTATAAGGCCCACCAACATTAGAAAGAAAAACACTTTTGTTTCTTTTAAGAGAGAGAAAAGGGTTTTGGAACCCACACGGGGTTTGGGAGAACAACAAGCATCGTGGGTGTGCTCCCCACAGACATGAGTTCAATTCCCCTCCCAGGGATTACCCAATGCACATGGTTTGCGAGTGATTGCATGCATCCACAGGGAATAGTCTCGCCTTAAAATGGGGCAGAGACACCCTGATGTCATAAAAAAAAAAAGGTTTTGGAGTTTTTTAGCCCTAAAAAACTTAATAAAATAAATCAACATAACTTTCTCATTGCTCAATAGAATCGAGCATTGCTTTCTCCATTAGGATCCTACATCAAAATGGGTACAAAATAACGTAAAATACTTATCTAATCTTTTATCTTTCCTATCATCCCCTTTTAGGATAAATAAGTTGAAAATATACTTTTTCTTTTTTACTTTAAGATTCTTTTTTATCTTAAAGATGTATATACTTATTTTTTAGCTAAATAATAGTTTTTTTTTTCCTTCCTAATAGATAGGGGCGTGTTGATTGTTGTTAAAGATGGGGAAGAACTAAGAGGTCTACGGTTAAGGAAAACAACCCGATATGAGACTACTGCTCAAAGGTGGATGAGAACAATGACCTTCACCTCAAATGCAACTTTTGTAGGAAGAGTTATTAGGGAGGTGTATTCCAAATGAAACATCACCTCGCCCAAACCAAGAAAAATGAAATGGCATGTTCACAAGGTGAAGATGCTACAGAGAAATTTGAGTTGTTTGAAAACAATTCTAGTGAAAAGAAGCAACAAGAAGAAGTTATGTACGATCTTGGAAGAGTTCTACTTCGTACATGACATGGACGAATTAAGAAAGGATGATAGAGGAAGAGGACGTCTATGGATGATTTTATTGGAAGAAAAAGTGGAGGAAAAGAAAAACAGCAAGCCACTCTAAATAGAATTTAGAAGAAAGGAGATAGAGAAAATGTATGTCTTATTATTGCTAGCTTCCTTTACATGAATGCTCTACCATTTAATCTAGTGAAGAGTCCCTTTTTTACATTGATGACAAAAGCAGATGCTGCGATATGACCAAGGTTGAAGCTTTCAAGTAATCGATACATTAAGATATTTTGACAACATCACCTTTATAAACTTCCCGATATCGTTGATACGTGCAATACGTATCGATGATATCTCGATTGTGTCAACCCCTTCCAAAAGAAATTTAAAATTTTAACCAAAAAAAAAAAAAAAATTGTGATCCTATTCCTAAGGGGATTTTGAATTTTCGACCAATCCCTTTCAATTGTTTGGAAAGAAAATGGGACTTGGGCGGAAATTGATATTGGAAAGAATGCAATGCTGGAAACCTAATCGGTGAGGCTTTTGCTAATTTGAATTGTTTTCCCTTGTTTAGATTGCTTGGAATCAGTGGGATGAAGTTAGTAATCCATGATTCGGCAAGTTTTGCATGCTCAATCATGGATTTTGACCTCCGATTTTTAAACTATGGGAAGAAATTCACTCATTTAACTTGTAATTAGAATATGGGAAAATCACATTAGAGTTCTTGGAGGCTGATCTACAAATTGAAGAAACTTTTTAAAACTTGACGAACCTTTTTAAAACTAAAAAGAAAAGATTTTTAAATTGAAAAATATGAATAAATAAATAAATAAAAGATATTTTTCTAGAATAATAAAATATCATTTTAAAAAAATTGATTAACCAAATGTTATTTGTTCCCAATATTTGTGTATTTAGAGTGTATGCTAATCTTAACATCAGCCATACTCATTTATTTAAAAAATATATATAGATATATATTTTTTAAAACAAATGGACCATACATTATTGACTAATCTAGTGTAATTATTTAGTACATTGAATGTGCTAATAAATTATATGAATTGTAGAAATATTAGTTATGGACTTCATGGTTATTCAACAAGTGAATGTAGTAGTTGTGGTGCACATTCGACTATGGATATGGGCGGGAGTATGTTTATGCATACGGGCAAGGATATCTAGCGTATGATCAATGTTACCTGAATCAAATGATTCAAATTGTATCGCTAGGGCTTCTGATGATATCGTACACCCAAATTGCAATATTATTTGAATAGCACGATTCAACTTCCACCATAATTCACCAAAAAAAACTTTTTTTTTTTTTAACAACTTTTTCCCCTTTTGTTTTCTTTTTATTTTTAAAAGTTTTCCGAGGCCCACCAACATTAGAAAGAAAAAACACTTTTTCATTTCTTTTAAGAGAGGGAAAGGGTTTTGGAACCCACACGGGGTTTGGGCGAACAGCAAGCGTCGTGGGTGTGCTCCCCACAAACATGAGTTTGATTCCCCTCCCAAGGATTACCCAATGCACATGATTTGCGAGTGATTACATGCATCCACAGGGAATGGTCTCGCCTTAAAATGGGGTAGGGACACCCTGATGTCATTAAAAAAAAGGTTTCGGAGTTTTTTAGCCCTAAGAAACCTAATAAAAGAAATCAACATCGCTTTTTCGTCGCTCAACGGAATCGAACATTGCTTTCTCCATTAGGATCCTACATCAAAATGGGAACAAAATAACGTAAAATACTTATCTAATCTTTTATCTTTCCTATCTTCCCCTTTTAGGATAAATAAGTTGAAAATATTCTTCTTCTTTTTTACTTAAAGATTCTTTTCAATCTTAAAGATTTATATTCTTATTTTTTAGCTAAATAATAGTTTTTGTTTCCCTAATAGATGGGGGTGTGTTGATTGTTATTAAAGATGGGGAAGAAGTCCAAGGTTAAGGATAACAACCCAACGTGAGACTATTGCTCAAAGGTGAATGAGAACAATGACTTTCACCTCAAATGCAATTTTTGTGGGAAGAGTTATTAAGAATGCATTCCGAATGAAACATCACCTCGCCCGAACCAAGAAAAATGTAATAGCATGTTCGCAAGGTAAAGATGTCATGAAGAAATTTAAAGAGCTGTTTGAAAACAATTCTATTGAAAAGAAACAGCAAGAAGAAGTTATGTACGATGATGGAAGAGTTCTACTTCGTACATGACGTGGACGAATTAGGCAAGGATGATAGAGGAAAAGGAAGAGGACGTCTATGGATGATTTTATTGGAAGAAAGAGTGAAGGAAAAGAAAAACAACAAGCCACTCTAAATAGAATTAAGAAGAAAGGAGTATGTCTTGCTATTGTTAACTTCCTTTACGTGAATGCTCTACCATTTAATCTAGCGAAAAGTCCTTTTTGACACCGATGATGAAAGCAGTTGCTGCACTAGTATCAGGGTTGAAGATTCCAAGTTACCATGAAGTAATAAACGAGTTTTTGAAGTTAGATTGATAACATAAAGAAGTTAATTGAAGCGTACAAGAAAGAACGGGCCAAAACTAAGGACTGGATCTCAAATTGTAGCATCCCCTTGGACACCTCTAATGCTCTTTGCAATTATAGCTATGAATATGTTGAGCATCTCTTCTTCCAATGTCCATTCACTTTTTTTGTATTTGGGCCCAATTATATGTTAAATTTGAGGTTGGCTCTTCGCCTATTATTCCTCTAAGGGGCTAGGTTATGCATCTTGTGGGCTCCATGCCTGACTCTTGTTTGTAGCCTGCTAGCCCAGCTTTCCTTTCCTTCGCTTGCTTGGCATATTTGGAGGGAAAGGAACTCTAGAATCTTTAAAAGCTAGGGACTCCCCTAAGGAATGCATTCACTCTATTCTTAATAGCACGTGCTCTAGGACAGTCTTTGCTTTGGGCCCCTTGTTTCTCATGGAAGCACCTAGTAGTTTCTCTGCTCCCCTCCGGCCCTCCCCCCAGGGAGGTGGAGCATTGCTTGCACTCAAGTAAATGATGCCATGCTAGGGTTGCTTTGCCTCCTTCCAAATTACCATATTGCTTGTTAGGACGATGTTCTTCAAGATCCTATTTTGGAACCACTCGATAGATGCCTTAAGCTTGCCCTCATTGGTCTGTCTAAGTTTTGCAAGGCTAATCTCATGGAGTTTGTAATAGAAATTCACAACAACCACTCTGTCTTGGTTGTTAAGGATCCTCTTTCTACATCTTGGATCAGCGTTGTTATTGTCTCATCTAGGCATTAGAGGTCCATCTTTAAGATTGGTTGTGTTTCCCCTCTCTCATTAGATGCCCTGCTCCTTTTGAGTATGAGGATTGTCTCTATCGTAACTGGGTACTGGGCAGGCTCAGGTCTCCTCTATCTCTTCATCCGGGAGTGGGTGCTTTTCCTTTTGCTTCCTGGACCGGGATGTGAACTTTTTTGGTTTTTTATCCTCGCCTGGAATGTGGGCTCTCTTTATTTTATTTTATTTTTTTCCTTTTATTCTCCTGGCCCAGTATGTGGGTGGCCCTCTTGTGGATCTTTTTAGGCTTCTTGTATTTTTAGCCATTGGCCCTTTAGAAGTAATAAAATTCTACTAATCTTCCAAAAAAAGGGCCAAACAAAGATGCCTGATCATGTTGGTTGAGTGGGCAGATGAAGTCAATCAGTCTATTACCAACTTTTTGGTTAATAATCTTAGTGATACAGTTTTTTTTTCCCTTTAATTTATTGATGCATCAGGCAATTCCAAGAATGTGGACAATTTATTAGTTTTACATATTAATGTGATAGGTGAGGAGAATGTTGTACAAGTAGTTACAAATAGCGCATCCACAAGTGTAAACTATATAATAAATATTAATACTTCAGTTAAAATAAATATTAATATTACATTAAATAAATATTAACATTTACATATTTATAGATATATGTTATTTTTTTAATCAATCAAAATCAACACCAATCCACGAAAAGTAAAATAGAGCTAAGACAATTAAGCTAAATCAGCTTGTACACTAAATCAATCTATTTATTAAACTAGTATTAGTGACCAACTAATCAATAATATTAGTAATCAAACCATCTGTGGAACTAGTCAACTACTAGAGTGATAATGGTTAGCAAAAGCTAAAGCTACTCAAAATGTTGGTTAGAGTTTAGGTAAATTATAGAATTTAAAACCATGCCCTAACTCCTGAGTCCCAACTCCCAATTCCCTTAAACAAAATAAATTTGGGGAAAAGAAATATTAATCTTGATACCAAAAGAAAAGAGGAGAGTTGTCGAATGCGGTTTAGAAAACCCTCGTGTATTTAGACACTTAATGGGTGGTACCCAAAAACACATAAAAGGAGGTTTGCATGTGGATGCTTCATGTCAAATGGGCATAGTCACGCAGGTGCACCTAGGTGCACCCACACACTAGGTGCCAGGTGCATGCCTAAGGAAGAACCTCGCCTAGGGTCCAGGTGAGGCATATATGGGTAAAACACCTAGGTGTGCACCTGGTTCACCTTTAAGAATCTTCTAGATCTTTCTTTCTTCCGTTGCTCTTGTTAGCACTCATCCAATCCTAGCCAAGCAACTATAAAGAGAGTACTTTAACTAGGAAACTGAAAGTAAAGACTTCTAATCCAGATATATCACTCTGTAAATCAACCATTTGGAGCCATGTATACAAACGCATCAGTTATACATGTTGTACAGTTATATACAAACCTTACATTGTGCAACCTGTTGATATATCGCTACTTCTAACATCCCCTAATTGGACTTGTGGGTCCTAGAATCTGATGTGGTTCCATATAACGATGGATTTGTCACACGTGTGGTCAAGTGGGGCACCATCTATGGACCATCTTAATTTGAACCAAATAAAAAGCATGTCCTCAGAAACTGCAGATGAGGATGTGGAGTTGATCCAGCAAGGTGTATCACTCACATTTCAACTTCCACATCTTTTGGATCCAGACTCTAATTGATCTTAAGATAGGGAAAGAGATCAATATTTCAAATACAGTAGAGGAAAATGGAACAAAAGAGCAATAACTTCTACCAGTATAGCAGACAACTAGTTCCCTAAATGGGGGTTATGATAATATGTGACTTTGCTCTACGATATCTCTAAAATCACACCAGTTTACTCTTTCTATCCCAATAGACTGAGCAATACCATAGTTCTAAACTGCAGTGACTCAACTTTAAGCTAAGATGAGTCAAATTGAATTGATGAGATTTCAAGCCAAATCACCAGGAAACCAGGCTAGTATGTCTAACTCAAGCAAGACTCAAGAACCAGCTCACTGACTCATATCAACTCCACACAAGTTGTGGAGATTCTAATCAAGTCACTCGGTTTAATAAAAATCAGGGAACTGATGGGTCAACTATTTAGCTGATAAAATTTATGATGGCCGATAAGACTTGAACCTAAGACCTTAACTATGAAACTAAATATCATAACCACCATATTATTGGCTGATTCAGAATTTTACATTCTTTCAAATATTCACAACTATTTTAAGTGTTTTTTTATATAATTATAATACATCAAGTCAGATAAATTGGAGAGTCAATTGATTCTTCTGGTTGACTTGACCTGGCTAGACATTAAATTCAGTTGAGTCGAGTTTTCAAATTTTTTAATCATAAATAGTACATAAAATTTGTACCCCAAGAGACAATGTATTTAACAAAGAAATCAAAATAGATAAATGACTGTATGCTATGTTCACCAAGAATCATTGCCCACATATATTATGTTCACCAAGAGTCGTTGGTCACGTATATCCCACAATCCAAAGATTGTTGGAGGAAAACAACAAGAAATCTCCATCATCATCGTGGAGATTTGTTGGTGGGTTCCTCCGACTATCTTTGGATTGCGGGATATATGTGTGCAACATATCTTTGGGCGGTGGGAGATATGTGTTCAACCAGTCCTGGAAAAAGTCCATTTGAAATAATTCACCAAACTTTTAACTCAACAATCAGCATTTCACCATCTGCATTTATTCACCAGTATCTCGAATAATTCCAGGTGTTACCTCCTCTGCTGCAGAAATGAAATCTACCAAGAGATTTTTTTTGTAACTATATTTGATTAATACTACAATATTATCTTAGAGTTAAAAGACTAACTGAATTGGGGAATTCTTGAAGATCCAAAACAACACGAGCTTCGATATGCCAATACATAGCACGCTGCAACCCCCTCTGCTCTAGCCATATCCGGCCTGGATATGGGCAAGGGATTCTCCCACTGCAGGCAAAGGCACCACTCAGTCAAAAAGAACATGCAAAGACTCAAATCCAAAATGACTATGTATGGTTTGACAAGACCCGCCTTTTTTTTTCGAATGGTGGCTATTCATCCACTGTATGCCATACATGTTTAATCTAGACCATCTCCAAATTGGGGCACCCATTTTGGACAGAGCATTACCTAGAAATTACCTCGATTAAAGTATCTCAGCCATCCAATTGGTGGTCATCCAATGAATCAAGAAAAATAAATGGTCAGTGGTCCACCCAAAATGGCAGGCACAATTTGGACGGCCGGATTGGCATCTACACCACGTGTACAGTCCACAAGTCAACGAAATGTTGAAATTCAACTGGAATGAAGCTCACCTGCGTACGAGATTGGGAATGAAATCGGCAAGCCTCTCATAATCCGTGAGCACGTTCCACATGGTTTCAACATCGGCAGCCACCGATACCCAAGCTCGGATTCTCCGCTCCCGCCACGATACCACATCGACTTCGTAATGCACGGGACGATCTTCTTCGTGCTCTTGATTTTCTCCGGTTTTGTGTTGCTGATTTCTGGAGGGATTGGTTCTGGGGTTTTGGTCCGGTTGATTGAAGGAGGGGGAAGAGAATGCCCTGAATCCGGTGCGTAGAGAAGGGAATGGTGATAAAATCCCTAGATTTCTAGGGTTCTTTCTGCAAGCGGGATGCAGAGAGGAGCCGCTGAAGGAAAGATTTGAGGAGGGCTTGGAGAGAATCATGGAGAGAGGGAGAGGGAGAGAGAGAGAGAGAGATATTATCTCTGGGGAAAGGATTTTTAGTTTTGGGAGAGGAGGAGGTTGATGGGAACTGATCCAGTGCCTCAGTAGGCATGTGAGGTACCGTGCTTCCATGTCACTCCCAGCATATGCAGCATACAAGGAATAGATCGGAGCCGTTCATTCAATAGAACCAATGGTTTTTAATTGGTATTTAACCCAAAATAACATTTTTCAATGGTTATGAATCTTTGGTTGGTACTATATAGATGGACGCTAAATAAGAAATAGATATAAATGATCGAAATCTTCATAAATATTGTCTTATTTCTAATGATAATTAATTTAATTTTATCTAAGATACGATGAATGGTTCAGATTATTGTATACATTTCCCATGTAGACACTATATTAAAATAGAGGCACAAAATCTCCGGAGCTCCCGAGGTGTTGAATCTCTTTTGGAAAAGGCATTTTGGCGGGGAAGAGATGTGGAGCTGCTGCCTGCTTGTGCTGGTGAGAAATGCGAGCTACTAGCGTGAGTAGCCATTCTGATCTTGCTCTCCACATGGAGCCAATGCGGAAGGGGTCGCGAGATCCGAGCCGTTCGTTCTGATGGAAAAGGATTCGACCAATGATACACGTTTAAGTATACATGTGGGCCACCTAATGAGTGGACTGGCCTTACCTCGGGGGAAGCGGATTAGGTGGTGACGACCTTACCCCACCGGTATCCGTGATGACAGGAATCTGTGGAGCCGTGATGTATGTGTTTTATACATGCCGTCCATCCATTTTTCCGGTCTATTTTAGGGGAAGCGGATTGTGTGGAGTAAACTCTGAGGGGCCCACTGTGATTTACGTATTTTATCCACCCCGTCCATCCATCTTAACAGAAAATTTTAGGTATGGTGCCAAAAAATAAAGCATATCAAAATCTAACGTGGATCACACCACAAGAAAAGTGTGAACTGAATATCTACCATTGAAAAATTCTTGGGGCACACAGAAGTTTTGGATCAAGTTGATATTTGTGTTTTCCCTTCATCCATGTCCATGTAATCTTATGAACAGGTTGGATGACAAATAAACATCACTTTGGGCCTAGGAAGGTTTCAACGGTGGAAATCACTATTCGCACTCTTTCTGTGGCATGGTCCACATGAGATATGCTTAAATTTTGGGCTCAACCCCTAAAATGAGCTGGAAAAACATATGAACCGAATAGATAAAGCACATACATCGTAGGTGGGCCCAATAGAATTTACTATGCACAATAGCGAGTTACTCCGCATGCAATCCGATGCTTATTTTAGGGCATTATCCAGAAGAGTTCAGATCCTCTGTTTAGTTTCTCTGCTCATCACTTCTCTGACACAGTCAGGCTCATCTGAACCAATCAGAGCAGCGGAAGCAGAGGTTCTCCGCTCGGTTTCAACAGAGGATCCGGATTCTATCCAAAATTAAAGTATCTTCAAAACTCAAGTGGACCACACCATAGGAAACCATGGGGATAATAACCTCCACCAGTTGAAACCTTTATAGGGCCCACGGTAATGTTAATTTTCCATCTAACCTGCTCACATGGTCACACATACCCGGATAAAGGGAAAGTATAAATATCAGCTTAAAACTTATGTAGCCTGAAATAATCTCAACGATAGGATTTCCATCCCCACAGTTGCCCATGGTGTGGCCCACTTGAGCTTTGGATATGCTTCAATTTTTTGCTAATGTCCTATGATGAACTGACAAAATGAATGGACAACGTGGATAAAACACAAACATCATGGTTGGCCCACGGAGTCTGATCACCAAAGGATGCTGGTGGTGTTGGGTTCACCACCCAATCCGCTTCCAGTTTGGGGCCACGGAATATAACGAGTTCGTTTGAAGTGATGGACGCAGTTCGCCTAATCAGTTTTCACGTGGCACGTGTAAGCCTAGGATACCTTACTCGCGCGAGTAGCTGTACCATTGCTTGGTGCTGTCACGTTATGGGAATTTGTGGTGGTGATGTGATCAATTCATATTTCGCGTCGGACAATTGAAATTTACTACTATCCACTATCCGCCACGAAAAATGCTGAAGTGTACTTGCTTGAGTACACTTGAATAAACGCACTCGCCTCACGTAAGTAAAGTAGAAATTTCCTGTAATAGGTCTGATCCGCTCATCTGGTTAATGTGTGCAAGAATATGGCCGCTATGTTCATCGGTTGAGTTATAGAAGTATTGAATGACTGAATGGTTTTAAGATGATTGAAAAACGGCTCATGTTATATTTACTGTGGACGACCTGACCAGCATACCGGGACCTTTTATTAATTATGCCATCTGCAGAGTTGAGCCTCGCGATCTTTCATGAGTGCCTTACTTGGATCCTTTTCAGGTGTGATGCTACTGAACAAAACATGTGTCAACCACCGCGGCTTTGCAATATACAAAAAATTGAGTCTGGATCGTCGGTTGAAAACGAACAGTGAAATCCTGCCCGTCACTACTCTGATTGGTCCAGCTCAGCCATGACTGTGTCAGAGCTGAGCTGGCCCAATCAGAGCAGCAGCAGAGGTTCTCTGCTCGTTTTCAACATAGGATCTGGATTCACAAAAAATACACCAAGGTAGGCCCTAAACTGTAGGGGTAACACCCACTAAGGTGTTACAGGGTAACAGCTAATTCACTCCCTTGTAATATGATGATAGTGGATTAGGTGAGACCTCGACCTCACCCAAGGCGGTGCGGCCCTAACTGTGGGTTACCGTGGGCCCACCTCGATGTATGTATTGTGTGTCCACTACATCCATCCATTTTTACATATCAGCTTAGGGGATTATACCAAAAAGGAACGAGATACAGTCATCCGGTGGACCATAACATAGGAAACAATGGTGATTGACCATTAATGGGCTATAAAAGTTTTAGATGAAACTGATATTTGTTTTGTCCCTTTATCCAGGCTCATGTGACCTTATCAACAAATTGGATGGTAAATAAACACTACGGAAACATGAAGGTGCGTCCTAAGAAGTTTTTAATGGTAGGATGGTAAATCACCACTGCTACTTATGGAATGGTCCTAGCTGATAATTGTCTCTGCTTCATTTTGGGGGTAATGCCCTAAACTAATCCCCTAAACTGATCTGGAAAAATGGATGGACAGCGTGGATACATAATACATACATTAAGGTGGGCCTCACGGTAACCCCACAATAAGGGCCGCACCGTCTTAGGGTGAGCCCAGGTCTCACCTAATCCACTTTCATGCAACTGTCAGCACCTATAATAAGGGAATTAATGAAAATAGTCTCAATATGATGAATTAAGGTTTTAGCCTTTTTTTTTCAAAACTTTAGTTCGCTGTCTTTAATGGCCCATTTGGCAGCTTGGATTTGGATTGCATTGGAATCCAAATCACAATTACATTGGAATCAAGGTGATTCCAAATCCTCATTTTTGTTTGGCTTAAATGTACTAGAATCTAAATCTCTCATTTGAGAGCTTGTATTTGGAGGGAATTGAAATTTTTTTGTATATTCACATGACTTAAATTTGGTTAACAAAATTTGTTTTCATACTCCAAATTATTATTATTGTGTGTGTGTGTGTGGGGGGGGGGGGGGGGGGGGGGGGGGGGGTGTATTTGATATAATGATTGTGAGAAGCCTATTAAAATATATACTTCAGCCAAAAAAAGAGGAAATTTTGAGTCTTGGGTGGGCCACAAATGCAAGGATCACAAATAGAAGACTCACCGACGTTTTTCAACTGTTCATTTAAATGTCCAACGTTTAGATGGTTCAGATCATTTTATTGATATGATTTTGGTATTACAGCCTATAATTATTTTGGGGTGTCATCAACGTTCCAAGTGTCTAATGGATTAATAACCTAAAGGCATCTTTATTACATGTGTGACTCTCCTCTTCTTAAAAAAGAGACAAAAATGACATGTCATTTGAATTCCATCCAAATCTCAACATTTTGCTTGGATTTCAAAACACATAAAAAAATGGAGATTTTAAATACCTCCGATTCCAACTACCTCTAAATCTAAAGCTGCCAAACGCAAAAAGCAGCTATATAGATTTGAAATACTCTCATTTACCACCAAATCCAAAGTGTCGAACGGGGTGTAAGAGCATTTTTTCCATCAAAAAATATGCCCCCTTGGTAACTTGTCCAGAAAGATGAAAAGAAATTTAAAAGAGGGGATTGTGGGTCCCACTAAACCATGAATGGGCCCAATCCTTGGCCAACGTTACCCGTCCATTTTAATCGGATAGTTGTGAACCACAGAAGGGTGTTTTCAGTTTTCGAATAGAAGCTCTTTGTGGCCCACAATGGCATTAACGTTGTTTACTAATTTTGAATTTTTTTCTCCAATGTAATCCATTTGTGATGATTTTTACCCTCGAACTTGGGTTGATAACATGAAATTAAAATTCATTTCATGTGGACGGGTTGGATTTGCTTCACGACAAGCCAGTGGGCCCCACATAAGATGCGGAATGGGTTCTTATGGTGGGGATCTTGCTAGAGGAAAGCCATTTGGCATTTTCTTTCTTTTTTTCTTCGTTTTTGTTGTAGGAGGGAACTACACAAGATTTAAACCTCCATGACGGTTTGTAGGTGTACAGAGCTCTGATAAAGGTCCGGTGAAGTTCAGTACACTCTTTGAGCCGAAAAATGATGATTTTTTTTAAGTTCTCCGACCACACTCTCCAACGTAGAAGCTATGGCAACCAAAGGTAAGTTCTTTTTATGCGTCATATTTATTTTTGTTGATGGGTATCAATGATGAGAGTCTATGAAAAGGAGGGTGTGGCCGTTCACTTTGTAGTTATTCTTTTATATTAGTTGGGTGTGAGCGGTAAGAGTTTGTGAGAGGAATGAGGGTGTGGAAGAATGTTGCAGTGGATTATTTTTTGCAATGGAAGAATGTTGTAATGGGTGAATTTTGAAATGGAAGAACGTTGTAATGGATGAATGTGATAAATGCCGGCGATCCACCATACAACATTCTTCGATTATAACATTGATCCACTAATCACATCTATAAATTATTACAAGATGGGGCATACATATTACAATATTTTCAAGAAAATATAAGTATATCGGCCATCAATGGCTAAATATCTCAAAAGATACATTCCCACAATGTGAAAAACTGAGTAAGTGGATTTAGTAAGTTCGATGAAAGCTAATTAGGCCAAATCTATCCACAGCATAAGAGACAAAGTATGGTGTTAAATAAAGTAAAAGGGTAAAAAATCAGCTTTGTTCATTAAAAAGATAAAATATACATAGAAGATGGTCAGAAGACTATATATATAAAAAAAGAAAAGGACATCTTAGTATATCTTAATTTGGCTAATTTAGCACCAACTCGTATCGAGAGGGGCAATTGGCCAACGTTACAGTAGTCTTAAATAAATTTTTAACATGCGAAACGGTTTCAACCTTTTCATAAAGAGCAAGTATTGTCGCAAAGAACTCTTGTCCCGTTGTTAAGACTTTTTCGACATCTTCTAAAGTTTCGGGTGTTAATAGTACTATGCATTGGGATAATTGAAGTAAAATTTTAACTTCATAAAAACGATCTTCCAATTCTATAAGACGACTTCTCTTCTGATTTTACGTCCCAATCTATTTTTAAGCCTAGAGAGTTATTCAACAAAGTGATGGGCATTATGGTAATGTTTGTGAAGGGTATTTACGGTGGCTTAGTTGGCGTTATTATCCTCTTGCATTTGTCTAAGATGTTCCTGACGAGCTTGATGATTCTAGAGCCTCATATCATCAAAATGTAATAGTGTCGGGCCTCACGGAATTCTTCAACAATGGTCCGAACCAGTCAAAAAATGATGGTCATTTTCCTGCATAAAAGTGTTTGTAGTTTCAAAGGGTCGGAGTTCTTTAAGATGTGTAACAATCTCCACACCTCTTCCTGTGAGACATAAAGCCAGCAAATCTAACTCAAAGAGAGAAATCACAGAAGTAATGTCTTAGCTGACAGTATTAGATTCCATAGCAAAAGAGATTAATTTCTACAAGAAAATTAAAAAGCTGAAATGACGGGATTAAGGAAGCTTGATGGTTACGAAGCATATACAAGGAGAAACAACGATTGGATGATGGTGGTTTGCTTCTCGAGGTTGATGTTTTCGTTCTCCAACAAATGCATTCAGAAGTCAGAAGATTTCAGTTTGTAGCACATTTAATGCATATGAACATCGACAATCCACAATGTTATTGCGCGATCGATAGTGAATATTGACGATCCACTGTGACTATCAATGATCCATGTGGTCCCAATGCACATTGGCGATCTACGGTAAATATCAACGATCCTCGATGCATATTGGTGATTCACAGTGAATATCGACGATCCTCGGTGCACATCAGTGATCCACAGTTACTATTGGCAATCTATAGTGCACATCGAGGATTCATAGTGAATATTGGCGATCCACACAACCTGGGCTTTAAAAATGAATCCACTATGAAAATGAGATCCACCTTCCATAGAGGGGCACCACCACAATCTCCCCCTTTCACATACCCCCATCATTCATATTCAAGCCAAAAAAAAGACCTACATCGAAGCATGTGGCCGAAAATCTTTTAAAAAAAAATCATTTTTCACCCAAATAGTGTATTGAAGCACATCGGAGCTTCGCTAAAGAATGTCGTGGTCATCTGGAGAGTGTGGTGGAGCTTCATACAACTATCAACTGTAGTAGAAGTTTGGATCTTTTCTAGTCCCCTTTTATAAAAAAAAACGAAGCAGAAAATAAGGAAAATGTCAAATAGCCTTACTACGGCGAGGGCCCCACCGTAAAAACCCATCCCACGTCTTATGTGGGGACTATTGGCTTATTGTGAATTCAATCAGTCCACGTAAAAGGAGTTTTAATTTCATGCTATTGGCCCAAGTTTGAGGGCAAAAATCATTATAGATGAACCACACTATATACAATTTAGAATTAACCAAAAACGTCAATGCCATTGTGAGCCACAAAAAGCTTCTCTTCAAAAACTGAAAAATACCCTTATGTGGTTCGCGTCTATTCGATTAAAATGAATGGTTCAGGCCGGCCAAGGGGTGAGTCTAATCCTTAGAGGAGCTCACAATCCCTTCTTCCAAAACCCTTTTCATCTTCCAAGGCAAGCTACCGACGTACGAGGGAGCAGCTAGACGAAGGGCATTTTCATCCTCCAAAAAAGTAAAAAAGTGTCATCAAGGCCATAAAACTAACTTTTGGAGAGAGGAGGTCAAAACTTTAATCTTGTCATAACTTGAGGCCATTCTCATAAAATTCCCCCAATAATGTAGGGAGCAGATTAGGTGTGACGCGACCTAGGGCCTCATCCTGACGGTGCGATCCTCATTATGAGGCCCAACTTGATGCATGTATTCTATATCCACGTCATCTATACATTTTGCCATATTATTTAGGGCAAGAATCGAAAAACGAAATAAGTCCAAATCTCAGGTGGACCATACCATATGAAATAGTGGTGATCGGTCGTAAAAAAAATGGGCCACAAATTTATATTTATTTTTACACGTGTTTATGCAACCTTATCAATAGGTTGGATGGCTAATAAAAATTACGAAAACGTTATAATGGGCCCTACGAAAGTTTTGATAGTGGGGCGTTTAATCACCACAATTCCCTATAGTATGGTCTACCTCATATTTAAATCTACTTCATTTTTGGGCTCTTACCTTAAAATGATATGGCAAAACAGTGGACGACATGGATAGAATACGTACATTGAGGTAAGCCCTACAATAATGGGCGCACCATCTTAAGTGAGGCCATGGTGCACCTAATCCGCTCCATAATGGAAGGGGTCATAATAAAAGCCTTTTTTTTTATAGGATTTGGACAATGATTACATACCCACATTGCATTACCTGATGGTGTTCTGCAATCATTTTATGCACCCTCTTTAGGGCATGGGCAAAAAAAATGATGCAAACTCAAAATTTCAGAGGATCACAACACAGAAAGCCATGGTGATTAAACACCGATTATTAAAAAAAAAAAATCATAGGAAAAAATGTTGTGATCATTAGTCTCATTTCCTTGACATATGTTTTAAATATCTCTATCAATTGATTTTATAACATAATCAACCAGCATCTCTCTGGTTAGAATATAGTTAAGCACAACTTACCCATCTCTCACTCGATCTCTTATGTGGTGATTTTTAGCATTGATGTACTTAGACTTCTTTTGATATTTTTTATTCTTCATAGGATTCATAGCCAATGTATTATCTGTACATATCAAGAGAGAGCCTTTAATTGAAGGAGCAACATTCAAAGCCGACAACTGTTACAATATAATAAGACGCGGAACTGCACTTGTTAACGAAAGACTCGTATTCGGTCAAATGTGTGAGAATAAGATAGTGTCAGGCATGCAAATGTCATACTCGATTAGAATCAATAGAACACTTACAATCATATGTGACAAATAAACCATAAGATCAGACCTGCGAAGGCTGACTTAACTATACAGCCACCAATGTGCAACGATCGGGTGATTTGAAGGGAGAGGGTTAGTCATTCGAAATGAGATCGTTTTGCCTTGAGCTAGCTAGGGACCTTTTCTTTTAATGGTGATCTTAGTCTTCAAGTTTCTTAGCAATGCAATATTAGATGATTGAAATTAAAAATAAAGGTTGGATCGCCGATTTTATTATTTAAAATTAAGATCAATACAACCAACGACATGAAGATAAAATAAGTGGAGAAAATAAAATAAATTACCTACAATTACATGTGTGGACGAGGCAACCATGGTATATAATCTATAGGGAAAGATTGGTGTGATCTTACAAGCATAGACTCAATTAGTCTGGGATCCGACAACAGGAGTCATTGATATTTACACTACTCCTATATAGGTGTACTACAATGATGGCACTGGACAATAGTAGATCTAAGCCGTGTTAAACTCCAAACTTATTTTGGTAAGGGCTTGACAAAAATGAAGGACCTGAGGCTAAAACTTAGATAGAACAACGTTGCACTACGAGAGAGATTGTTTGTGACATCTCAGTTGATGCTTTGAGTTCTTCACCGAGTGTTCCTTACATAGACTAGGAAGAGTGGTGGTCATATCTAAGTTTCCTTGACGGTCGGCATTTTATCATGAAGGTTATGAAACCGCATCCCAGTCGGACTCAGATTCCCCATCGCATTTCTTAATTTCTTTCTAATTTATGAAGAATTCACTTCCTGAACCTTCGTAGTCACCTTGAAAGTACCGATCTTCTTTGAGAAGTTTCCCTTATAGTCATGACTGTGTACGACAACCTTTGCACGTGTAATTGAGTTACAAAAGATCTGGCATCGATCAGAAGGGCTTTATAAGCTTGTTAAGCATGCTACTCAACCATACAGATCACTTGTTCGAGAAACACAATGTCTTACTTTTTTCAACCGCAAACATGCATATGGCTCCAGGCCATTCTGCCTTTGGCAAGTGATGTGTTACCAAAGTAAGTGGGGCCAAACGATATCCTCGAGACGCGAGTAAGATTCCATTCATCATTCGTGTATAGTGTTGACATGCGACAACATTTCATTGGTCCACATGGATTGCATCGGGATGCATGTAAACAATGCCCCTCATGTCACTTTACATCTGGAGGATATAAAATGGATGTAATGACGTTTCGATTCAATGCTCAACAATTGGTTGCATGGGTTTTACGCTCAACCATTGTGCACAGTAATGCCGTGTTAAAAATCATATGTCATGATTGCTCGCTTTTTAATGCGAACATAAAACCTAATGGTCATATATGTTTAAAACAGTTTGTATTCGTCTCATTCACATTTTCATTTTATCGCCTTCCAACCTTCTCATCTTCGTCCAATGTTTATTGTTTCATTACTTCCATTCTTTTCTTATTCGCCTGATATCCCCATCCTTTTCATCTTCACACCCTATGGCTTCTTCTTCCTCTTAACGTTCTTGAACCCAAATCTACGATCATGGATGTTCCTGCTTTCAATATGATCAATTTGATTATTAATCGTTTAGGATATCATATCCTTCTTGACATTCTTTCTCCCCTTAGTCACCCTCCACTTCTTCGTATTCTGACAACTTCGACTATGAATACGTCCTTGGTCTGGCATTTTGAGCTTCATTTGAGAGTAGTCTTTCTTCTTTATTCCATTTGTACCTTAAGGAAAAACTTCTTTTGGTGGGCTCTTATTTGGACTGGACTCTATGGGACCCTAAAAGTACTAAGTACAAACTCTGGCCCCATCTTGCTCTTGAATGGATTATTTGGCTAAATCAGGCATAAATTATATTTGGGCCTCGCTGGAGAAATATTGGGATTCTTGTTTGTATCCAACTTTCCCATCTTTATCTGTCATGCATTCTATTTTATTTGCCTCCGTTTATTTATGAAATTGGTCTTCCAACACTTTTCATTTTCCTTATTATAACACCCCGAACTTTTCAATACTCGGGTATTGAAGGTTCTCGGGTGTTACCATGAAATTTTAATTTTGTATAATAAAATTATAATTTAGGATATACATATGTAGGTCATTAATCTAGTATATCCCAATCGTTTATTTACACTCTAACTTGAATCCAACCGTTGGGAATACTCTTCGCCCATGGATCAAGTTATCTAACCATTGATTTTTTAAGATGGACCGTCAGATCATCGTAAAATAGAGAATGGACGTGATTTAAGCATTTAAACCTGATCATCGTCGAATCTAAATATAAGATCATGATTGTGGCACATAAATAAACACTCTATGCAATTGAAATCAAATTATAATGGGTAGAAATACACCATTCATCATTCATAGCTTTTCATAGTGTATATGCTCATACCCAACACTGATTCTTCAAAAAGCCTATTTTTAGGAATCCAATCGCGATGAAATTTCGCACAATGCTTAGTTAATCCAATCGAGTCGTACATCATTAATTTCGGGAGTGAACTTTTAAGATCTATTGTCCATCGAATTTCACATCATATCTTTTTAATGACCCACTTGAAAATCATATGACAACCATTGATATAGTTTGAGAGAGTGATTCCTAGCGAATTTACCGATTTATAATTTGCATCGGGGCATGATTAAACTTACTTTAGGGAACACCATATCATTTAATGAGAATCCTACAATATTATAACTCTTAAAACCATAAAATTATTCATTAGTTGCACGTGCACGTCACATCATGGTTACTCTCACAATAAATTTTGATCTGACCCCTAATTCATGAATTTGACCGTATAGCTACACTATAGGACCCTAAGGATTTCCAAGCACTCTTGACTGATGATTTGAAAATAATATGACCTATGATTACAAACTGAATTCCTTTAATCATCCAACCATGAATGATTTGATTTGAAGTCGTATTTTGATGATCTACACTGTACATTTGGTGGGCCACCAAATGCTTTGTTCCCGATTAACATACATATCAACATCGGCTTGATTCATGTGTGCAACAGTGCACGCGTGCACACACGTGCTGAACAAAAAACCCTAGCATGCGAAAAGGCATGTAAACTGCCTACACAACCAAAAACTATAAATTTCCTTATCAAATTCCCCTCCTCCATGCTATAATTGTATCATGCCAATGCACTGATTTAAGCCAATCTCAACTATTCATCATTCCCGGTCGTTTGGTCATCTAAACCGTTCATTAGTAGAACCTCTCGAACGCACACTAGATGGACAATTTCCATCGTCAGATCTACACTATCTACGGGTGATATCTCAACATTTGATCACGTTTAAGGACCCATAACACATATACATCTACGTGCACAGTATGTGTGTCTGTGCACAAGCAACAAAAGTCATGATAATTCAGTCACGAAATTTCCAACGCACAAGCGTTTCTAAAAAATAGAAACTTCTTAGTTTCTCTAATGACCAAAGGAGTTGATTCAAATCTAAGAAGAGTTCTATAAGTTGATCACAACCGCCCATTCAGTGAGATCTCTGTTGTATGAACTCCATCAGCAGCAAGTTGTTTAGAAACCTTCCCCTGTGAAACAGTTTTGAACAATAAACTTTCGAATCGGAATAACCAATTTCCTTAAGGATTTGGGAGAGTGCACCAAATGAATCCCAGTAGTCCATTCTTCCGCCTTCAAGAGCAAGGAATCTAAAGAAATCGAATTCGATGCAGTTTCCTCCTCAATTTCCACGACTATGAGTGACAAACGAGCGGAACTGTCTTCCTTGTAACCCACCAGAATTGTCTTCCTTGTAACCCACCGAATGAACTCCATTAAACCTTCAATTTCAATGCTCTGAGAGCTTTGTGGGACCGATCCAAACCCTCCAGCGGCAACAGATTGTGGAAAAACACATCAAACGAAAAAATGCCAATAAAGGCTAACCTATCTTGTTTATTTGGACAAGACCGTCTGGACCTGGTGGGGTATGATTCTAATATCTGAGACAGAAATTAAGTGGTCTAAAAAACCTGTATTCCATTGCACAAAACAAATCTAACGTTCGCATGATGTGTAGTAATAGAAATCGCACAAGAAGGACGATCAAAACCAACTATTCGCAGTTGTTAGAATGTAGTGTCTATTTGACATTGCCCTCATACACGCACCCCCTAAGTTATTGAAAACTCTATAAAACCCTCTCGTCTGAGAGAGAAGTCAAGCGATAACACACAGAGATTAAAGTTTCAAGAGACAAAATTCAAGAAATAATTTTCAGAGAAGGAATTAAAGCGAAACCAAGTCACAATTGTTAGGTGTATTGCACAAAACCTTCGGATCTCACCCCCAAACTCCGTGAATGATGTAATATGACCATCCAATGAACAAAACCAATCATCAAACACACAACATGAGATTTTTACGTGTAAAACTCTCAAGGAGGTAAAAACCACGAGACCTCGTCCAAACAAACAATCCATTATAAGCAAATTGTTTACAACCTTTATCACAAGCACAACCCGCTTGGATCTAACCTTCTTCACCCACGTAGGGATGGATAAACAACGAAAAATAAGAAACTGAGAGATCTCATCGAGCACAAGGACACTGAAGAGCCGAGACGTCGATTGTACTGTGAATCACCTTCACAAGCAAAAGCCTCATCTTCCAATAAGCTTCATCTCCCTCTTTCTCTTCATCTCTTCCTCTTCCTCTCACTCTCTCTGTCTACCTTAGACGTGTAAACCTCTAAATTGGATACTTAAATCCTAGATTAGAAGTCCTCTTATAGCCTTTTGCAAGAGTTCTAACCGGATTAAGAAACTGTGTATTACAGTCCGCGCGCACCACCGACCAGTTGGCTAAAGCCTCCGACGCGTCGGATGCAACAAAAAAAGTCTAAAGAGTTTTGAGAGAAAAAAATATAATTCAACATGTCTGCCGACCAGTCGGATTGGACAAAAACTATCAGCATTGTTGAGCCATGAAAAATGAGGAAACAAGAGAAAATGAAAGAATCAAAGAAGATTTGGAAGAAAATAGAGATGAAGAGAAGAAAAGTGCAGAAGACATGTACTTGCCGCGGGTCGCGGAAAGTAGCAATTTGGTGACTTGTGCTTTCTATGGAAATAGTCACATTTTGCATATAAATACCCCTTCAGGGGTCCTCATTTGTCACTTGCTTCCGAAGTTCAGAGCTCCAGAGGATTTCAGAGGTACGGAGTGGATCTCGAGTTCTCTCTTCTCCTCGGGTTGAACGCACAAAGTGTGGACCCTGAAGATCGAAGACGAACAAGAGGGAGATGCTACCGGAATGAAGAACGGAGATTGAAGGAAGAAAGATTCACTTGGGGATGCTTTCCTTGGACCGCGGCAAGCTTCTAAACTTGCCGCGGTCACGCAAAGCTCCCCAAAAGCTGATTATTCTCTCTTTCCATGAAGGATGTCAAAAGCTTATGAACTTTTGTTTCCCTTCTAATCATGAAAGAACATTGAAAGTTTGGATTGTGGCGAAGATGAATGATGTAGAGAGAGCAATCCAGACTAGAGAGTTTGTTTCTTTATGAACAGAAAGACCTATCTTTCTCCCTACAGGTCGAGCGTACTTTGTATAATCCTCGTAAGTTGATGATTGTGTAGATGATACGGAAGACCTATTTTTCTCCATTCGAGTCGAGCGTACTTCGTACAATCCCCATGAATGGATGATTGTGTGGATAATATCAATATGGAGCAGAAGCCCCTTCTCTCTCCCTTCAGGTTGAGCGTACTTTATACAATCCCTAGAAGTGGTAGATGTGTTGGGTGATACTGTGGTGGAATTTTATGAAGGTCACAAAGGAACGAAGTCTAGTCTGGTCTAGTTGACTCGCTTTGGTCTTGAATGGAAGAATGGCTTTGATTCTGATCATCAGCCAGTCATTCAAAGAAGAATAGAGCGAAGCTCTACCGAAATAACTTTCCGAATATATTTCATTTTGTGCAATGTACAATCTATTCTAGAATCAAGGGATGTTGTAAATATGGAATGTATGAAGAGCTCGGTAAATAAATAAAATGAAGTGATGAATGCTTTCTTGTCTCTCTTGTCCAAATATTGGAATGTGACTCTTGTTTTTTCCTATATACATAAAGGCAATTTTGTTGTGTAAATAAAATGACGACTCTGTTGGGGGCTTTCTTTTTACAAGAGTTATGTTTTAACATTGATAAGAGACTATAAGAAGAACATTTGTAATCTTTTAGCGCTTTATAGTGCCAAAATGGTGACTCTCAATGGGAACATTCCACCCTTCATCTCTAAAATAAATTGTCTCTCTCTCTCTCTCTCTCTCTCTCTCTCTATATATATATATATATATATATTTCAAATGATTAATTACCATTATTTTTAAATATCAGGTACATTACATCCTTCAATCAGATACTCTCAATGGCTTATCCAGCTCTCAAAATCATTTTCGATTTCATGCCAAGAGGAGGATTTACTGTCTCCTATGATAATTAAAATATAAGAAGTAAATGCCAGACGAAGACAACTCAAACCATAGCAACTAAAGTGAATGCTATGGTGATCTCCGCTTCACCCATCGTTGTAGAAGACGAGAGTGGATGGGTGATGGTACAGTAAAAAAGAAAGAAGATATCATCTAAAACGCCTGCCAAAATTACAGTCAAAGGGCCCCACCACTGAACCTACCAAAGGCCCCGTTACATGAAGTATGGCCAAACAAATCCCAGCTATGGCCCCTCCATCCCTACATCCGGGAGAAACAGAAGTATACTTCGTCGAAAAAGATTTTTCCGCACTCCCTGCCTCTCTTGTTTCACAGAGACAGATGAGCCAAACCCTCATGCTATATCAACTCTCTCCGACAGAAAGCTCAAAAGGAAGTTTAGCTGGAACAACGCCGAAGCAAACCAAACATACTGAGTTTGTCAACTCCTCATAATGTAATAGCCGCAAGTTGAGAAGAAACTTAGCCTCATTCACACCTTCGATTACTACTTCATTTACATCATCAGGCACATTGCATCCTTCATCATCAAGGTCAGAAACATCCATAGGAAGAGCTTCTGTCCTTGCAGCAGGAATCAGTCAAGTCGGGCAATCAACGAAAATGCACCTTCAAGAGATGGCGCGAATGCAAGCAATTCTGATAGAGGAGTGTAGGAATATGCGAGAGGCTTTATCTATGATAGCCCACACAGTATCCCAGAATGCTGCTCCGCAAAATGTGGCCCCCACAGAAAATATGGAGCATCCTGTTGAAGGGTCACAACTGACTCAAACCATGTTGAATAGATCCATCCCGATGACAAACATCGGAATAGCAACAGAGGAAATATGAAAGATCATTGCTGAAACTGTCCGATCAGAAGAAGAAAGGATACATAAAGAAACGTTTCGGTATAAAACACCGTATCCAAGAGAAGTTGACGACATTCCTTTCCCGGTGGCCTTCAAATGCCTAAAGTTTCAGAAGTTTAACGGGGAAGGCTCACCGGAAGAACATATGATGCATTTCATCACTGCGATGGGAAGCTATGCTGCAGTGTCACGATATTATTTATGACTGTTCAGTGTGACTTTGACTGAAAAAGCTTTAAAATGGTACGTAGCCCCTGCTCCAGGAACGATACGTACTTGGGAACAAATGCAGAAAGTTTTGCTAACAAGATTTTTTTCAACCGAAAGAGAAGTAAGTTTGACAAAGCTAGCAGCCGTACGACAAAGAGAACTATAATCCATTGACAAATTTATTACATGCTGGAGAGCCCTAAGTGCATCATGCAAATATCTCTCCGGGGAAGATGAGCAGGTGGAAATGTGCATCGGGTGCATGGAACCGAAAATCGCTTTCATGCTTACGAGAGCAAAAATACACACTTTCCAAGAACTAGCTACAAGAGCTCACGCCTTGGAAAGCATGATTAAAAAGGTGCTCGCATTTCACACAGAGTTTACATGACGAATCTCCAGCAAGTCTTCAGCCAATGTTAAGGATAAAGGTAAGATTAAAGAAGAATTTCGAGGTAAACCAAGGGACAATAGGAGAGAGAGGCAAAACTATTATGCTAATGAGCCAGCTGAAAAAAGATATCGACGGTTTAACCGTCGAGAAGAATATTTTTTCTCAAATGAAGATATTGTCCCCATGATGAATCAATTAGTCGCAGCAGGTGTCACGCCCCAAACTCGGGGACCGGGCTTACTAAATTCCCGGCCACCGAATCCGGTGCCAACAGCCTCCGTAGTACCCCATTCTCGGCCCCTAGCTCCCATACGCCAGGTTCCGATCCTGGGATCCCACAAGGAGGATTTTCAAGGTAAATTTTTTTTTTATAGATGAGCATAAACATAAGTATACCAAACCAAAAAGCATCACATCACATATCCACTAAGATAGTCTTTTGAGTACAATGCTGTAGAAAAGGAAATACAAGGTATAACTGAAAGCTGAAAAATCAAATGCGCGCCCCTGTCTCACTGCTGTCGTGCTATAGTATGACCTGCACGTAAACAACGTGCATAAGCTTACTATGAAGCTTAGAGAGTGCGTGGTGTGTGCGCAATGCATATGACAGGTATACAGATATCAGAGTAAGCGGAAATGATGGCAGGCTACACTACCAAGTCTATGAATGTCATTAGCCATCTCAAGGCTATGCAATGCAATGGGCCTATATGGCCGAGTGTCATATGCTAATGATGCCATGTGCGCATGTCAATCCTCAACTGTCATATATCATACGGTTTACAACTGGGACATCACCGGGGTCTAGTACACTCCAGACATTGGTTGCCGCCCATCGCGCGCATAACCAAGCGAGTGGAAGAGACCTCACTATCCGCCTCGTCAATGACATATAAGATAATTCACCCGGCTCGTCGATAGCGAACCCATTCACGAGCTGGTCAAACTCAACCTAGTATATAGCCCTCTGCACCCGGGCGGGTAAGGTCAAACCCCCTTCCAACCGACCCCGACACAGTGGGAGACGCGGCCTACTGGTATTTGGCCCTCATGCGCTCATAAATCCACTCGGTCTAGACATTGGAGCATCCTACTGGTACCACAGGGTTTAGGGGCTTTCACCCAAGGACATCTTTGGCGCCCAAGTGCTAGAACATATTTCCGGTGTCCATTCCTACCATCCACGATGTGACTGTGGTGGTCAAAACCCCGATGCCGCTGGGGTAAGAATCTGATCATGACATGTATAATGCGAGATGCATGAGTCACACTATTAAAGCCATGCACCAAACCTGCGCATACCGCGCGATCATGTAGGGTGACCCTATCTCATACGGGTCCCCTAAGTATCTCAAGCTGTAAGGCATATGCTATGATCGACATCGTCCACAGTCAGGCATACATATGATGCGTATGTACAAATGAATGGGTATGATATTCATTACACTAAGCATATTATCAGTGTGACCTATCCAGCTAAGTATACTAGCATATTACCAGACATATCATGTACTGTTGGCCTTGAATGGCCCAATATATATACAGAGAGTGGGACCCGAACTGTGGATCCCATTGGAATGTAAAGGTCTTCGTGGTATGGCCCACTTAAGACTACATCGGCCCCATACTTGGGCCTGCATATACAAGATAGGCAACATGAATAAAGCAGATACATCATGGTGGAGCTAATAGATACATCACGTTGGGACCCATAGGGTGGGCCACCTGCTGGGTAGCGTGGTACCCAACTGATCCCAATAAGTTTGAATCAAGCAGATATTTGTGTTTTCTCCTTCATACATATCCATGTGATCTTATGAACCGATTGGATGGCAAATAAACATCACTGTAGAACCTAGAAGGGTTTCAATGTTGGAATCATTATTTCCACTGAAGCATGGTCCACTTGACATTAAGATATGCTTAAATTTTGGGCCCAGCCACTTATGGATAGGTTGGGTGACAATAAACATCATTTTGGGTCTAGGAAGGTTTCAATGGTGGAGATTATTATTCCCACTGTTGTCCCATGGCATGGCCCACTTGTCATTTGGATATGCTAAGATTTTTGGGCTCGGCCACTTATAAAATAGGTTGGATGACAATTAAACATCACTGTAGGGCTGGGAAGGTTTCAACGGTAGAGATCATTATTCCCACCATTGACCCCGGCATAGCCCACTAAAATGAGCTGGAAAAACATATGGACGGGATAGGTACAGCACATACATTCTAGGTGGGCCCAACGAGTGGGGCCCATTGCCAAAGCCCATACAGACAGGCTGCTGGGCAGCAGCGTCCCATGGACGCTGTCTGTCCAGCAGCAGCATTATTTTATTTTTATTATTATTATTTTATATATATATATATATATATATATATATATATATATATTTATTTATTTATTTAATAAGTGGGGCCCACAGGAGTTCTCGGTCAAGCTGATCTTTTTTTTTGTTTTTCCTCCCTCAATGTCTGTGTGGACTTATGAACAGGTTGGATCTCAAATAAACATCACGGTGGCCCATAAGAAGGTTTCAACGGTGGGGCACTGTCCCTATTGTTTTCTGTGGTGGGGCCCCCTCGAGACTTGGATCTGGCTCATTCTTGGGGTCGTGCCCTAAACTGATCTCCCCAACTGGATGGACGGAGTGGATACAACACATACATCATGGTGGGACCCACAAATGGGCCACTGCTGGCCGAGCCAGCGTGCCAGGACGCTGGTACGCCCAGCGTCAGCGTCAGCGTCAGCAACGCTGACTCCTTCTTTCTTTCTTTCTTTCTTTCTTTTTTTTTTTTTTCTTTTCTTTTCTATTCATATCAAGTGGGGTCCACATGGCACTGATCCACTCCGTTCATCAGATTCTCCATCTCATGGGGGACCCAACAAGCCCCATATTGGATATACAAATCCATCTAGAAACGTAAAGGTGGGCCAAAAGATTCTGACAGTAGGAATCATTGTTCCCACTGTTTCAAGCGGTGCGGCCCACTGAAGATTTGGATCGGGCTCATCTTTGGGCCCTGGCCCTAAAATGATCTGGAAAAACCGATGGACGGCGTGGATGGAACACAAACATCAAGGTGGGTCCCACGAGTGGGACCCCAAATGCAACCTCAAGTGACGCTGGACGTCCCAGCGTCAGGACGTCCAGACGCTGGACGTCCAGCACGTTATCTTCTTGTTTCCCTTTTTTTTGTTTTTTTTTTTATTTTTTTTTTGTGCTTATCTCTAGTGGGGCCCACATAGGGACAATCCACCCCATTCATCATGTTCCCCTGGTCGTTGGGGTCCTAACAAGCCCAATATTGGGCAGGTGATGTGGTCCACAAACACCACGGTGGGTCCAGGAAGTCTTAACAGTCGGCTTCATTAGCCTCATTTGTTTCCAATGGTGTGGTCCACCTGAGACCTGGATCTTCTCCATTTTTGGCGCCCAGCCCTAAAATGGGCTGGAGAAACAGACGGACGGCATAGATCTAATACATACATCAAGGTGGGTCCCACGTGTGGGGGGGGGCTGTTCTTGGCCGACCGGCTGCCCTTGCTGGGCAGCAGCGTCCCCTGGACGTTGGCTGTCCAGCGGCAGTCCTCTCTCTCTTTCTTTTTCTTTTTTTTTTATTTTATTTTATTATTATTATTATTATTATTATTATTACATTATTACAAAGTGGGGCCCATTCATGGATGATCCAATCCATCCATCAGGTTGTCCACCATCAGGTGGGCCCAAAAGAAAAGGAAAAATGAAGGGAAAGAAGAAAATGGGGGATTTATGTACCCCTTGCACTCACCTCAAATAATGGACGGTTGGATTGAATCGAGTTGATGATCGGACGATCCGGACGGTCCGGATGATGGTTGGGGCCCTCCAAGCAAGGATCTCCACCCTCAAATCCTAGATCTCCCTCCAAATCTCTCTCTTCTCTCAATTCTTCCTCTCTTCTCTCTCTCTTTCTCTCTCTTTCTCTTTCTCTCTCCAAAAATGGCTACGTATGGCATTTGTTTGTAGGGAGCTTGGGATATAAGTGGTATTAGAAATGGGAATGATGATGGATGGGGTAATTATGAGATTGGATTGCTTGGGTATGGCTTAAGTTGACTTGTGAGGAGAGAGAGATGTACTTGATTGATTGATGCTTGATGGATTGATGGGATGTTGATTGATGTGACATGGTCTTGGAGTTTGTGCAAGTGGGGCCCACCACACACGCACGTTGCGCGGCCCACCTCAGATTACGCGATAGATCATAACTTTCACACCGGGTATCGCAATGGGGCGTGCCGCGCGGCGTTGGAATCGCAGCGCCTACGCGGTCGCCGGGGTATAGGTCTCGGGTTGATGCGGTACTAAAATAGGGTCGCGGTCAAGGCTCGCTAATCTGATCCCGTCCGGGACGTACCGGCACCGGAAAAATAAGCGTACGGAGGGCAAATAAGGGTACGGGTCTTACAACTCTTCCCTCCTAACAAAAAAATTTCGTCCTCGAAATTTGCAATACAATTCCAAACTAGCCGAAGATCATAAAAAAAATTCACATCACTATATATGCATATCGACTCGAAAAGCAATCATACAGATACAATCAATCATCAAAAAGATGAGGATAAGACTCGCGAATCTCTGCCTCTCGCTCCCACGACGCCTCATCTGCGCTATGATGACTCCACTGGACCTTCACTAAAGGAATGACCTTGGTCCGGAGGACCTGCTCCTTCCGGTCAAGGATACGAACCGGCTGCTCAATGTAAGAAGCATCCTTACGAACCTCCAACGGCTGCCAATCTATCACAGGAACCACGTCTGACTCACACTTCCGCAACATGGAAACATGGAAAACATTGTGGACGCCAGACAACTGAAGTGGCAAGGCAAGCTGATAGGCCACGGCGCCAACGCGCCCAATGATCTCGAAGGGTCCAATGAATCTCGGGGCAAGCTTCCCCTTAGCTCCAAAACGAACCACGCCCTTCATGGGCGAGACCCTGAGATACACACGATCCCCAATGGAAAACTCTAGGGGACGACGTCGACGATCTGCAAAACTCTTCTGTCGACTCTGAGCTGTGCGCATCCTCTGCCTGATGATATCGATAGCCTCTGATGTCCTCTGCACAAGCTCGGGACCTAGGAGACGATGCTCTCCAACCTCGGCCCAACAACTAGGAGACCTACAAGGTCTACCATACAATGCCTCAAAAGGAGCCATACCGATAGTCGCCTGGTAGCTATTATTATATGCAAACTCAGCCAAACGCAGGTGTTTATCCCAACTACCTGAGAAATCCAACACGCAAGCTCGAAGCATGTCCTCAAGGATCTGGTTGACCCTCTCGGTCTGACCATCAGTCTGAGGATGATATGCGGTGCTGAACTTCAAGGCAGGCCCCATCGCCTTCTGAAAACTCCTCCAGAACCGCGACGTAAATCTCGGATCTCGATCAGAAACGATCGAGACTGGGACTCCGTGCAGCCTCACAATCTCCTCGATAAACAATTCTGCAAGTCTGTCCAATGACCAGGTCGCACGTATCGCAAGAAAGTGTGCCGACTTCGTCAAACGATCAACGACAACCCAGATGGCATCGTGACCGCGATCAGTCCTCGGCAAGCCCATAATG